>OX456990.1:3184247-3702119 GCA_949752705.1 Callimorpha dominula
TGGATATTAACCTGAAGACTTTTGTTAGAAAGTTATGGATATACCAATGAAATATTTTAACGCTTTATTGGCAAATACATTTTTAACCCCCGACGCATAAAAGAGGGTGTTATAAGTTTGACATGTCTGTATGTCTGTGTATCTGTGTGTCTGTCTGTCACATCGTAGCTCCCAAACGGATGAACCGATTTGAGTTCGGTTTTGAAAGGTGACTTGATCGAGAGTGTTCTTAGATATAGTGTCAAGAAAATCTGTTCAGCCGTTCGAAGCCGTTCTGTTCAGCATCTAATCTCAGAAACTACTGCGACAAATTAAAAAAAATCTTTGTGTTGGATAGCCCATTTATCGGGGAGGGCTATAGCCTATATAATATCACGCGGTGCCCAATAGGAGCGGAGCATTAATGAAAAATGTTGCAAAACACGGGATAAATTTACAAACGCAGACGAAGTGGCGCGTGTCAGCTAGTAAAAAAATATTTCATATTAAAATAAAATTATTTACCTACTTTCAAATGCAATCCCAGTATAGGAAACTGAAAATGCTATCTATGGCATTAAAAACTATACATTCAGACAGTATTAGAAACGTGAGTCGTACATTAATCCCTGGAACTTAATTAAACGATTGTGTTAAGAGTGAGTTCAAGTCAGTGCCTGGAGATATAACCTGTAACAACTTGATCATCATGACGTTACCTTGCCGATTATATGGGTAGTAAGAATATAAAGTGATGCGCCCACAATTTAATAGGTCAGATTTAGGCCCTTCCTTCTAGTAGTCATCATTGCTATCTGATAAAGCTCTCAAGGCATTGCTAGTCTTGGATATTAAATGTTAAGTTTAGCTTCCCGCGACTGTTATTATGTATTCGCGACCGGTAGGGACTAGGGATGTCAACTTTACTATGTGAAATATATTTAGTATTTTAGTTTTTACTATGTGAAATATATTTAGTATTTTCATGACTAGTACCGTAAAATATAGGCGATCACGAAAATACGTATTTATAATTTTAATACTTAATTTTTGTTCTTCTGGAAGGTATTAAAAACAAACTTTAGAAAAATAATAAGACACAAACAATATTGAGCAATATTTTACTAAAAAAATGAATAAAGCTCATGTCTCATATGAAAGTCTGGGAGAAAGTAATTGAGAGAAGAGTAAGAAATAAAAGTGCCGTAATACAAAACCAATTTTGGTTTATGCCAGAGAGAGGGTCAATCAGATGCCATGCCATGCCATGCCATTGCCATGCCATTGCAATATGCCAACTATGTGAGAAGTAGAGACGCGTGCACAAAAACTTGCATATAAAAAAGACCTGTGTACCTAGAAAAGGCTTATGATAGGGTTTGATGAGAGGTTTTGAGAGGTTGTGATTGAGAGGTTTTGATGTGGGCTTTGAAAGAAAAAGGAGTGCTAAGTATGTGGAATTGGTTTGAGATACGTTCAGGGAGTCTAGTACTCATGTAAAGTCGATCGCTAGAAAGACCGAACAATTGAGTGTCTCTGTAGGCTTGCACCAGGGATCGGCGTATATATTGTATATTTTAACGTATTTGATATCGACTTCAAAAAAGGAGGAGGTTCGGCTGTATGTATTTTTTTAACTATAATTTATTTTATTTACAACACAAAGAACAACAAGACAATGATGCAGAATGGCATGGCGAAGTAAGTTGGACTAATTCCAAGAAGGTCGTGAGGTTCTCACTCTATTCCTTATCACTACATATTATAAAGTATATAAAGTCCCCCGCCGCGTCTGTCTGTCTGTTCGCGATAAACTGAAAAACTACTGAACGAATTTTCATGCCGGTTTCACTAATAGACAGGGTGATTAATGAGGAAGGTTTATGTGTATAATTTGCACCAGTGCGAAGCCGGGGCGGGTTGCTAGTTGAAAATAAAATAACCATGTCATTTACATACCTTATTCAATAAAAATAATCTACTCTGAATATCATCGTCTCTACATATGCAACGTTTTTTGGAGTTTGTGAAAGGACGCCGGGACGAAGCACGCCAAATTCGGTGGTTCCTGGTTTTTTTACTAACCATGTGTGACGAGTTTCTCGCACAGCAAGAAAAACCGTCGGTCCTACTTCGCTACTATCTCATCTGTATCAGTATCTTACTTAATTGAGGATTTGGGATCATTAATATATGCAAATCTATTTTTTTTTAATGTATAATTTTTTTTTTATGACTACCCGTACGTACGTGACTAACCGTCGTAAATGACTACCGCCGCCCATGGGCACCTGTAACTTAAGAGTCACAAGTGCGTTCCCTTTAAGGTGGGAATAGGGGAAGAGAGGAAGAGCGGCAAGACGGGAGAGGGGGATTAGAGGGGAGGAGAGGGGGAGAAGGGAAGGACGGGAATAGGGGAGAGGGAAGGGTTAGGGCCTCCAGTAACCTCACTCACGCGGTGAAAAGCAATGCAAGCATTGTTTCACTGCCGGTTTTCTGTGAGGCCGTGGTATCGAACGGAGTCGAGCCGGCCCATACGTGCCGAAGCATGGCTCTCCCACGTAAGAAGTAGGTAAATAATTACATATTATTGTATTCATTCATAAAAATCATCATCATCTGCCTACCCTTGTCACAATTTTATTGGGGGTGGGCGCCATATGTTTTATTCTTATATTTTACACTATCATTTGTCATTTTACTGATTAGTCCCATTCTAGCCATATCTTCCTTCACATAGTTCATGCATCTTTTCTTTGGTCGTCCTCTTCTCTTGTGTGCAGGTGTCTCAGGTCAAACATAACAGATCTGTGTTCCTGCAGAGGTTCTATAGCTGAGAGCGTGGTCATGATATTCGTACCATTATTTAGGTTTCTTGTGCTAGGTTTTTTTTTATTTTGCCAATGTTCGGCCCCTAAAAAGTATTAAGAAGAATCTATTTCCATCATACACAATTCTTTGTTTAATTGTAATATGCATCATTACTACATACCTACATCATTACTACATACAAACTAATAAATGTCCCTAATATCCGACTTTATAGTCGCTTATGCAACATTAATCCAGGTGTACAAGTTGGCATATTTCCTTCCTATTGGATGAGCATGATTACGTCTACTAATCGTTAGGTCGGTTATCTGTGATCTATAGTCGAGAAGCTTAGGTGCGTCTTGTTACCTACTAATCAGGCATTAAGTCCGCCTTTGTGCATGAAGATGTAACTCAATAATAATATGTAGTGTAATGTTACGATTGAACAGTGTTCTGCCAGGCAAGTAGGTATTGAACACTACCCTTGATTAATACCGATTTAAGTATCCTTCTTGATATTGACGTTGATGAATGACAGGTTTCTACTCTTCTCTTGCGGCTTTTAACATTTGTGAGACGCGAGGCAACTAGTAAATATATTTTATATTATATGGTTTAGTTTTATCTAAATCAGTTTTGTGAAATATGGTTTACACATTGGAAACTCCAGGAACGCTATTATTATATTCCAACATCCGCTAATGCTTTGCTTGTAATGCAATATTTTTTAACGTATACTGTTCTATTGTTATTAACTGATGTTAACCTTCTTTCTAGTTCTTCCTTTTTACTGTCAAACACTGTAACATGTAGTCACAGTAGCAAATTAATGTGTAATATAGCGCATATAAGCGAAATAAACAGGCAAATGAAGTCTTTTTTAGAGTATAAAGAATATACTGTGATAATTGTATTTTTCTGTACTGTTAAGGTGTCAAGCAAGCACACGTCTCGCACGGTGGTGGGTGGTGAAGTGTCACATAAGTCCATAAACTCTCACCGCATCTTATGACCAGCTTATTATGGATGTGTACACTATTTCCAAAAAACTGGTGGTCCTGCTGACCAGCTGGAACACAACACTAAGCGACTAGTATTGTTTGGCTGCGGTATTCTCGAGTATTTGCATTTCTCTCTTAGTCTCGTCTTGTAGTCATAAACAACAGCCCATGACTTATTTCTAGCCTTTCACACCACAGATCATACGTTTTCTGAATACAAAATAATTGTATAATTATGTATGTATACGGTAATTAACGCGATCACGATATAGGTATTACATACTTTTGAATTGTCTGACGTTTCGACCAGGTTGAACTGACCTGTGATCAAACTGGCTCAGTAGTGCACGCCCTCCGTCGTCGAGTCCGTGGGGTAGATGGTTCTTCATGCACACGCACATTTTACTTATTATGTGTATTGATGTGTCTTATTGTGCTCTTCTAAATAAATGTTCAATCATTCATTAATTTTTGACATTTTTAATATTTTTGTTTCGCCATGGACCTACCTACCGTCACATACTATATACTAACAAGGAAGTAAACCGATGTGTTCTTATTTTGGTGTTTATCCGACTAACGCATAAAAGCGCGGTGGCAACAATACAAAAACAACCTCGCTATCGTTATAATTATATCGTTAGTCCCGAGGTCTACATTTTTCTTACGTGTAGGTATGTTGTATCGTGAGGTCCTGACTCTGCCTTTGTATGTTTAGAGACTTTAGTGGCAACCAAGGGTCTGGATACATATCCGCAAGATACGTCGAGTCATACAAAGTTACATAGTTAACCGGCGCACTAACGGTTGGATTATATTGGATTAACGCAATCTGCATATTTAATTTATTGATGTCATATCGAATATATCACTACATATTATAAAACAAAGTCCCCCGCCGCATCTGTCTGTTCGTGATTAACTGAAAAACTACTGAACGGATTTTTATGCAGTTTTCATCAATAGACAGAGTGATTCGTGAGGAAGGTGTTATGTTAACGTTTTTTGTAAATTGAAATAATGATGATGATTGTTGAAGATGTCTCTACTACCACCCGTGCGAAGCCGGGGCGGGTTGCTAGTATAGATATATGTGGCTCAGCTCTCAGATGGAAGTAAACATAAGGCTTATACACACAGCCTATAAAATATAACTACTCAACCGATCATACCTTAACCACGACTGGTCGGCGGAGTGACCTAGTATTTAGAGCCGTTTAATACAATGTGCTTGTTGTAAAATCCGCTATATTAACAAGTTAATCGCTTGTCACTCTGCACGTAACCTCGTCCTATAAATTATAGTTTTATCTTTAAGTTATCATATAAGGTCAACTACTTAGTTTTACACTTCGCTAAGGTAGCCTGCGTACACGCATATGGAGAAATATTGGTCGCAGAAATATCCAAAGTTTACTAAAACATATCAAGTTGGTCACGGTTGTAGAATAATTATCAAAAGTGGCTAAACTATAGGGCTCGCAATCAAGTCTAATTAAACTAATAAATTAACAATAAAAACCGAATAATCGCGTACCTCACGATTCCAGAATAATTACGTCACGGGACTTTCAAATTGTAGAGTGACCTTGCCATCATGGTTTTCTCAAGTGACAATAGTATTTTGACTTTCGAAAGAGGTAAAAAAAAGTCTTATGGGTCGATAACCGAGAGAGATATCTCTCTAGATAGCTTGCTTGTGCAGCAATGTTTACCATCCTACTAACATTATAAACGTGAAAGTTTGTGAAAATGTACGGATGTATGGATGTTTGTTGCTCTTTCACGCGAAAACTACAGATCCGATTGCGATGAAACTTGGTATGTAGATAGCTGGATACCTGGATTAGTACATGGGCTACTTTTATCCTGATATTTCCACGACATCGGGACTTACGCGGGTGAAACCGCGGGGCGCAGTTAAGATTAAATAAAACTTGACTTTAACTTTTTCCTTCATTTTGGGCTTTGGGTGGGAGTTGGAACAGTAGTAAGACTAATGTTAACCCACTCGAAGTAGAGCGAACCCAAGTAAATGTAAGTTCGCTTGGAATTATCACTCATACACTTACTGCTAATTTTACGTTAATCGACTTAAAGATATCTAGAGATTGAGTAATTCTAAATCTAAATAAATATAATCAATATCTAATTTAATATCTAATAATGTCTTATTGATATGGGTTGAGATAGGTAGAGCTTTTAGTTCTCTATCGAGGTCAACTCGGTCCTCGTACCGGTTCAGGCCCACATAAAATATCTGGGCCTGATCCTCGACGGTAGGTGGCGCTTCGACGAGCACTTCCTGCAGCTTGCTCCAAGGCTGGTCGGCGCTGCGTCCGCCCTTGGGCGACTCTTGCCCAATTTGGGTGGACCCAGCGTCGCTACAAGACGGCTGTACACGGGGGTTGTCCGGTCAATGGCACTGTACGGTGCACCGGTGTGGGCGGAGGCTCTGACCGCCCAGAATAGGGCGCGCCTCTGGCGCCCTCAGAGGGTGATGGCGGTTAGAGCCATACGCGGATACCGCACCGTGTCAACAGAGGCGGTGTGCGCGTTGGCCGGGACTCCCCCGTGGGATTTGGAGGCGGAAGTGCTCGCCGAAGTATATCGGCGAACGGCTGAGTTCCGGGCGGGAAGCGGCAGTCGGCCCCCGCCCGAAGAGGTACGCGAATGGCGTGAGGCCGCTCGCCGAGCCACCATGGCTCGTTGGTCGTCCCGGCTGGAGGCTCCACGTGCTGGCTTTGCCGCCGTGGAGGCGCTCCAGCCGGTCATCGTCGAGTGGGCAGGGCGGCAGCACGGGACCCTTTCCTTCCGACTGACGCAGGTTCTTTCCGGGCACGGCTGCTTCGGGAAGTACCTGCACTCGGTCGCTAGGAGGGAATTGAGTCCCGCCTGTCACCACTGCGACTGCAGTGAGGACTCGGCTCAGCACACGCTGGCGGTTTGCCCCAGTTGGGCGACGCAGCGTCGGGCCCTCACTGCAGTCATCGGAGTGTCAGATCTGTCGCTACCGGCTGTCATTCGCTCCATGGCCGGTAGCGACAGGAATTTTACCGCGGTCGCAACCTTCTGTGAGGAAGTCATCTCGCAGAAGGAGGCGGCGGAAAGGGTCCGGGAGGACGACCTCCACTCGGACCTAATTCGCCGCCGGCGAACCGGGCGGCGGAGGCGCGCTTACCAGCGCCTCATGCCGCCCTGAGTGTGGCCGCGGGTGGACGGGACGGGTTTTCCCCTTCACCCGCTATAGTGGCCCCCCGCGAGGAGGCGGCGTCTGCGTGTGCCTGGACGTCGCCTAAATGAGAGGTTTTTACCCGAAGGTGGTGCCCGCGCTTTTGCGGGCAGGCGCTAGGAGGGTTCCGGATGTCTTAATAAAAGCTGTTCCCGGATCCCTCCTATTTAAGGCGCAGTACGGCTCACCGTGTGGTTTTAGTCGGTTCGATTCCGACACACCGCCCCATCGTAAACCCCGATGGGGTGACGGCCCCGAGGGGGTTTCCACACGCACAAAAAAAATAAAAAAAAAGGTAGAGCTTTTAGTTAGAAAAGATAAAATTTGCCGTAAATGTATGAGTGATAGCATAAAATAACTTTAAACGACTTATTATACTTATAAGTATTTATAGGTAAACACGAAATCTGTTCAGAAGTTCTACGTTTACCTTAAGGCGAACATGAATAACTTTTTTTTTATTTTGACATAGGATTATTGTCCATATAATATTTTTTTATTAAACTTAAATAGGTTAGAGTAGTTAGTTATACTTTATTAAATAGTCTTTAGACTTTACAGAAACCGTCAGCCGAGGACAAAGTTGTGTTTCTTTGATAATATCATAACTACGTTATTACTTATCTTGTGTGTTTCTATTGTGTCTGCTGCCTAAGATGACGTGATTCGCATCACGGTAACACGTAAAAGTTCGAAGGTGTGCAGTGATTACAATTTCTGAATATTACGTTTTTTCTACAATTCATCATTTCGTGAATACTTCACATTTTCTAAATCTACTTAAAGTCAATTTCCACGACAACGTGAATAAACATACGGTTAATATGTCTGTGCTCTTGTACAAGTCCACGTCGTCTTTATGTTACACAACTGACAAACAGACCTTTATAAAATCAACCTACCAGTACTTACTTTTGAAATTTCTTTAATAATTCACAAAACTAAATTATTTAAATGTGATTCCATTATATTATATCCTAAAAGAATATATTTTTGAGTCAATAAATCTTGACGTAATTTTCCGCGCTCGTAAATATATAACGAGATACGAACCTCCTGTGTCTAGGTTAACTTTTACACACTAATGCTGTGTTTAATCGTGGATTACTCATATCTTTAATAGCCCCATTTCAATGCTATGTATATATTGTTAGGACGACTAAGTATTCCCAAGTAAGTATCAACATTACATTACACTGGTTACGGTATATTGTGAGTTTTTTATAATAAAATAATATATTGATTTTCGTTCAGTTACAATTATATACCACATTTACTATGATAGCTACATTAGGCATATCCTGTATCGTGGCTATCAAACAATACGTTTACAATTCTTATGCCTACAACTTAACTAATATTACTACGAAAATATATGCATGTTGCGTAGAATGTGTGAGCGTTAAAGTGCAGTGTTTAAAATAGCACTTTTTGGTTATATGCACATTATATTTCTGGAACCTTTTAGCGAAAACAGTTGTATAGAGTTTGTCTATTGAAAATCAAAAATTACACAGCTTTAAATGTAGATCTCTGTTCTCTCTCAAGTTTTATAAGGTGTGATGTTGCTCCCCCTCCCCTATGTGAGGATGGATTGGCAGTGAGTTGTACACAGTCTTAAGAAGTGCGATACTAGTGACGTCTCTAAGTTCTTTCTTTAGAGAGGTTAGTTACATATTCATATGTTCGTTGAAAGTTAACTTCTCGTCAATGATTAATTCGAATTATTTGATAGATTTTGTTCTATCAATCTACACCCACATGTATGGATTCTTAGGATTAGACTGCCTACCGGTGATAAAACGCTTTCCTTAAACACTTGCTCTATGTTGAGTATGCACCACACTTCCTTGCAGTACCTAGTCCGTTATTTAGTTTCTATAGGGTCACTAAGCCAGAAATCTGGAACCAGCCAAGCGCAATACCTCATATTACAATGCATTCTAGTTTTCTCAATAATATTAGGAATTGCCAAAATATCGAATGCTTTTGCTAAATCAAGAAAGACTCCGATAGGAAGACCCCTATATAGGTGAGTAATCATATTTTCTTCTTACTGAATCTGAAGTGGATTTACTTTTCGGCTACCGAATTGAGTGTGGGTCAGAATATTATGTACTTCCAGGTATTTTACAAGACGCTTATTTACCACTATTTTCTAATTTTTTGGAAAAGTCGGAAGCAGTATCAGAAGCATATGTGTTGGTAGTTGTTTGGTGTTTGAAACGAGTTCTTAATTTAGCTTTAGCTGAATATATAGATATTTTATGTGTGTTTACTAGGTGGCCTACTTTTTATTCATACTCGTAACACGTAATTAGTGCATAAGTGTCTCATCGGCTGATAGTGTAACTTTTTTCCTTTGAATATGATAATATAAATATGGGTCATGTTTGACATTTCCGTGATGTTAAGTGATGATGTAGTCTATGATAGAACTATCTTATCTAGAAGATTACACTAAAATTGTCAACAAATATACTCGTACACTCCGGTGAAGTAGTACGTAGGCATCTTTGTAATTAAATTTTAAATTCGGGATTCTACTTTATGATTAAATAGATTTTCTTCTGAAAGACGAATAACTATATTCTTGTAGTAGTTTTTTCAATTTGAATTTCAAAAATGAATTGAGTTTAAATTATCGATGTGAAATTAATTCTCGTTCTTTGTCTGTTATTTTTCTATTCTTTTATAGAGAGACCTTTCTGTTTTATTTTTATTACTTAAGACCGTTATACCGATGATTCTATTTTCGTGACAAGCTATATCGAGAGCGGGAGGAGCTGCGGGTAAAAGCTAGTCTTAATATAATGTAAAGTAATTTGACCTTTTCTTAAAAAAAAACAGTGCCTGTCCATTAGTAGGTATCATTGGTAGCGACCAACTTTAGTACAAATTATTATTTTTTGTCATATCGTGTGTTCATTACCTAAAAAACTGTGAATTGTGTACATTAATCTTAATGATAACATCATTGGCATGATAAGAGATACCAAAAGGTATCGTGATTTAGAGGTGTCTGTACACTTCTAAATCACGTCACTTTTTTTGTCACCACCCACCATCAAAAAAATATTAAATTTATTATAATTATAATTTTATTAATATTTTCTGTAAAAACTTTAATTGAACATTTAACATATTATCAGTACCATTACTATTCGTAAAACATTGTTTATTTTTGTTCCTCAAGTGACAAGTAAGTAATACGCGAAAATACTTATAAACGCTTGCAATACTACAACTGTGACTTTAGTTATCAAAAGGAAATTAAGTGGAGATACTTCCTTAACCTGGTAACTCCAAAATCCCATAATGCCCTCCTAAGCAATTTGCAAAACCAAAAGGTGAGAACATTCCACTGGGTAAGGCGCAGTCCACATTTTATACTCTACTTACTACATTGCAAAACAGGCAAAATGCTTATAAATTCAGTTAATCCGCAACTTTTTAACTTTGTGGGACGAATCCCCTGCACAAATAGCTCTATATGCGTTGCTGCTCACATGAAATTAAGAAATACAAAACAAAATAATGTTAGCACTGTTGAACAGAAGGGTTACTTCATAAAGACAAACAAATAAATAACGACTCTCACTGCTACGCAAAAGAGTGCATACTAAATTGGCACCGCATAAACTAAGAAAAATTGTTTGCTCTTCGTTATCGCGAATGTCGCCCTTTTCTACCTACATAGTAGGGTCGCTTCATGCTAATGAGTACTTTCAAGACTGACTACACATGAATGTTAGTACTTAAGGCGTGAATTAGCCTCCAGTTGCTGTAAACTCACACGTAATTTATACCATTTACTGCCCTTATGTCAGCAATAGGATGTCCACTGCTGAATTTTAATACTTATCAATTGTAACTAATTTGTATATTTTAATCGTATTGAGGATTATAATAATATCTAATATAGCGGCGTTCATTGACAATAGATTATCGTCAAGCTTTGTATCGAACATAATATAAAATGATGGCCACACACGTGTTTTAACAAGCAAAGAAACCCTCGTGAGCAACAATACCCAACTCCTACGAATGGTACAAAGACGAAGAATCAAGTATCTAGTATGTTGATAGATACTTAGAATTACGTGGCTATTCAAATACAAATCTCGTATATTTGTGCTTGCAAAACTCGAAAATTAATAGACCGACTGACGACATTTTGAGTTGAATCAGAAAACTTTTGTTTCTTTATAGTAACAAATGAATAAAGGGAAAAACAAACATAACACAAAAATATATAGAAATGCAAGGTGACTAAGCCACAGCCAAGCGTGGCCGCCTTTACATAGTCTGTGTCTGTACTAATGTCGTAAATCTGAAGAGCTCATTTGTAGTTGTTGAAGCGCTAACTTCAGGTTCGATCAATGTGAACCCAGTAAGGGTCGAACTGCCGTTCGGCTAGTTTGTTTTAAGTGAGTTATAATATATAGAATTAAAAAAAAAGTCTTATGCTCCATATCGATAACGATAGCTATCAGGACTTTATCGACACTGATCAGCCTTGCTCGAATGTCGTGTAAATGTACGAACTCGTTACGAATTGGCGATAGCGCCATGTTTTATAGAGATAGTACATATAGCTGTGATACAGTAGCGATTTGATTAACTTTATTGTAAACATTATCTAAATAATTCACGATTGCGTGAAATCTTATCAACGATGTCGATGTTAGAATATAAATGTAATTATAGACTTTTTATTGTCTTAATTTATAAAATGTAAGCGGACTGTGATATATCACGCAGATAACTTTTTTTATATCAAATACTAGGAATTTACCTAGCTTATATTTAAAATTTAGTGCCTGCCGGTGATTATGAACACTCGCAGCGCCATTGGTGGCACTTATGCCAACCCTATCGTCTTTAGTACGTTGACTTTCCTCCTACTAGCATTAAATACCGCGTATTTCAGTATAAATTTTAGAAATAAGAAGCGCCTTACTTCGGTGCTTTTCTCACTAAAATAAGTATCAAAAATATCGAAAATGTGCGGTTGGATGAAGAACCTTCTCTCCAGGATCTCGACGAAGACGATGCACCGCTGAGCCAGTCAGCCTGTGACCACGGCCAGTGCAACCTGGTCGAAACGTCAGACAATTCAGAGGTATGTAATAAATACCTTTTCGTGATCGCGTTAGTTCCCGTGGAAATACATAGTTATATTATAGAACGCTACAGTTTAAAAATTAGTATAGCAAATACTTATGTAAGCGGTCCCTTGAAGCTGTAAAAAAATAAAGCTTCTAAGTAAACGTAATTAAAAGATACGGCCTTAGATTATAACAAATTTGAACATTATCATGAAATTTGGTAAGAAGAAATGTCTCACACCACAAGTAAAAAAAAAAATCCGAAAGTCGTTAATTTGAGTTCACATGAAAAATCACATGAAAAAATTATATTTGTGATTACAAACTTATATTTTGCGGTTGGACTTTTCGTACATCTCAACCGCAAAGGTAAGTTTGTCTTTCGAAAAAGACAGGCATCTTCGAGAATCGTTTCCCGAGATGGATATACTATCTGCTTGTTAAGTTTGTTTGCTTAGGGAACATAATTATATCATTATTATTATATCATTATTTTACAACAAATAATCAAGAGCTCAAATTATATCAATTAATAGCACACACAATTACAAACATTATAGCACTTTAGCGTTAGAATATTAGTGCAGATAACACATCGTGTCATTGAACTAATTTCAAGTCCTCGTATTTGGAAATCAATTGGTAAGTACATATACCTACTTGAATTTCTATTCTCTTCAAAAAAGGTTTGACTCCGTTTTAGAAATCCGTGTTTTTCACTATTACATATTGTGGTCATGGGTGGATTATAAGCCACGATCCGGTGCAATACGATCGAAGCATCAAGTAGGTTCACTACTTTTAAGTAGTTATCTATTTTTATCACTTAAGTGAGAAATCAACTTAGGTTCCACCGGCGATTAAGGCTTGAATAATGCGGGGTTACTCAAGTTGATCGGTAAAATCATTAATAAGTTTAAATTTCAAATCCGGTAATTTTCGGCAGAATTACGGAATGGAACATACGGAAATATGTTTCATTAATTGTAAATTTCAGAATTCCAAATCACGTCACGTTTAATTGTAGCAATGTCCAATTCTTGATAGGTTCAATCACCAAAATAACAATTCCAGTAACTTACCGTATAGTGTTACTATACGGTAAGTAAGTACAGCGATGCCATGATGTAAAGTTCCACCACCCACGTACAAATCAAAATTATTTTCAACCGTCATCGTAACTAATGAGATACACGTGGCTTCTCAAAGAGCACAAACATTCAAATGCTCTCATCTTCCCCTTTTGATGTTGAGACAACTTTGCAAATGTTTTTATAATATATCCAAATATGAGTAGGTGTATGTTTGTGAAATATTAAAAGTCCTCGAATTTAAACTTTCAGCTTTTCGTCACAATCTCCTAACACGACTGTGATATACCATCACTTAAGATTGATAAAAAATTTACAATGATAAGTGCGTTAATAATAATGTAAACAATGTTCCTAATGGAATAGCCATATTTTGCATGTTATGTGCTTTCATCTATCTAGTATTCATCATCTTCCTAATTTTTAGGGTTCTGTTCCTCAAAAGAAAAAAGGAATCCTTATACGTTCACTTTGTTGTCCGTCTGTCTGTGTGTCTCTTTTTTGAGGACCGCATAGAGTCTAACTAGAGCACTTCAAAAACCGCTAACAAAGGCCACTGAAAAGTGAAAAATAATTGATTACAAACTGAATTGAAAAGACTACAAATACATGTGATAGTTTTAATGTAATAATTAACATTATAAAGGTACTAGCTACCTATTGGTCTGTTTGAAGTCGGTACCAAGCCAAATAGATACAAAACAAGCCAAACGGGCAGACGTCGCGTCGTTGACACCCCCGGCACGTCTCAAATGATATTGAATTTTGAACGCTTTATTAAGATGTTCAAAATTTGCATAATTTGACTATTGCACATTTGTACTAGTAAGTTTATCGCTTGGTCTTTAATAATCACCAAATAATTAAATATTTAATTGAAATTATATTCCTGCCTGTTACTTATTGCGTACCAGTACGACCTTTTGCCTTTATAATGTTACCTAATATATTAAAAGTTTCACATGTATTGTAGTATCTTAAGTTTGTAATCTATTGTTTTTCACTTTTCAGTGCCCTTTTTTAGTGCTTTTGGAAGCTGGTTAACTGTTTTTTAAAGTGTTTATTTATTGAAAGTAGTAGCTGTTGTTTGCGGATTCGCGTGACGACACACATTTTGAATCCGTACTTGCACTCTCAATAGTAGTGTAGAAACCATGTCTTTTTTTTTATAAAAAAAAATAATTTTTAACTTAAACTTTAGATGAAAATGGAAACGGCCTTGGTTTTTCGTTGGTGTAAATCGATGCATTCGATGCATTCTTTTCCAACAGCTTAAGGTAACTGTTGCAGTCAGTCGAAGCAATATTTCATTTCATCGTCAAAAGAGGATGAGAAAGATATTTATTATTTTAAAAGCGATTTAATTTTAGTCATTGATTGTTTTGTGTTTATTTAAAGCGATTTAGTTAATAACATGTTTTATTGTTTTGTATCAACGACCAGACAGGCTGCACTTACCTACACCTATACGTATATAATACAATCATTATATCGCAGCTCGGTGATT
Organism: Callimorpha dominula; assembly: GCA_949752705.1. Lineage (NCBI taxonomy): Eukaryota > Metazoa > Arthropoda > Insecta > Lepidoptera > Erebidae > Callimorpha > Callimorpha dominula. The sequence continues at coordinate 3,198,983 of OX456990.1, forward strand.
TATTCAACGCTCAATCTCTTCTAGTAAACTGATCACGTCCTACTCACTGATCCATACTCTTAAGAGGCCGTATACGAAATTTTGCCAATTTCGCTGATTTACGTGATTTAACAGGCGTGATTTTACAGGTAAAAAAACTGTAAGTATTTCTATAAGTTTCAATGCATAACATAAAACATCATTTCAATGTAGATCTAATGAACGAGCCTCTATTTAACTTTTTTTATTTAATGTTGATTAATCGACCTCAAACCGGTGACTGTTTTGGGATTTTTTGCTGTAAGAGGTTTAGAATATTATAAATATGTATATATATATATATATATCACATATTTACGAACGTTTTGAAGTATAAACGGTATGAAAAAACTAAAATGTATTGCTGTTAAAGTCTATACAATGTTCCATACGATGTAAAAAGAATACACAGTAAACAAAATGTTTAATTTAGTCAATTTTTGACAGATAATGGACAAAGTTTTGCTTTTGAACCAATAATGCAACCTCATTTTTGCAACTGGCAGAGCAGGAAAACATTACTTTAAAAAAGTGCGGTCTGTTCATAGACGAAAAATACTTTTTTTTTAGGTGCCAACTCCGATAGTATCTATGAAAACGAGATCACCGAAAGGAAGAGAGAAATACATATTACATATAACCAAAACATATATTTGTTTGTTTGCTGTGTGGCTCAGACTTTCCATTAAATACTGCGATCATCAAGGGGACGTTCATTTCTGGGAAACAAAATTAAAAAATCGGCGTGTAGATGCTTGTTACTTCAAGTGCATGCTCCCAGAAATTATCAACCCACGAAAATGCCGTTCTATGGAACTCAGAACATTTTTATATTAATTAATAAATGCTTAATTAATATAAACAATTGTCTTATACTACTAGACTTTTTATTTCAATATTACACGTAAAAATAATATTAAAGGATCAAAACCGTTTAATCTCCGTACTAGCCATCGACGACTTCACGCACACACGCGACCAAGCGCGGCCGCGTGTTTGCGTGTGAGTGTTGAATATCTAATTTTGCCCGTTTCGATTTTGTATAGGGCCTCTTAAAGACACGCTGTATAAAGTTGATGCTCAAAATTCATTTCTTTGTTTCCCCAAAGAGATAGAAGTGTGTATCGTGCGATATTTGGGGATCTATCGATTATATAGATAAAATATAGTTGAAATCATTGTAAGGTTATTTTCATAAGGCCTTAAACTTGAACAATTTCATGTTTGAGTCTTCATTATAAAATATATGTTCTAATGAGACTAGTTTAAATACCATATTGAACGAGCGATGTCTACAATTTTGATACACGATAAGTGTATTATCATGTATCAAAATCGGTAGATGGAGTTCGAACTGAAGTTGATGTTTATTTTACCCTTGCCTCTCTGTTTAGCTTTTACCCGAACGCAATCTTAAGTAACTATGTACATATTTTAAAACCGTATCAAGAAGATTAGATTAGAAATAGGTGCAAGTGAAATCCACAACGACGCAAGTTCGACTACGATAACCACTTACCATCCGATTTTCTTCAGGTACCAAGTGTGTGTGATTAAGTGTGAATGGTACGATAAAAAGCTTACTTTCATTTGATTCTGCTCGGCTTGAAGCCTGAATTGGCAGTTGCAATCACCTTATAGAAGAACGCGGCAACCAGTTCTATCACTTAGAACAATTTTTCTGGTTGTGTGCAGGCATCGTGAGAGCTTTATGATGGAATTATCAACCATCAGGTGAATCCCCTTCGGTCAACGTTTACCATCAGGCGGATTGTGCGGTAACGGTAGGCAGAGCACGATCTCAAATTAAGTTTTAAATTTTTTATATTAGGTCAATCCACGCTGTATTGTATTTCCTTAAACCAATGATACTGGCACTATCCGGAAGCGTGTTGACTAATACTTTCATGGAATATAAATCTCCAAAATAGCTTTAAAAAGAATCATTGTGTTTTAGATAGGGGCCGTCCATTAATCACGTGATGTTTTTGTAGAGACTTTTCAACCCCCCTTCCCCCCTGGTGACACGTGGTGATGTTTAGACTAACCCCCACCCCCATTAGCCAAAATCACGTGTATTTTTTATTTCCAAATATATTTATATTTTTCAGGATATTATCGCTAAAAACAGATATAATAGCGCGTTTATACAAAAATTAATATTTCATGATTTTTTTCGAACCCCCTTTTCGAGCCTCACGTGATTAATGGACAATCCCATACCAGGAAGTCGGACCGGAAAGTAACGTCGAAGGAGAGGCGCACGTGATTGCTCAAAGTTTATCTTAAATAATTATTCCAGATTGTTTTGGTTAAGGTTGCGACCTTAACGTCGTGAAGGAAAAAATTGGGGGAATTTTTCTGAGTTCTTTGATATTCCTTCGGTAACTAATCTTGATGTATTTTGATCAAAGACAAATGTTTATATAGAATGAATTGAATTTTTTTCGATTTGTACAAATGTAACACATTCATATTATTGGAAACGGTTGTGCGTCGCGATATTTTAAGTAAAATAACAACTAGTTACGTTTGGATTCGTAGTTGACCATAGGTACATATGTATGTAACTATGGTTAATTGTTGCCTTCGTCTTAGACCGCTCATACAAAATTCAAATTCAAAATTCAAAATCACTTATTCAATTAAGACACTAAGTGACATTTATGAACGTTAAATTGAAGCTAGAGTTAAAAATCATAGATCGGCACAAACAGACGCCACAGCATATACTGGATTGTCAAGGTAAATTAGGTGAAAAACACCAAAATCTACTGCCTGTTTGTGTCGATCTATAACTTCCAGTTTCCAAAATGCGTAGGGCCTTATGAGAAGAATACTGGCAAAGAAACTCATGGCCACTCTTTTTAAAAGTCAGATCTTCAGGTACAATAGTGTTAGTGTTACACGAGAGGTAAACAGGATGCAAGCTGATGCCACCTGAATTTCATTTTATTGAAATGCTCCAAAAGCTAACGTACTAAAAAATAAAAATCACTCAGTGATACCGTTGAAGGTTTGAACCTATTAAACATAGAAATCATTCAAGGTGCACATCTACCTTCATTCAGTTGCAAAATCTACTGTTTCGTGACTGGATTAAGAGGCTAGAGTTGCAGTTGATCGAACCAAAATAATAGTATAGGCTAAAGCATCGCTGACTAGGCCGACCAGTCACCCCAAGCAGCACCCGTTCACGAGTATGACGCATGGACCAGCCATCATCTCCTTCGCCATATCAGAGGGAAAGAAATGACCCGCCCCATGACGACGCCGATAAAAACTTAGAATGCTGAAAACGTAAATTAATTTCTGTGTTTATTTAATTACAATACAATATACATCTATTAAAAAAATATTATTATATTTATATTATTCAACCACTGGCGGTGCAGTGGCGCGCATTGGGAGAGGCCTATGTCCAGAGGTGGACAACGATAGGCTGATTGATTGAACCACCATACAGTAATGTTATTTATTGATGGAAGATTGCAAATGGGTATTTGTTGTATCTTCGTTCCTGCATGTACAACAATATGTATAATATTAGCGCTTATACTAATTAATGTTTATGTGTTAATAGTATATGTTTAAATATTTTTCACTATTCTTGCAGTAAGTAAGACTTTTAGCAGTGGCAAAAGACATACGCATTGTGGCTGTTAAGCGAGATGCTTAAGTTTATGGACGTCCTAAGGTGATGGTTAAGTAACATGTATCCGTATGATGATTATATAATAAGCTTGAAACTCAGTTTTATTGCATAATGTATTCAAGGCTTTGTGTGATAAGTAATTCTAAAATAAGGCCATAAGTCAGTTGAGTTTGGATGTTGGTTGAGTGAATATCATCTAGTCCGGAGTAGTGCGTCAAGTGTTGTTAATAAAGAACAACTATTTCTTTGTTCTTAATGATTTTTAATTTATATAAATCACTTGAACCGATATTAACAGAGCTCTTCGTCACCTGATGAGTAGGTTTGTTTTAATTAAACTTCATTTAATTTGTAATTTGTACAAATTTTATATCCCTGACATCTAGACTAAGACAGATTCTGTCTCTGTCTCTGTCTCTCAGTATACTTCTACAAATTATTATATTCTTCAATTTACATCGAATGACCAACTCATTTGGTAAATGTACATGACAATTAATAAGTATTTAAAATAATATTATTATTATAAACATGTATTTTACAGTACATAATCACACAATAGAAAAACATTACATTATATTATCAAATTAACAGATTTTTAGATTCTATTAAACAAAATTCCAAGTGTAGTATTTATTAATTACAGTAACAATGTACAAATTGCAAATAATTTAATTTTAAACACACAAAACTGATAATGGTCATTAAGATTTGTTAAGCGGTAATTTAAATTCAATTCAGTTCAGTTATGAGCAAAGTTTAAATTTAATTTTTAACCGACTTCAAAAAAGTATTTCTCCTGGAAAGGAGGAGCTTCTGTATGTTTTTTTATGTAGTATGTTTTATATTGCCGTCATCTATGGACCAATTTTGATTATTTTGTTTTGTTTTCTCCGGATTTAATTATGTATCTGAGAAAAACGAAGGAAACTCGATTTTTTTTTTAATTATAATACATTAACGTTACAGTGATCAATTTTAGTGTTATTAACCGATTGCTAAAAAGGAAAAGTTTCTAAGTTCGGCTGTGTGCATCTTATTTTACATTTTTTTCCATCAAGAGCAATCAAGTTAATAGACTAAAAATCTTATCACTTTATCCAAATAAAGTATTGGGCTTATGAAACTAGGTAAGGTATTAACCTTATAATCTACCGTACTGCAGGGGTAACTTACATTTCTGGAGGGGTTCCCGTAAGCTTCCTTCCTAGGGTATCCCGGGTCCCCTGCAATAGACTCACTTGTGACGGAACACCATGTGGTTTTAGTCGGTTCGAGTCCGACATACCACTTCACCCTCGGTGAGGTGATGACCCGTGGGGGTTTCCAAGGGGTAACTTACATTGCATTAAGTAATGTTCTAAATACCGTATCTGCTCAGTACGTACGTACCTTACACTAAACATGAAAAAATAAACACTTTAAAAAAGACAAACCAACTTCTCAATGCACTAACAAAGGGCACTGAAACATGAATAATAATCATATAATCGATTAAAAATTTAATTAAAAAGAATACAATACAAGTGACACTTTTAATATTATAGGTAACATTATAAAGGTACTGAGATACCTACCTACTGTTCTGTTTGAAGTCGGTGCCAAGCCCGAAACACAATACTTAATACTTGGGGATTAGATAGCTCAATTAAGAACTTCTAATGAAATATTCAGATATTTCATTAGAATTATATAATTGTAATGAAATTCATAATTGTAATGATTTTGTTAATTTTAAAGACCTTAAAAATACTTTTTTTCATCAGGACCATTAAACAATTTATTTTAACTATATTTAATAAATTACATTTGGGGAAATCGCAGATATTTCCAAAACTGCAATATGCAATTAGGCTCGTATAGTGATATTCACATAAATATCCACTCAATGTCCATTTTTCCTCTTTCAGCATTAGACATCTGACAGTTGTGACATTATCGCTGTACATGTTTGAAACATAATTACACTAATCGGTTAGTACTTGACTATGAGAGCTTTCAATGGATACTAGATAACAGAACTATTTTACTGCTCTTAAGAAGTCGCCGTCAGTATGAGCGCGGGCGCATATAAATGGGTCTGGGGGATTTTTGGCCTGCAGAATTTGTCTGGGTGCATACAAATAGCATTAAAAATTTCTCTAAACATCAGATAAAAAAACCAAGTCTCAGACTATACGTAAACTTATGTTATTTTTTCAAACTTTAAAATGTCAGTCGGAATTAATCGCCCACGGAAACTGTCTGGCAATATAGACAAGAACTTAAAATTATATTGTGATTTATATGTGTATATAAATATCAGTACTCAGAATTTAAGAAAAGTGACCAATGATTTCATGTTACTTTAGCACCTTGCACCTTAAAATAGTGAAATTTGGCATACCTTCAGAGTCTCAACTAATACATACCTTCAGACTAAGCATACATACCTTCAGAGTCTCAACTAATACATACCTTCAGACTAAGCATACATACCTTCAGAGTCTCTAAAGAAAGAAAGAAAGAAAGAAAGAAAAATATTTATTTAGTTTACTACTACTACTACTAATACATACCTTTATTATTACTCAATACAACACATTTTGTTAGTTGAAAAAAAGTAAGATCTCGTGCCCTGGAATCTTTAATTGTTTTTAAACTTTCGCGACTTTGATACATATTAGATGTGTTACCCGGGACTTAATCGCGATAATATATTTAAAAGGTACAATACCAATTTTGGTTACCCGAAGTTTCGATCGAATTGGACCGTGTGTCCCGAGTTACACATCTAACCTATCTTTGTCTATAGTTTTTTTTTTCTTTATGGTATGGGGGGCAAACGAGCAGACGGGTCACCTGATGGTAAATGACTACCGCCGCCCATGGGCACATGTAACTCGAGAGTCACAAGTGCGTTGCCCCCCTTTAAGGTGGGAACAGAGGAGGAGGGGAAAAGGAGAAAAGCGGGAAGATGGGAGAGGGGGATTAGAGGGAAGGAGAGGGGAAGGACGGGAATATGGGAGAAGGAAGGTTTAGGGCCTTCGGTAACCTCACACACGCGGCGAAAAGCAATGCAACCATTGTTTCACTGCCGGTTTTCTGTGAGGCCGTGGTGTCGAGCCAGCCCATACGTGCCGAAGCATGGCTCTCCCTCGTAATCCATAATAATGACAACTAAGTTCTTAACTACATAGTAAATTAACTTATTTCCATAGAGACATAAGTCTGTTATAGCATTAACATTGTTACCCGTATGTTAAAGTACATACGTTATCACTTAATTCATTTATGACCGTACAGATTTGAAAAATTAAATGTGCATAAAAAATATTTATACTATGATGATCATTTGTTCTGCGTCTGGGTGTAATTTATCTATAACTAGCTGCGCCCCGCGGTTTCACCCGCTTAAGTCCCTCATTAAGTTTTCTTTAATTTTCTAATTTCCGCGCAACTTCCTTAATTGTATCTTTCATAAGAACCTTCTCCTGACAATACAACAAAACAAACACAAAAAAAGGAATTAGCGAAATCGGTCCAGCCGTTTACATGTGATGCCGTAACCAAGGGAAATAGTGATTCGTTTCCATATATTTAAATAATGTATGTATTTAGAAATATATAAGTATGTTTATCAGTAGTCTGATTACCACAGTAAAGGTACAGGCTCTGCCTAGTTTGGGATCCGACGGACGGGTGTGAGATGTGTCAAGTTATTATTATATTATTACAAGCAACCCGCCCCGGCTTCTCACGGGTACAAATTATACACCAAAACCTTCCTCATGAATCACTCTGTCTATTAGTGAAAACCGCATGAAAATCCGTTTGGCAGTTTTTCAGTTTATCGCGAACAGACAGAAAGATAGACGCGTCGAGGGACTTTGTTTTATAATATGTAGTGATTATTATGAGCCACCGCAGTTCGAAACCCCTGTTAAAAATAGAACTTGCCATTGAAACATTGGTCCTATCTGTGCCAAACACCCTAGTGTCTTTCTTAGTTATAAAAAAAAATTAAAGACAAAGCCCGCATTAGGAATATTCCTGTGTCGCGAGGGGCTTCACAAACATTTAAACAACAACAAAATACAAAGAACACCCAGACTCGGGACAACTTTTTGTGGATCACATAAATTTTTGTCGTCCTGTGTGGGATTTGAACCCACAACATGGCGAGGTGACCTCTTTAATCATATTCTTTTTTATTAATATCTAATTTTGGGTTTCGGCTTTAGACCTGCGGCTAAAAGTAGGTACTGCGAGTGTTCATGCAGTTTAAAACTTTTTGGCTCTTATTGTATACCTAATAGAGATTGTGTATTTTTATACAACTAAACAGCAAAAAAGGAATACCGGCTCACCAGATGACAAGTTACCGGTGTCTATAGAGAGTCCCGAAACCAGTGGTGTTGTTTGTGTAGCCAGCCCTGTATTTGGTGACTACTCACTAACAGTTGCTAAACAGTACCTTAGCACCATATCCTAGAGCACTGGCCTCAATGCGGGCAGAAATCTGCTGAGCCCAATTTTCTTAAAGTTTTACTGGATTTTTTATATTTTCCGAGACAGCCTAACAAGTCAAACTCAACTGTACATGCATACCTCAATTACATTATCTAACAACTGATAAATAATTTGTATTATTATCGAAACGTTATTATAACAAAAATTAAAATATGTACCAATATCACTAGAAATATTATCTGTTAATTCATTGCCAATATCGCCGGATACTTTGGCCAATCTCCTTGATTGTTGTTTCGATTATTTTATCAACCATTGCTGACCGACGACAAACAATTAATTAAATTATCTTGTGTATGAAGACTAGGATGATAGCTGACACCTGACTCGGCCTTAGTCTAAAAATGGCGACATACACTGCTACACGCTTTATGTATAAGCATGTTTGTCCACTTGGATAATTGTATTTTTGCCAATTAAGGCTTATACAGACACTAGCATAATATTGTATATTGTGTCACATTTATTTTATTAAATCGAACAGTTACTTATTATTGCTCGAAGCTCTTACAATGAATCATAAAATGATTTAAAGGAATTGGCTTATATGTCGGTTGTCGACAAAAACAGTTTAAAAATATCTGAATATCCTGAATCTAAATTACTTCCACAATAGAAAGAGACGATGATATGTCAGGAATAGGACCAGGCTGTTTCGCACTCCGTTGCCTTGTAATTAATTTGGTAGCTTTGTAGGAACTATAATTATGACAATCGGGACCACTTGTATCGCTTGATCGCTTCTAATTACCATAATTAATACCTGTTTGACCAAGTCTATTGACGGCCGTCACAAGTGGGTTTGGGGTCGTATAAAGCCAGCCTACAGCGTTATGACGGCAGGTCAAAGTTATATGCCTGATTGAAAGAGCTTTATAAATATCACCACGGCAACGCGTGCACGATTTTTTCGCAATTTATAATAAGCTTTTGTGATCCAAGATATTAATGGGAGTCGGCATTTGAAAAAAACCTCTATAAGTCTTCCTAGCAAATTCAAATTATATTGGTGCGAAGTGGGTTCAAAGCATGTAACTTATATTCTGTCTATTTAATTTATTACTATTATATGCCTTACAATAATTTAGAGATTAACATAAATAATAATCGTTGCTACAAGTTCTAATGATGTAATAATGTTCTAACAATGCAGGGTGTAAGAAAAAAAGGGATTGGGTTTTCTTTCCTTCAGAAATTGCTTTTTCTACTGTAGATGCACATTTCTAAACAACATAACTAATATGAATTGTCAGAAAAATCATTTCGTTGCATTCATGTCTGCCCTCTCTCATACGAAATATTAGCTTTATCGGTCAATTTTCAAGTTCTATCTGTCAGTTTCAGAATCAGGTATTGTAGTGTATTAAAATCTACGAAATTATCTATAATTATTAGCGCTTTTCTTTATTTAGGACCCTAAGATAATTACGACCACATATTTCTGGAACATTCTGTGTAAATCTCGCGGCAACAAGCCTCTATATCTGCAAGATAAATTTACCTAAAGATTGCACGCGCAATCTAAAGTGAGCGATTTTTCGCATTGATTCCATGATCGCTATTTGCATCAATCATCTCATGCTATCGTTAACCTGCTTACAGAAATGCCAGCGAAGAGGAGCGCACGTCATATCAGATACTGTATGACTATACTGATTGAGCCGCCAGACAATAACTTTGTACATAGTAGATTGCGAGGTGAGCAAGACCCGACATGCGGCATGTCAAATTCAAAAAATCTTTATTTCATAAAATTGACCATCAATTATTCGAAATCGTCGATTCAATAAATAATTATTATAATTAAAAACTATAGATCAACACACACAGAGTCACCGCAACAATAGTTTGCTTCGTCAAATGTAAAATGATTAAAGAAAACAAAAATGGATAACATAATATCACATCTGCCTGTTTCGATCTATAACCGCCCGTTTCCAAATGGTTGAGCCTTGTCGGGTCGTAACTTGTTCTATGTTAATGACAGATATTGCTAAGTTCTATTGAATTAAAACTGTACATCAAGTTTATACTCCCATTTCCTTATTTCATGGCGTCACGATGTAGATACTATTATAATGGCGGAATCATCAAAATCATACTTTGAAAGTGTCTTTATTAGTTATGTATTTGTATTTATCTATGTGCATATGTTTACTATATATGTATGTATATCTTATAAATTTATGTAGGTTTATTTATATAATGCGTTTTTTATTCCCTTATCTTCTTCTGCCTATTAAATTTACCACTTCCACACATGGTTCTGCATCACCCAAAGGTTGACTGGTAGAAAATGCCTAAAGCATTCAGTCAGTTATGCAATGTATTTGCAAGTAGTATAAATAAATAAATGTTTTAAAATTTGAAATTGAATTTTTTTTTCTATTCCTGTATTTAGCCAAGTCCAAGAACAAATTTTGGATTACCACGCATTTTAATTTTTGGATAAATAGTGAAAAAATGCGCTGATTAAGAATTTTGAGACCCGCAGTCTGGACAAGGGGGGCGTCATTTTTTTTTAACAATTTAACGAAAAAAAAAGATATTTTTACATTTCGTATGATATCTCGTTTCCAGTACGTTTTTCGTCATATGTCCCCAAAAGTTTTTGTTCTCCATTAAATTACCTACAAAATGAGACCTGTTCAAACTCGCTAAATGCCTTTGTTTAACAGCAAATGAACGTCAAAGTTAAAGAAGATATTTTTTTACATCTACATACCTTTCAAAGTTTAAATGTTAAAAAAACGCTCTTTTTTAACGTTAACCTTCATTTGCTGTTTAACAAAAGCACTTAGCGACTTCAAACAGTACTCATTTTGTAAGTTATTTAATGGAAAACAAAAAGCTTTGTGCGGGTATCAAAATTCTTAATCAGCGCATTTTTTTACTATTTATCCAAAAAATAAAAATGCGTGGTAATCGAAATGTCCATTTTTGATCATAAAACAGCTAGGTGGACATTACTAATTTGAGTTTCATACTTAATAAGAAGCAGATTATTGTAATATATCTGCTTTCATATCCGTTCATATACTTGGGTCCAGTACCTGGGCGGCCGAGCTTTACATAGCTTTTTCTTTTCGGCAATACCTTAATTTTTCAGGAAAAACAGCTATATACATAAACTTAAAAATCAGAAACTTAGAAGCAACAAACAACACCTTCGCTGTGAATTTTCCTCACCTTTTTTTTTGTTATTTAACAAACCAATGCTTTTTTTTGCCCTATCCTAGGGTCCCAAAAAACCGTTGCCATGATTTTTCCAGCCGATGGAATACTTTCTTTGGTGTCTCTGCACCCTTTGTATGGTACTGCATTGATCTTGCTTTGCTCTCAGACCCATAGTGATGAACCCACATCTCATCTCCAGTAACCATCCAGTTAAAAACACGCTGGATTTTCATTTCAGAACTCTAAAAAGTCCTTAAAGCACTCGACTCGCACTTGTTTCTGGAGTGCCATAAGCATTCGCGACTCCCATCTTGCTCTGACCTTTGAGAGATTAAGATGGTTATGAAAGACAGCTTGTATAGTACCCACGGATGGGTTGGTTATTTCTTTTGATTTTAATCCGGGCATCTTCAAGTAGTAAGTATCTCAACTTTTTCACGTTTTCTTCAGTGGTGGCGTTACGGGCCTGTCAGAAGGGGACCGATCGGTCGTTTTATTGATCGATTAATGATGGGGCAGAGTCTTGACAAACAGCGAAATATACCATAGATGTCTGATCGGCGCAAAAAAAGGCATTCACTAAACTGTACTTAAATACAGTTGTAAGCACAGTCTGTAGAGCTATCAGACACTTCGTGCCCGCGTTAGCGGTTTTATTATAGATTTAATTGGCCTGTCTTACCTATGAATACTCAATGCGAAGTGGCAAACGCGCGAAGTTAAAATAGTGGTTAAGTTTTCTGAAATTTTCCAATTTTCAGCGCAATTTCCCTAATTTTCCATCCTTCTACAAAATATTAGAAAACATGAATTAAATCGGTTCAGTCGTTCTCTAGTTCGTAAGTCCCAGTGTCGTGAGAATATCGCGATAAATAGCCTATGTGTTAATCTAGGTCTCCAGCTATCTACATAACAAGTTTCATCGCAATCGGTTCAGTGGTTTTTGCGTGAAAGAGAAACATCCATACATGCAAACATCCATACATCCTCACAAACTTTCACGTTTATAATATTAATAGGATTATAATGGCACTGTAACAAACGATAATTTAAAAAGTTAGTTATTTTTGCAATACGTAGCTTGCATACCTGTCCTTTTCATCCTCGCGAGCGTGCGTTTGTAATACATACCACTAGTATAATACGCTCCGTTGTGGTAACTTATAATCTACAGACGCTATACATTCCAGTTTTTGTATCAAACTTTTACAACGTATATTCACAGAACCGTTCATTGTATGATCTGGTTAGTTATTACGATTGCATATTAAATTCATGCACGTAAAGTAATATGGAATTATCAATGGCCGCTATTTGGCGCGATTTTTGTAGGAGATTATGTATCTATGGTTGGTTTATTTGATCTAAGATCTTATCTATTTCATAGAATACAAAGCTGGTTTTTCTATTTTATTTACCAGATATGTAATTATTACATTCCAATACCGAAAAAAAATATATGTATAAAATCCGATTGGGTTTTATATGTTTCTTAATAATTTAATTTATTAACAAACTTTCTTGGCGGGTATTCACATTTATGAAACCGTATGGTCTCATGTGTGTACTACGGTGACGCCCGAATAGTTTCTGAACCGACGGGGCTCCTTTATCAAGCTTTGAAATGACGATGATCCGTTTCGGTATTTGTATTTTTGTTCGGTGTAGTGTATTTTTTTTTATGGTATAGGGGCAAACGCTTCGCTTGATGACATATGCAACGCCGCGTAATTCGTGAACAGATGAACTCATAAAGGTCGACGATGCATGCAGGCCGCCTCCTATCGGTCTTCTTGGAAGTCATTGAGGGAGGCCTATGTCCAGCAGTGGATGTCCTAAGGACAAAATGATGATGATGAATTCCACATGAATAAATAATTCTTATACATGTGATTTGAAAGCTAATAGGCTATATTAACAAGCTCATGAAGTAATTGCACGTACCTAATATATTATAGTCCGTATACTTTTTTATGATCTTGATATTCGGCAACGCCCGAATTCAAATTACGTAAGTATACTTAGGTATTACTTAAATACATTTATAAGCATTAAATTTTTATATTGTGGTTTGTTCTATAAAACCTATGTAGTGTTTTTGGTCTTAATTCTTTTGGTTGTAGTGAAACAACTGACCACGCAATTTAATATTCACTGCCATCAATGGCACGATACTATACACCTAAAGATAGTCACCGCATTAACAAATAACAGTTTCCTTGAGATGTTTTGAAAACACAACTCGCAACAAAAGCCTAGGTTTATTATAACTTCGGTATTCTATGCATTTGGTGACCAAAATGGTTTAACCGCTAACTTGAGCTTAGCCATCACATACTAGTTTCAGGCCATCCCTGACAACGGCAATGCAATATACTGCTTAAAGTTAAATGTATTCAACCGCAGCAACGAAAATAACGTATTAGCATATATAAGATTAATGATTTACACTATAATAATAATAATTTATTTCAACACCAGCAAAAACAAGTCGAATTGTACAAGGAATTCCTTAACTTGATACACTGGTAAACAATTCCACAAATAATGAAAACCGCTAACCCAGACTAGGTAATTGTATTTTGGGTGTCAGTGTTTCTAGGTACACAGTATTTATTACAGTTTTTTAATTAAAGTTATTGGATACACGTCATTATATCATTTACTTATTTTATAATTTTCCGGAGCTCCGACTTCAAAACTTCAGAATAGTCAGTTCGAATTACAGGTGTGCGACCCTGAACTTCTCGAGCTATTGCTTACACTCCTACACTCCCCAATTCATCTGTATAGACACCAAAGCTTTTCCTTCCTGCCTTGCCTTCAATTTACTCCCAATTTTCCCATCTTAAATTTCCAAAGTGCTACTAGTGGGGCTAGATCTGGAGAATAGGGTGGGTGTTCAAGCAGCTGGAAGCCAGCTTCTTGAATGGCAGCCATCGCAACTTCAGCTTTGTGTGCAGGTGCATTGTCTTGATGGAACAGAACTTTTGCGCGCAGTTTACCCCGTCTTTTTTCCTTGATGGCCTCTCGCAATCTTTTGATTTGGTCAGCATAGTAGGAGCCTGTTATGGTAGCGCCCTTATCAAGGTATTCAACCATAATTATTCCCTCAGCATCCCAGAAAACAGACGCCATAACCTTGCCGGCAGAGCTTGAAACTTTGAATTTCTTGGGAGTCGGTGAAGATGGCCTTTTCCATGTCATTGACTGTTGTTTGGTTTCGGGATCAAAATGATGAATCCACGTTTCGTCCATAGTCACAAATCGAGCCAAAAAAATATCTTGATCCGCCTGGAACATTTCAAGATTGGTCCTTGAAATGTCGAATCGTTTCTTCTTTTGTTCGTCGGTTAACATTCTCGGGACCCAACGTGCAGAGACCTTTCTCATGTTCATCTCGGTAGTTAAGATCCTTTGAATGCTACCAAATGAAATGCCTGTGTTCTCAGCTAAATGACGAATGGTCACTCTTCGGTCTGCCAAAACCAGATCTTGAACTTTTTTGACGTTTTCTTCAGTGAGGGAGGAGGACGGACGGCCTTCGCGGTGTTCGTCTTCCGTGGATGTTCTTCCCATCTTAAACTCCTTGCACCAGCGTGCAGTTGTAGAATATGGAGGAGCAGAGTCTCCCAATGTTTCCACCAAGTCAGTATGAATGTCTTTGGTGGACATTTTTTTCAAGCACAGGTATTTGATGACGCTTCGCACTTCATGTTTCTCCATTTTGATGTTATCACTCCGACTGCTAGTATTCAAATGAATGTATATTTTAAAAATGACGTCCTATTTATACCATTTTTTGTCAGGGAAGTTGTGAAGGATTAGGGAGTTGAAAAAATATTTTTTTAGAATTTTATTATTACTAGAAATATCCGTTTATCATTACTTTTTGATCACCCCTCGTACAGCGTTTTTGTGCTATAAATGCCCGGCTTTTGTCTGTACTATTACCCCAATATATTTCGCCGTATCTTAGGGTTGAACTTACATAGCCATGGTATGCTGCCAGAAAAGTCTTTTGATTTGCTATTTTTCTTAATCTGTTGAGAGCATATGAAAACTGACTTAGTCTTTTACAGACATAGTCAACATGTAATTTCCAATTCATTTTGTTATCAATTTGTAAACCTAGAAATTTTGTTACTTCAGTTTCTTCTATCTCGCTATCATGATAATGTATTTTAAGGGAGCTGTGCGTTGTGTACGTATTCTAAAATAATTTTTGTTTTATCGATGTTGATCCTTAAATTATTCATTTTAAGCCAGTCTACTATATTTTCTAAGGATTGATTAATGTCAGTTCAGTTCTTCTGATTTTCTGTCAAATGTCTTGTTGTATGTAATATATTAGGTTATGTTTGTGTTTTTTTTATTAGGTAGCTTATTTATCCCGATTACGATTCTTAACTTGCACACTCATGTCTCTTTTTGTTGGTTACCTACCTTACAGAAATTGTCTGTCATATTAAGTACACATTTTGCAATGTATTTACAGTTAGTGTAGGTACATTAGATAAATATAATGTTTCTTGGTAAGCGATGACTTGACGTCTCAACAGTTCTGAATTGGTAAAAAATCAAAATGAAGTCACAAATTGTTATATCAATTTGATGAAATATTCAGTAATACATATAACATTATTACTTAAAAGACCTTAGATGAGTTGTACATACATTCTTTATTATTACTACTTATAATAATACTACTAACGTAAGTTATCAATTAAATTCAAACAGTTTCTATGTTCCGTAAAAAATATTCAAACGTGCCTGTTGTACGCTACCAGTTTTCAGCTGCATTTCTTATTGTTGTTTGTTGCTTGATTTTATTGAAGCAGTACACAGACAATACTAGGGCTTTCCCACACACAACACAAATCACTGAACCGACTTCCAGTTATTTTTTTGCGGCGTATGTTGTTGACTTTTTGAAGATTCATTGAACAATTTCGGACGGATACTATCACCATTCGTCGACATATATTGGTTTTTATTAACATATCACTATTACAGTAAATGACCAAATGGTGAGCGGTTACCGACAGTAGAAAATCTGTTGTAAAATTAGCGCTATAACGCAATCTATCCATCCGGGTTGCTTTGGCGAATTTACTCGCCAGCAAAACAAAAGTAAAATAAATTTTGTATAGTGGAGGTACCTTCCTCCACTATACAAAAGAGGCTCCTCCTCGAGGGGCTCGTGGTTAAGTGGAAACCGAGTAGGTTAGCACATTACAAAGTTAAGTAATACTACCAGGTCAGTCTAGGATGGGTGACCATTCTTAACACATTGAGACCCCCTCCGTGCCTCGGAGAGCACGTTAAACCGTCGGTCTCGGGTACCATACAAACATCTGTGGCATTCGTTACGGATAGTTGGGAGCCCTAAAAAGCCCGACAACCTGGTCTAACAACAGAACTTCGATATCGCCTAGTACCTGGGTTGTGGAGGTCTGATGGCAGTCGCTTCACGTAAAATATCAAAGGTCGGTCGTATCGTAGTTAGACTGAAGGAATTAGGATGAGGTACCTTCCTCGACGTACTGCTGCCCGTCAAACACAAATCTGATGTAGGTAACATATCTTCTACCTCTTCCTCTTCTTTAAAATTTAATTATATGATACACTGACATATCACAAAATTCCAGATCCGATTCCGTTTTCACCTAAAATGTTTTGAAGTTTGTGGCTCGACTTTACTCGATCGCTGTTAGTATCGGGATTTAAACAAGCCACTGTATGCGGTTCGTATGTTTATCATCTCCTTTAAAAAGCTAAAAGAAAATCGACATGTTGATGCGGTAATTTCCGACATAATTGAAAGCCTGTTTTTCACCGCATCACCACGCTACGACTCTTAGGAGTTTCTGGTTATGCTCCTCTGACTGTTTGGAAATAATGTACTTTTGTGATTTTAATTGTCACTTACGTTAACTGTAAATCTGCATTGTTATCATCATTTCCGCTAAAAGGCGACTTTACTGCTGGACATAGCCCCCCCTATTAACACCCAAGAAGAAGTGTGCATAGCATTTAGAGAATTTTATATAAACAGCAGGTAAAGCTTGGCAATTTTGCATCTCAGATGTTTTACTTTGTGTTAAATTGAAGTAGTTGTGTTCTTACAATAATATCTACGAGTATTAGCTCTTAAAATAATAATACAGTAAAGATTTTCAGATTTCTGAATATTGTTTACCATTTCGCATCTTAGTATGTAAAAACAGTATGACTTGTAATTTGTACATAATATATAGATGTTATATTTGTTTACACTTGTTACTACCAATAGTTATCCACTTATTGTAATTTTATACCATGTAATATTAATGGGTAAGCTTTCCAATGAATAAATAAATCAACAAGATACGCCAAAATAGTTCATACATACAATCTATATCTAAATATTGTTTGAACCTTTTTTAAAGAACTTTGTCTAAGTATGCAATAGGTAGCTTAAGCGCAGATTACCTTTCTGACGTTTCGGCTTTTTTGTAGCATCAAGCCTTTATTACCACAATGGTTGCAAGGTCAGTGGAGGACAGCTACTATTGCTACTCCTCTCTCTAGGCTTGAGGTACAAGTTTGTAAGTGAGGAAATTGACGACACACGATTCTCATACTTTTTTAAAGAAATAGTTGGTTTGGGCTACTCGTTTATTACATACTCGTATTTTGTCTTGGAATGACAAAGATGGTGTTTGGTTGCTTAAACGCGCTTGAATTTACTCGACCAACCTAATAAATTATCGGCAAGTACATATCGCACTGCTATTACGAGACTGTATCAACTCAAAATTGGGTAAATTTGAGATAATTAATTTTTCACGTTAATATCAATCCTCTACGCGTCAATAAATATAAAATAATAATAATAAATTGTAATAAGCCAAAATTTTTCAACAAAACAACTTAAAATAATTCATTTTTTTTTATTTGTTCAGATATTAGAGTATTAACTCAAAAATTGGAAATAACTTGATAACCTGCAATCATTTAAATAATTCATAAATACAGAAATCCCTTAATTTTATCAATAATCTATAAACAGTGTTCACTTTTTACAATCTTTAACAGGAAGCGACAAATCAGTTTTCTGTCGTTTCTGAAAAAAGCTACATTTTGAGTTGATACACTCTTGTAATAGCAGTGCGATATGGTAAGCGTGTTTTATTATGAACACTTTAGATAGAGTATAGGTAACACTTAATAACATTAAACTCAGATTTAACATTTTTGTTTTAAATTATAATTCTAAGAAACAATCAAATAAGAAAAATGCATATATTATTTAAATTTTCAGAAACGACCAACTTGCGGATTGAATAAAATCCGTTGAACAAAAAAGTAAACGATCAAAATATTTCGAATTAATGTGAATAACGGTAAAGGACTAGGACCCCTACCTATTTGAAATTTAATATCTTGTAACAATTCCCCTTATACCTATATAATATATGAGGCCTGTTTCCGATAGTGATTATACCTACTCAAAAGGTCGGCATTTCGTTCAAGAGAAATCTTTAGCTAATCTGTATTCACAGATCTGTCATCTCTCTGACGTTCTAGCAAGGGCGAACCACATTTAATCTAACCAGTTTATTTAAAGCTTATATCTATACAATAGGTACAGCAACTAAAAAAAGGCGCCTTACGATTGCTTGCCACCGTAGTGAGAATATACGGAAAGTTAGTAGATATTAAATATCCTCTGCAAAAAATTTCTTCAGCAGTCAGTAACACAGCGACCATTTAAAAGTCCACATCGTTCAAAATACGGCATAGTTAAAATAGAGGTACGCTGTCGCTGTCGTCCACTAGGTCCGATCTCGACCTTCAAATAACATACCGTTCTCAACGAAATATCAAGTCTTCATCAATCCACGGCTCAAAACCCGGGGTCAAAGGACGCACGAACTTTTTACGAATACTGTATTAAAAAGCTTTTTATGAAAAATCATGTTGTATAATTTTCGTGTATCCTACTAATATTATAAACGTGAAAGTTTGTGAGGATGTATGGATGGATGTATGGATGTTTGTTTGTTACTCTTTCACGCCAAAATTACTGAACCGATTGCGATGAAACTTGGTATGTAGATAGCTGGAGACCTGGATTAACATATAGGCTACTTTTTATCCCGATATTCCCACGGGATCGAGACTTACGCGAGTGAAACCGCGGGGCGCTGCTAGTATAGTATATTTCTCTCGTGACTTCAATTTTGAGTTTTATGCATGTGTTTCGTTATATATTTTTTAAATTTATTATTAATTGCAATTAACATAATACTCGAGCGGCTGCTATGTTTAACTAACTAATCAACCAAATGAAATATCTCATTTTTTTTCTAATAATTTGACATAGGTACATTAGGTACACGGAGCGCACCTCTCCAAACTATCCACTCTCCCGCGACACACATAAATGTAGGTAGAACTTTTACTAGTACGGAAATTGTTCATTTGTATTTTTTTGACAAGTATTTACCCGACGACTTTACCCTACGGCATTTATGAAAATAGACTCAGTTTATTTTTTATAGTCTAGTTTCATTGGGGCTTGCGACTTCTTTGGTTCTTGGGCTAGAGAGAACCTCTTGGAGTGAAAGACTGCTTATGAGATGGCCTCTATTTCTTATATCGCAAATACTTTTGTCAATGGCTACCATTTAGAGAGAGACTATACACTGCGAAGAGTAGTGCGGTTGTGACGCCGTAGGCGTAGGCTTCAAATATCGAAACGAAATGAGGCATACTAATAAAATTCATTTTTTTTCTAGGCCTAGCTTTGTTTGAAATAGCGACACACAATTGTTCTAGTATCACCATCCTATTGCAGAATGTTTAATATATATTGCAAAAGTTAAATGTTATTTATGTGAAAGTGACACAACTCACTAGTGGTGGTGGAGCATTATGGCCATCATGGGACTCAAATGACGAAACTGATCTAAATAAAAATAAAATTTGAGACATTAATGTGTTAGAGAAAATATTTTTCAGAAATAGAAAATTTCAAAACCTTCCGTCGCGCTGAATATAGGGAGTTGAGTCACAAACGAAAAATAAACACAACAACATATAAAAGTGATGCGGATATTTAATATTTTAAAAACGAATTACCGCTGGAGTTTTACGACACTCCCACGACGCACTGCCAATGTGCGCCCGTGCAATCATTGGCACGCTCTAAACTTAATGGTAGTTGATAAACTGTTTAATAGTAATAATTGACCGCTATGACGGGTCAATCGAAACGTTTAATAACCTGGCCTCCCGCTAGATAAACAATATAATGCTAAATTATTTCAGAATGGAATGCCACTTCTAAATGTGACACATCTCTATTTTTATTTGAGATCTATTTTGATTTGCACATACGCATCTTAGAAAAGTAGTTGTTACACTTTTTGAGGGTGGACGGACACGGCAGCATTAATAATCGAATAATCACTACTCAATGTAGGTACCTACTATTTAAAACCTGCCAAAATGTAAACTGGCGCTTGATCAGGTCTGTCTCACTCCCATCCTAGCCACAATAATGTCGCAGTCCCAATCCACCTACACCCAGTTGCACAAATAACACCCTTATATATATATATATATATATATCTACAGTACAAGTTGCGGTCAAAGCCAAAGAAACTCTTTAGTGTACCAATTCGGCATATTACAGCTTACACGTGCTAACGATATCTAGGCATAATTTCTGGGATTGTTGATTTTATTTATACGTATTTCCGGTAGCTGCTATCGAGCTATGTCACTATGAATGAATAGTAGAAAGTACATATCTATTTACATAATAAGCATAATTATGTGTATTTAGATCTTTTGCGTACAAAACCACTATAGGTATAAATAAACGTACACACGAGTACATAATAATATATAAATATGACTAGAATTAACTACTTTTCGCTGCGATATTTCTAATACTTAACGTACACGATGTTCTATCACGATGGGCCATATTTACTGGTTTTGTGAAGAACTTATTGGATTATCACGCCGTGCGATGGTCTGGGATGGAAAGAATATTGGGTTTTCGCCACTACTTCAAAATATAATAAACAAGTGATGCCGGTAAGCGATCAAGTCTTGACGTTTGGGCTCGTCCATCTTAAAATATGAGGAAATTAAACTGAACGTACGGTTTATGCAGAACCGGAAGTTTGCCGAAGGCATGACAAAACTGTATTGTGGCGTATTTGAAACATTGCATGTAGTTAGAATTCGGTTCAGGATCGTCTTACTTCGGATACCTACCCAATAAACTAGGCCAAATCTGTTCAAACTCGGGAGAATGGTGTCGAGGGCGTTTTCGTATCTAGTAAACTGTTAGTAAAAAACTGATGAGGTTACGATAGGCGAAATGTAAGTTATGTATTTGATAACGTTATATGTGTATTGTAGGTATTGCCATTGAAATATGAATCTGTGAAACCAGACCCAAAGAATAAAAATATGTATTCGTTGGCTTTGTTTTGACTAGTTATTCCAAATGTATTAATAAATTTGATTTCAAAGTATGTTATATCCTTCTGAGAAACGGTTATAATTTGTTTCTTTTGGTTTTCTTTACCTAATACTAATTATTGTTAATTTTTAATTGTCAATGCTAATGGGTATTATTAGTAACAGCGATTTTGATCGAAATGTATAATATATACATTTACCCACTAAAATATACATTATTTATCAAGTAATCAATGATTAATGACGTAATGACAGATTCTTATAGTTTTACTGTTTGCGAGTAAAATATAAAACTATGACAAAACCTCTGTTACAAAGGTTAGTATGCAAGCGAAGGCTGTCTTTTCAGAAGGAAAACGTAGAATAGAATAGAATAAACTTTATTGTACACCAAAATATTTTTTTACATGGAATAAATAGTTCATCTAGTGGATATGTACAAAGGGCGGCCTTATGGCTAAAAGCAATCTCTTACAGGCAACGTATGTGTTTTATTTTTGTAAAGAAGTAGTTAGAGGGCTCGCGCTTCCTGGCAGTTAAGCAATATCCCTTTTCTTCCATTGCCTTATTTTCTTCCTTTTAATAACTTCCAATTTTACCATCTTTAATTTCCAAAATGGCCAGTTGGCGGAAATATGCTTGATTCCTATTATACGTGACTGTAACCAAACTATAGTTACTAAAGTGTGGGTGCTTTATACGCCTTTGCGTAACCCTT
Source organism: Callimorpha dominula (assembly GCA_949752705.1). Classification (NCBI taxonomy): domain Eukaryota; kingdom Metazoa; phylum Arthropoda; class Insecta; order Lepidoptera; family Erebidae; genus Callimorpha; species Callimorpha dominula. The sequence goes on from OX456990.1 coordinate 3,221,551, forward strand.
TCGGGGATACAGGCTTGGATGTATGTATCAGAACACATATAAACATACGAAATATATATAAACACACACATGCACACACACTCACATAAACACACACACTCACATAAACACACACACGCACTCTCTCTCTCTCTCTCTCTCTCTCTCTCTCTCTCTCTCTCTCTCTATCAAATCTCTATGTTTTTCATTTTTGTTATTATTCTTATGTGATGTATATAGTTGTGTGATGAGCATGATCGTTTGTTCTATTCTGGGTATAATTTATGTATAATATAGTCCCCAGTCACTTCAGCGATTTGACTGAGACTTTCACCGATAACAACGTTGATGCCATCCTGATTTCGGAGACTTGGTTTAAGCCTCACCTACCTTCCACTTCATATCCAGTTTTGTTCTAATTCGTAATGATCGTTTAGACAAAAGACGAGGTGGGGTCGCCATCTACCTTCGTAGTTTCTTACCCTACAAAATCCTTGCCTCTTCATCTTCAGACTTTTCAACCACCGCGAAATATCTCTTCCTTGAGGTTTGTGTCAAGGGTGTTAATGTAATTGTAGGTGTTATCTATTGCCCCCCTGCTATCAACTACTTCTCCAGTCTGGAAACAGTTCTGGAATCTTTAGGGTCGGAATGTACACACCACATTATTATGGGCGACTTAAATACAGACCTCCTGTCACCAAACTCCTCTCGGACACGCAATCTCCTTCAGATCATCCAATCAACTAGCCTCCATGTCCTCCCCCTACAACCAACTCATCATAACATTGAGCACCAGAATACCTGGCTTGACTTAATGTTCACCTCTGCCCCCAATCTTATCTGTTTCCATGGCCAACTTCCTGTCCTTGGATTTTCCCACCATGATTTGATCTTCCTTTCCTATATCCTAAAACCTCCTAAATCCCCTCCTAAAATTCTGTACATTCGTAGTTTTGGACGTATGGATGTAGAAAAACTTTGTGCAGATGCTTCTGGATTAGACTGGACGAATTTAACAGCAGCTACCGGCGTGAACGACAAGGTCAGCATTTTTAATGATACCATTATTGGGCTTTACGACATCCACGCACCCGTTAGAAAAGTGAAACTGAAGCATCCGCCGGCTCCTTGGATGAGAGAGGAAGTCCGAATGGCAATGAGACGGAGGGATCAAACTTTCACACGATTCAGGAAGGATCGCTGTGCAGACAAATGGAACCTTTTTAAAGTCGCACGAAATCGGTGTAACCAGGTGATACGCAACGCAAAACGCCGACATATTCTTCAAAACATAGAGACTTCATCACCTACTAGTATCTGGAAGTTTCTTGGTACATTGGGCATTGGTAAACAGCAACGTCACGAGTTACAGAAGACAATTGGTTTGAATGATATCAACCGTCATTTCTCATCCACAATTCTGCTGGATCATCAAACCAAGAGTCTGACCCTGAACTATATAGCCGGTCTTACCAGACCCAATATTGACTCCTTTAAATTTTCTCCGGTGCCATCTGAGGACATCAAAAAGATGATCCTGTCTATTCATTCCAATCCTGTGGGCTGTGATGGCATTAGCCGTCGCATGATTTTCACTATTCAACTAATCAACTTTTCTCTCGATTCTGGGACCTTCCCCTCTCTCTGGCGGAATGCTTACATCATCCCTCTGCCTAAAAAAACTAACCCTTCCATTCCTGGCCACTTTCGACCAATCTCCATTCCTCCCTTCCTATCTAAAGTGCTTGAGGCTTGTGTACACAAACAGCTCTTTCAGTTTGTATATCGACACAACCTACTAAGTCCTCTACAATCTGGTTTCAGACCCGGTCACAGCACGGTTACCGCACTCCTCAAAGTGACTGGCGATATTCGAGAGGGCATGGAAGGCACCAAGGTTACAGTGCTACGAGGGTGGCACTGAAAATTTTGGGAATCAAGGAAGTGACACAACATTACTATTTAAAAATGTATTTATTGCTTTTCGAAGTATTCTCCGCGAAATTTGACACATTTTTCCATACGATGGAACCAATCATTGAAGCAACCATTCCATTCGGAAGTTGGGGTCTCCAAAAAGGCCGTTTTGTAGGCGTCCACAGCTTCTTCAGGTGATGAAAATCTCTGACCACGCAATTTATTCTTTATTTTAGGGAAGTATAGAAATCATTAGGGCTTAGGTCGAGGCTGTACGGCGGATGGTCTAATAATTCTGTGTTTTCTTGCTTTAAAAACTCTTTTGTTCTGTGCGCGGTGTGAGAACTCGCATTGTCGTGATGGAGGATGATGCGGCGGTTGCAGTTCTCTTTACGGAGTTCAGAAACGACCTGTGGCAAACAAATGCTAGCATACCATTCTGCATTAACCGTTCTTTGTCCCTCAAGAGAAATAGTCGCAACATGGCCGGTTTTGGAGACAAACGTGACCACCATTTTTTTTTGCAACACTCCGTGAACGAACAATTTTTGTTGGCTTTAACTCATTTTCGAACACCCAAACTCGTGACTGGTTTTTTGTTTCGGGTTCTTACGCGTATATCCAGGATTCGTTACCTGATACGATGTTGTATACAGCATTTGAGGATCCTGCGTGGAATCTTTCGAGAGTTCTGACGCACCAAGTAACGCGAGCCGCTTTTTGCTCTTCACAGAGCGAATGCGGTATCCATCGGGAAAACAACTTTTTTACACCTAATTGTTCATGCAAGATTATTTGTATTTGACTCATGCCAATGTCTAAAGTTGCCTGAATTTCGCGGTATGTCACATGTCGATCTTCCTCAATCAGCTTACGCACAGCATCACCGTTTTCTTGGGTGACTGCAGTTTTTGGACGACCTTGACGGGGATCATCACTGAGCTTGACACGTCCACATTGAAATTCAGCAAACCAGCGATAAATTGTGGTTTTGGATGGGGCTTCATCACCAAATGCGGAAATCATCCGGTCAACAAACTGTTTTTGCGTTAAACTACTTCGAAAGTCATAATAAATCATCGCTCTTGAATTTTCTCGAGTCAATTCCATTTTCTCAACGACTAAACAAGTTCGACAAAACCCCGAGAATCTTTTTTTAAATAAATAAATGGTATTCGATTTTTAAAACCAAGGTGTTTTCAATTAAAAAGATTTTAATATGACAGAAACAGTGGAAATATTCCATTCCCGATACTTTTAGTGCAGCCTATGTAGCCTTGATAGACTTTTCAAATGCCTCTAACACCGTCAGTCACGACGTCCTACTGTCCATCCTATCATATCTTATGATCTCCTCAGAAGCTCTGGAATGGTTCTCCTCTTATCTTCAGGGGCGTCAGCAGTGTGTTCGTATTGATGACTTGTCATCGAATTGGTGTAATCTCCACTCTGGCGTCCCTCATATTAGTAATCCCTCCCGGTATTCTATCTTCTCTTTTGTTTTCAATATTTATTAACCTCATAACCCAACACCTTCAGTGTGCGTATCACCTGTATGCTGATGACTTGCAGCTGTATACACAGGCAAGAGTTGAAGACTTATCGCAAGCTATCGATAATATCAATAGGGATCTAGATTTTATAAAATGCTGGTTGATGAGGTTTGGTTTGTCTGTAAACCCTACCAAATGTCAAGCGGTCGTAGTAGGCAGTAAACAAATGGTGATTAGGTTAGATACTTCTGCCATCCCGTCCGTTGTTTTCAACGGTGCTATCATACCTCTGAGTCCAGTGGTTAAGGACCTTGGTTTATACATTGACTCGACGTTAGATTGGCGAGCCCAAGTTATTCACGTGAGCCAAAAAGTCACTGGCACTCTGCGAACTTTATACAGACTAAAGAATTTCCTTCCCACCTAAACCAAGAGCATGCTTATGCAGTCCTTAGTCGTTCCAATAATTGAATATGGTGACGTGTGTTATTTCGACCTGAATGCAGATCTCCTAAATAAGCTAGACCGCCTTCTCAATAACTGCATTCGATTCATTTTCAATCTTCGCAAGTATGACCATGTGTCTACTTTACGTTCCCAATTAAATTGGCTTCCTATTCGCCAGCGCCGCAAACTGCGAGCTCTGACCTCTCTTTTTTCTTTCCTTAATTCTCCATCCCCACCCTCTTACCTAGCTCCCTACTTCCAGCTCTTGTGCTCAAATCACTACCGAAATCTTCGCTCAACAAATAATCTACTTCTCCTGTGCCCCCCTCACTCCACCGATTTCATCAACTCTTCGTTCTTCGTACAATCTGTTCTTCTCTGGAATGCGCTCCCAGTCGAAATCAGGATGTCCACAAACCGTTTTATATTTAAGAAGAAAGTCCGCGATCTCCTCCTCAACGAGTTAGCATAATAAGCTGAACTCTAGTACAAGACCCCGTACTGCAGTACCTACTCATAGTTTATGCATCTTTATATATATATATATATTATGTATGTATTTGTACATTTTATGGATTTGTGTATATATAATGTACTAATGACGTATATTATGTTTCTATATACATATGTAAATAATAGTGTGTATCCCGTATATTATATATGTATTTCAATTTGTATTGATTATTTTAACTTCTATATATAAATAACCTTAAATGGATCATTTGACACATCTTTGCACCTACCGTATGACATTTCTACATCACCCTAAGGTTGACGGGTAGAGAATGCCTTGGGCATTAAGTCCGCCTTTGTACAAATGTGCATGAAGTTTTAAATAAATAAATAAATAAATAATATGCATGTATTTAGAAATATATAAGTATGTTTATCAGCAGTCTGGTCACCATAGTACAGGCTGCCTAGTTTGGAATCAAACGGCCGCGTGTGAGATGTGTGAAGTTATTATTACTATTATTACATAAGTTACTTTGTAAACAACGACTAGGTTCAACTTATGAAAAACGGTACCCCGTAAGGGTACCTATAATTACTTCAACACCAGTGGAAATTCCTGCCACACAACACACTCACATCTATCGCCATTACGCAATACGCAGGTATGGACAGAAGAATTAATAAAATTGATTATACAAAACAAAGGCGTACATATCTATATATTAATACGTAAGGAAAATTATTTCTATACATTTCTAAGAAAATTTCGCGAACGCATACTTGAAGTTAATTTAGATGAGAAGTACAGAAGTGCAAAAATATGTTAATATGTGTTGCAAATTAAAAAATTATGTGGAAATGTCCATATACAGCTACACGCGTCCAGAATATAATATATGTGGACCTGTCATGGTACGTGAGTCTGTACAATGACAGTTCAAGTTATACTGGCCAATGATATAAACCAATCATGAATTATGGTGGGAATTTTACCTCATAGCAATCTCTAGTAAATATTTATAAGCTATGATAAAACAGTCGCTATAATTTTGTTACGTATCATTACGTCTTACCACGCATGCTCTCAATCCTTCATCTCTCGTATTTAAATTACACACGCGAAGAATCCAAGAACTTTATTATTAGTTACGTGTGACTTGAGAGTAGAAATAACATTCATAACGTAAGCAGTCCCTGTAAATAAACAGTCGGATCTGTTCCAAGTCGCACGCGATAAATCTGACACTGCGACATCTATCAGTTCAACCACCAAAATATAATATTTTTATCATCTTGACATATATTTAGGTTTGTCGAAACGACGAAGAAGACAATGGGAACGCATCGGTATAATTCACAATTTAAATCAGACTTTATTTTGTATGCAATTTAATTCACTATCTTTTCATTAAACAACGAAATTGTATGTTCCATAGAAAATCATATCTAGTAGTTTTTTCAAATCATTTACTTTAAAAATTCGGTTTGATTTAATAAGAAAATAACGTGAAAATTTAACGAATTTTACTCATGTGACAGATAAATAAAATAAATAAATATAAATCTGTCACATGAGTAAAATTCGTTAAATTTTTCTCTCGCGCAGGGTTAGCTTTTTAAAAAGGCTCCAACGCCTTTTTGCCTTTCTATATTACTCTTAGTCACGAGTCATTGGTACTGTGATGAGTACTTATCCTACATATAAAAAAAAAGTAGAATTATTTAAATAATTGTTTTTTTTTACTTCTGATGTGAAGTTTTGATATATAAAACAGCACCAGCAGCGGTCGATGCCGCAGGTTAGTGCTAGGTTATAACTTATAACTCTTGACTTCAAATCAACAACTTAATTAATTACATATAAGCATTTAGTTCACGGCGTCTTGACGTCCCGCGATATGTTTAGAACTAAACATCACATCACATACAGTAATAGAGTATTGCAATCAGTACATATGGTATTTGAACTAGTAAAATAGTATTTACCGTAAGACGTTAAAAGCAATAAAGACATATTGAACTGCCATCTAGATACAAAATTGCAGTGAAAGACAAATATACCAACTCTACTCATTATGAGTTTAGAAGTGCAGATCGATTGCATACGATTGCCAGGATGTAACCATAGATTAGCAACGCAATAAGGAGACATTTGCACTAGTCTTAGACTTTCTATGTATCTTACGTATGTATTTACAAAAACAAATGAATCTAAGTATATATCCATCTCCTAGAACCCGTAGTGGCTATGTTTAGAATGAATAAAAAAAATGCTACTATTTGAATCAGGAAATAAATAACTACTAAACCGATTGCGATGAAACTTGATATGTAGAAAGCTGGAGACCTGGATTAACACATAGGCTACTTTTTATCCCGATATTACCAGGGTGCTTACCGGGCTGAAGAGAATTCTTTGTAACTGGCCTATTGGTCCAGTGGTTAGTGATCCTGACTGCTAAGCCAGAGGTCGTGAGTTCGATTTCCAACTAAGACAAATAGTTGTGTGATGAGCATGATTATTATTCTATCTCGTCTTCGAATTTGAATAGGATGAGGTGTTTTCTCTATATCACACTAGCACTGTACTTTTACTTTTTAATTGCATCAAATAATGTTTAAACAGGCCATTACTTTAAATCGATCTACACTTGATAGAATGTAAAGGCGCTTGAAGGGCCAAAAGCTCTCTTTACAATAGAGCAGAAGGCGCGTACCAAGTAAGCTTAGACGAAGATATGACTTTTTCATAATGTATGATTACGTTATTATTCTAGCTGTGTAAGTAAGTGCAATTGTTGGCTCTCGTGCGGTCCGGTTAAAGAAAGGTTATTCGTTTTTTCGGAAGCGGATCGATGTCTACTCTTTTCAATTCGTTCTGGAACATTTTTAAAAGGTTTTTGTCAATGCGTATTCTGTACTTTTATCTCTTTATTCATCTCATTTCGGAGGTGCTAGTACAGTTATTGGCTTATACAAATATATTATATATTATTATTATACAAAGATGGCAAAGGAGGAACTAATGTTTGTATTTCTTCCTGTTTTTCCACTGTACCACAAAAATACATATGTAACAGGTCAGCAATAGGATGTCTGTGTTTATTTTTAATACTTTGGCAACTGATTTATGCTGAAACAATGTGATATTTCTAAATTCATAATATTCGTATCTATATGATATAAGTAGTAATAGAAGGGGCCACGATGCTAAATGTGTATTTACTCCAGCGTCGTTGGGACCCATTGGATTTTGAAGATTAGATGGTAGAAAGAAAAAGAGTTCAGGCGATGTATCCGTTTCATTGGTGGGGGCTTCTACAGGCTTTCAAAGATGTAAAAAAAAAATATTAAAAAGGACTGGCTCTAGCGTGTCAGATATCAATAGTGTAGATACCCCACATGTCTCTGATAATGAGGGTAGGTTAATCTGCCTGAAGGGTAGAAAATGGGAAAACAAAAAATATTTCGAGCGCGTCAGATATTAAGAGGGAATGTTAAGTACACCCGAAAGAAACCCCTATTCAATAATCTGACGATTCGGAAGTGACGCACTCTCGCAGCGGCTTTTTGAAAATGCAAAAAAAATCACCGTTTTGACCAAGTGGACCGTGTCAGATTTTCATACAGATGGTTCAGCTTAATGTCCTACACCAGCTGACCAATAACCTGACGATTATTTGGAGCGATGCTCTTAATGTGACGATTTGAAAAATAAACAACATGTATTTTTATCATTAAATGTGTCAAATGTGCACGGAAAATAGCATGCAAATACAAATAGACTTAACTATTTATATACATATATAAAAGCGAAAAGATACTCACTCACTCACTCATCTACTGACTAATCACGAAATCTGGAAAACTACTTGATCTATGAAAATAAACTTGGCAGGGGGGTAGTTTATGAGTAAGAGAAGTCCGCTAAGGAATGATTCTAAGCTAAAAACTATTTCGTTAATTTACGAATACCATTTAAATTCCAAATTTCTTGAAAAAAATATTCCAAAGTGAATTATTTTGATAAATAGGCAAAAAAAAAATAGTCGTATAGTAGCAGGTACAAGTTGTTTTTATTACGTGTGTGAAAGAATGTATACCGCATTTTTTTACAGAACTGATCTGTGTTTTTATGACGGTAAAGTAGGTTTTCATAAATAAGTCACAGTCAGGATGTTTATTTCTTTATATTTCTGCCCTAGTGAATCACAACTCCCTGAGTTATATAAATATATAAATTGCTCGGATAGTCTTCTTCTGCAGCACGAGTATTGTTTTATACGACATTATACTATGAAAATAACTAAAATAGACTAATCTGACTGTTTCAACATCAGTCAGTTCACGATTTTTTCTAACTGCGTATGCTGCTGAGCTGAGTCAATTCGAATCACCCTCCGCGCCTTTTCCCAACTAAGTTGGGGTCGGCTTTCAGTCTAACTACGATACGGCCGAACTTTGATATTTTACGTGAAGCGACTGCCATCAGACCTCCACAACCCGAGTACTAGGCGATAATATTTATTTATTTTAATTTATTAAATTAAGTGCTTTCCACCTGTTTGACGTTTGGAGTAGTGAATTGAATACATTTAGTCTTTTCTCCATTAGGAAGTTGTTAACGTTAAACCAACGAACCACTATCGAAATAGCACCATTTAAAAGTTTGTACTCATACGTTTTAGTCTAAATAAGAGGAAATTATGATGAAGATGAGGTGATTAAATAATCGAGATCGGTTTGCACGCAAGCTTTCTAGCAACTTTCAAAAAGAACATAAACAAATGGACAGAGTATAGTGTGGTGATGGTATGAGAAAGTGAGAGATAGAGAGAATGTAAAAGGGAAAGACAGGCGTGGAGTGGGAAATACACGCTTCACTGCAGCTATATGCACTAAACTTTCTTTATGATTTTTGTAACTTTGGCTTGTATAAATGGGCAAATTATATGTTTTTTGTTATCCTTGAATTATTTCCTTGAAAATAAAAAAGAAAATCGACGATTTTTTTTGCAAGTTTGTAACCTTCCCACTGCCCTGCTTCACGCTCAAATCGTCAGATTATCAAAATGTACACTTGTCAGCATGTAATTAACCCACCGTATCTTAATCTGACGCGCTCGACAATGTCAAATGATCGAATTTTTTTTGCAAGTTTGTAACCTTCCCACTGCCTTGCGTCACGCTCAAATCGTCAGATTATTAAAATGTACACTTGTCAGCATGTAATAAACCCCCCTTATAATAATCTGCCGCGCAGGAGTAAATCTAAAAAATCCCTTAAATGCCTCCCCTACTATTATGCATTACAGAATGTAGAGCTTGCAAAACCGATTGGCATCCGAAAAATAAACAAATGATTTTTAGTTTAACGATTTACAATATTGGATTCATTCAGTAAAGTAGAGTAGAGAGTTCGGATTTTATTCTGAAAGCCCATACCAATGACCCGATGTAAACTACATACATAGCTTTGCTCAGTCATCGCGCCAGATATCTGGGGATACGTTATATAACATCTGCACTAGTCGTTGTTCGGTAGGTGAAAATGCGTGTTTCAGCGACCCTATTCCACCGTGTCTTTAATATTAATGTGCAACTAACTATATCTTAAATTACCTAGATATATTTTTCTATATGAAATCTAAAGGACATCCAAAATATTACGATTAAGTTCCGATTTAATATTTTTTTATTTCCATATCTTCAGGTAAATTTCGAGTTGGGTTAGGACAAAAATGTTTAACAATGTTGATGCAGTATAATTAATAATATTACAGACTCACACAAGATACGCGTCCCTGGTTTGCGAGAATATTTACGTAATTCAAAATTCAGTCGAATTGAACTAAGTACATAAGCCAAACGAACATAAATCTTTGATATTTTATCGTGAACGATTTCGTGCTAACATGCATTAGAAAGCGACAAGTTCAATATATTTTTGAGACCTAACACTCTAGGGGAACAAATTCATTGCCATTCTCTAAAATCAATATTTTTTTAGTTCCGTCGCGATTCTCGCAAACCAGCGATATGTGATTCTTTCTGTAAGGGTCCTGTTTGCATACGCTCATAGGATAGACAGAGTTTGAAAATATTGTACCGGGCCCCTCGCCACACTGATCAGTAAGTTATTTATTAGCTTCAAATAACTCTCCTATTGTAATTATTTTTAACAAATACAAATAAGGACGAGACATTTTTATGTACTCCTTCAAGACTATTATGTTTTTCTTTTCAGAACAAAATAGTCCACATTATAACAAATTCCAATGTGTAATATTACAACTGTTAGTGAAGTTTTGAATCCAATCGTTACAATAAATATATCATGTTTGGTTACTGGTTACAGTTGACACTTTTATAACTAGAATAATAATAATAACTTGAAGACAACTTACACCCATTAATCATGTTTTTTCACCAACGCAAGAAGCATGCGTTCCCAACGCCAGTAGCATGCGTTCCCAACGCCAGAAGCATGCGTTCTCAACGCCAGAAGCATGCGTAAAGTATAACTTATTAATTATTATCCACCGTTAGTAGCAGAGAGAAGCGATCTTCTTAACAAATGTTGCAATAGAAATCATCTACGACTAACGTGAGATTAATCCATAAACGTCTTTAAACTAATGGCCTGTTTAAACATTATATGATGCAATTAAAAAGTAAAAATACAGTGCTACTGTGTTATAACGAAAGCACCTTATCCTATCCAAATTCGAAGACAAGAGACAATGTCTCATGAAGGAATGGTGAGAGTTTCATTAATTAATCAACAAGGTTAAATGAACAACGTCTTAAGTATATATTTTTGTTTATACCTAAGTCATTTGGCAAACAACCACATCAGGATGGAAAGTGACAATGAAGACGAAGATAGTGTAGACTTTGGCGACTCAAACCAAAAAGGAACTGTCATGGCGTTTAGTTCGACTTTTTCGATGAAGGAATGGTGAAGGTTCCATTAGTTCGAAAAGAGTTTTCGCACACTCACCAACGTGAATTCTATAAAAACCGATTAGCAGGCGACTATTCGTTTTGTTGACCGAAGTTAAGTTTTAATGTGACGTTGATGCCCAGAAGCCTTAGATGGTCAGTAACCGGTAAGGATACACATTAAAAAGTGTATGTTAATTAGTAAAGTACTCTTTTTCACAGAGAAGAGACGCGTCTGTGTTTTGACAAGGTTAAAATTGCCAAGATTGGCGTCACCCCGGACAGCTGCTGCAATGTCAAATTAACCCCGTTCTATCATGGAGTCTCTATAGGCTTGTGTAGTTCACGAACTAAGTACTATTAGGAATTCATTCCTGACATGGAACTAGAACGAACTATTCCGTAAGCTTATAAGTACTTCGTTCATTTAGTACATTAGTACTGTGAAGAAACATGGAACGACTGAATCGTCGGCTAAAAAGTCGTACGTTGCGTCCCCGCGCGACACGGCGGCAAAAGAACGAATAATAATCAGATGCATGCTGTCTGCATTAAATTTTAGATAATTCGTACTCGTTAGTTTTCATTTTGAATTTAGTACATTGTTAGATTAGCAATCAAACACCGAAACCAAAACAACAACACCATTTTGCGTGTTATTATTTTTATTTGGTGTTTTTTGCTTATGCATTGACTTACTAATTATATTGTTATATAATATATTTTTGTTATATAAATGTATATTAATTAGTATGGTCATTTTACGCGTATAAGAATGACAGTCTTAAGCATGCAAAGTATGAAGAAGATCCAAATATTCATTCAATGCAGTTACAATGTACTACGTACTACTGAACTAATATAACTAGAAGTCCGAACTAGTACATGTGACTGACTGTACTAGATTGGAGCGCTCTTTTCAGTGACCGAGCAAGAACAAGCCTATCTCTCTACAACGGTACTGTCATTGGATTGGCTAAGCTAATAATGCCAGGTAAAGAGTCATTAATATGGAGCTGGAACAACTTACAGACAGAACAAATACCTATCGCTGCTTATTAACTCTTGCCACAGTTTATACAAAACGAGCACATATTAAATTTCAAAAGCTAAAGCTATCCAGCATATTCATTTACTCTGTTAATGACTTTAAAAACAAAGTTATGATGTGGCATTACTCGAGAAAATAAATATACACTTTAACTATATCCATTTGCAATAGAGACGGTAGCTTGAATAAAAACGGTCCGTGGTCTTTGATCGTTGCATGTATCCACAAAGCGACGCGATGTTTGACCTGGTATAGCGCTCAACTATTTACGCTTGTTTTCAATAAGCAACTCAATGCATGTGCATGAAGCTGTGTTTTTATTTATTATTTTTACTTTCATATTTTTGCGCTGTAAACTTATCTATGTTCTGCTAAAACTTCCAAAGCTTATTATACAAAACGTAATCCTGTTACGAGTATTTTGCAAAGGTGCAAAATTAACCGGCTAAAATACACTGTTTTGTTATAATGCCTAATAGTCAACGGCGACGGTAAATTTCTTACTTTCGAATAATTTTCTTTTGGATTGAGATTTGCTTAATAATCTGTGGCCAAAAAAAAGGATTCAATATTGGCACGCCATATAATACAATTCAACTATAGATGTTGGGTTTTATTCTTTATATTTCTGTCTATCATATTCCTGACGAAGGTAAGCGGTTGCCTGTGCCAATTAACGCTTAGGGTGTCACTAGCACGTATGCCGCCCTTAACACCCTGTCCTACGTCCTTGATAAGTTGATACACAGTTCTCCTTTTCTTGGTTATAAACACTGAAACTGGTTATCATAAAAACTTTCATGTAAATTCAATGTGAATAGCTGCATCATAATTTCATTTAATACATGAAAAACAAAAAAAATCATATCTACTGATCTAATTTACTTGCCTAGCAAGAAATAATATAATTAGGTAAATTGAAAAAGGGACCGATGGACTTCATTGCAGATGGTGTCATTTTGAAATCGATGGAAATCTATTAAATATATGGTTACCTTACATTCAAATACGCCTCACAGTTCCATTATATTCATTGTACACTGGGGATACATGCCCGCCTGAGGATTAATGCAACTATGTATCTGCTGGCAATCGCTTAAGTCGAGTTTATAGTGTGTTTAAGTATACGCCAACACTTCGAAGTATTCAATTCATTATCAACTATTTGACCTATGAAATGATCGTTTTGTATAGGAATATTATAGTAGTAGAAAGTAGTAGTATAAGAAAGTACAAGTAGTAGATGCAGAAGAATTTCCAGTTTCAGCTTAACGTAGCAACATGTGTTGTGAACTAACTACAAATCTTGGCTCTAACGTTCATCGCTAACTGTGGCGCCACATGCGCCTGCTAAAAGCTTTCAAAACAGTCTGACTTTTTATGGGACTCACTAAGTGTGGCGTTCGATGTGCATTTGAGTCACAGTGTGACTATTACATGGCCACGCTTGTTGTGCCAATATTCTGGTCAATCTTTGGTACTCAGTATTACACATACATCAAACTGCAAGCCATGATTGGAGTTTCTCGCTTTGTTAAGTTCCTGACATATCTATCCGCCAATTGTTACAGATTTGCCGCAGCTAATATTGTATTATCGTTTGAATATTTAATCCTAGATTTGAAACAGTTCGACCTTATTGTTCGTGGTTATTGATCCTGACGGAGCTATTTTCGGGTTCGATTCCCACCCAGGACAAATAAGTGATGAGCACCATAGTTTTTCTGTGTCTGGATGTAATTTATCTGTAATATGTATATATTTAATAATATATAAATATGTTTATTACCAGTCTAGTTACCATACCTAGTACAGGTTCTGCCTAGTTTGGGATCAGACGGCCGTGTGTGAGATGTTTCCAGTTGTTATTATCAACCTTACTCTTCTAAGTGTATAACAGTAATCGCAACATTCACAAAAACAATCCCATGCTACAATGTTTTCGATTTTAGGCCACTAACACACTTCCTTAGAGCTGCTCTACAAATGGACAATGAGATGACCACTGAGGCTCGTGACGCATCTACACGATGGCTTTATTCCCTCTTAATATCGTGATATTTCTATGCCAATGCACGGTCACGTTTTAACACACATGATTAGGTTGAATGAAAAAACTTGTGCCGCTGTGTACTTACCTGTGAGGGCGAAACACAGACATTGAACAGGGAGATAACAGCACTAGCCTCGACTGTTCCGGAAAGTGTGATTAACCTAATATTCTATCCTAGTCTATCCTAGCCTACCCTAATGAATGAGTACTTACGGTACTCCTAAGGCAAATTATCCTAACTAATCCTAATCCCGTCACCCTATACTACTGTAATCCTAACGTACTCCTAACTGCTACCCTACGGTGCAATACACGCATGGCTCTCGGGGATCCCTGGCAGACCAAGTCGTGTTCGCAACCCTAACCTATAGCTCGTCACGGCGTGGTACTCGGTGGTGTTCGGTGACACAGACATCCGCTCGTGTACATAACTACGGTGCTTCGTTGGTACCCCTACACGTCCTACTACCCTAGCCCTACTATAAGTATTTAAAAATACATATATATATATATATATAATAGGTACAGGATATCTGATGCCAGGCGACCTAAGACACCAGACGGAAGTGGGGTGCAGGTGGTAAGGTTTTCTCACTGCCGGTCAAGCAGGCTCACAAGACCGATCAGGTACTGACGGCTAAGGGTGTCTTGACCACAGTGAGAGGTTTGGAAGGGTATTGAGTCAAAGTCGGGCTCAACTTGATGACTCGTTTATTATTACTTAACTATGGTCTTAAATACCTACTAATTTTATCCTATATACACAACTATATCTACGTCTTAGTGTGCTATTGGTGTTCATGCAACTTCAGCAGTCCTTTTCCTCATCCGTCACTTACACTACGTGATGATACGGCATATAAGTATGTTATTATGCCACTACAAGATGTGCCATAATGCTGACGAATGTTTTCGGTCATGATGGAATATTGTGTAGTAGAAGTACTGAAATTATGACATTGAATTAACGTTCTTATATTGAAAATAGATAATTCAATAAAGCTTTAATCATTGAGACAATGTTGCCTGCTGGCCTATCTAATAACTTAATACTACTATTGACACAGTAAGTCCTCTCAACTTAGACAACGGCACGAAGCGATATCGCGGACTGCTCCTCCGAACACGCTTCCCCTGGCTTTGAACCCAGCTGTTCTATAGCCCCTTACAGATACTGTGTACCACCAGATCCGATTGCACGCTAATCTGATTAGCTCACCGCTCGCCTTTACGAGAACGTCCGTTTAATCTATTACAATACTCTCTCATTTCCATTCTAGTTTTATATTGTAACTTTGTGAACAGTTTTTTTTATTATTATTGTGTAATGGAATAGACTGTTTGTCTTGTAACTCACCTGATGGAAACTGATGATGAAGACGAAGATGGTACATGATACACGAAGGTTTCTTTTGGATACAAGAGAACAACCCTCTGAAGTTACTGCTTGACCGTATTTTAAGTAATGCGTCATATTTTACAAAGGCAATCGGGTAGTATGCGTTACATTATGGACGTAATACAAATAATATTGAAATACATAATATAAATAAGCGGTAATCAAAGTCGCTGACGCTGTGGTTGAATGACGTAATATGTAGGTAAATTGAGTTGAGAGAGGCTGTTGAAAAGTACAGAACCCAAGTGGGGATTGGGCCGACTATAGGGGTAATAGATATTCTACCTGCTGTTGCTATAACCTGTAAAAAAGCGTCTTGTATGTATATTTAATGTAAACGTATGGTCCACCTTGGTGTGATACACTACTGGTATGGGTATGGTTTGGTATGGCACAGCATATATCTGTTAGAATTGTACTCGCTCGACCGGTAGCAAGTAGCGCCAGCCTATAGGAAATGAAGAAAAGACGCACTTGAAGCGTTTATGCTGTTGAATAGGCTTACCAGAATTTACACCAGTTGTATACTCGTTTGCCACATAATTATATAGCAAAAACAGAAACTGACAACAAAGATATAATATAATAAATCTTTCTTTAGAAGATGATTGTAAAATTGTATTATCATAACTGCCCACCGGTTCAAGAGGGAAGTGACAAATTATCCAATACCGATCGACCTTAGGCATATGTGTTGCGACTTGCGACATAGTGACGTCTTAGCATTGTCAAATCAAAATGAAACTATACCTTGACGTATCACTGATTTTATGTAAATTCTAGCTGTACCCAGCGGTTTCACCTGCGCTTATTTCCAAATAAAATAGATCATACATCTTAACTGAACAAGTGTTAGCTAACACCTTCTTTATTTCTCTTGCCGTATTAAAATGTAACACGCTTTTATTATTATTGTTAAGTTTTTAGTTTTTTTTATTAACAAGTAATAAAAGCTTGTTTTTAAAAAAAATCTTCTCTTTTAGTATTTATGATTCGGTATTTACTATGAATCAAACGAGTCCAAACTCGATGGGGTTGCGTCGTCTCTTTACAGAGTTCCTATGGCCACCTTCCAGTTGAATCATCAGATCAGCTCCTTGTCATCATAATATTGCATTGTCACGCGATATACATAATCGTACAAAATTTCAGCTCAATCGGAAACCGGGAAGTGTGTCAAATTTAACTTGCGAGATTTGATGACAAACATCGGGACAGGGGAAACTAAATAAATGCTTGTAAAAAAACTGATTACTTAAATTGATGATCGCATAACTCCGACATCTTTGATCACCTTGAAAACTTGCACATCTAAAAGGCTTTCCATGCAGATTTTTTTTTATGATTTACAACTCGCAAAAAGTATAAGTATATTATTGATTCTAAATTAAATACAGATCATCCATTTCCGAATATAAAGAATAAAAGGTAAAGATTAGGGCGGTGTCTCGGCATCGAACTGACAAAAACCAGAACGGTGCGCCAAACTGTGCCTAAAATAGTAGGAGCTCCGGAAACAGCTGTTGATAAGACATCCGGCCAGTAGATTGTACGAAAGCCGGTAGCAAGAAATCCTCTCGGATGACGGCAGTGAGGACACGAATCTGCGTCGACCAAGCGAAGCCGAGTCCTCACTGCAGTTGCAGTGGTGACAGGCGGTAATCAGTTCCTTCCTGGACTGAGTGCAGGTGCTTGTATAGATATAGATAGCGGCGGCAATGCCAGCACGTTAGGCTCCGGCCAAGCCGACCAACGAGCCATGGGCTTCACGCCACTCGCGTACTTTTTCGGGCGGGGGCCGACTACTGCTATTCGCCCGTAATTCTGGCTGATTTCGCCGTCCACCTATAAAAGTTTCAGCTCAAAATCGCACAGGGAAGTTCCAGCTAACACGCACGCCGCCTCCGTTGACACGGGGCGATAACCGCGTATGACTAATCGCCATGACCTTCTGAGAGCGCCAGAGGCCCGCCCTATTCTAGACGGTCAGGACAGTAACATCCTAATCCAACTTATAATTGTTATATTATTACATTCAATTATTGTTTGCCTTTGCTATGTATGTGTATAACTGACCTCGCTGCAGATATGTAAATTCTACATTACATGTCTTCCTACACATTCAGCTAATTTGAGCTATTTCAAACTAATAGGTATATTTAGATAACTGACTGGTTCTTGTTAAAAAAATATCAACTTTTCAAACTTAAACTTTATTAACAATATTTGAGACTTAAATAATATAACACACAAAATAAAATCAGAAATATTGGAAAGCAATACGACTATGGTGAACGTCCTTCTGATCCGGTGGTGGCAGTAAAAGTGGACGAGAGCCACCGCTCGCGCTTCCACCTTCCTTCCTGATCCCCTCCGCAACTGTTAGCTCCCCCACATCACGCCACTATGACGTTACGGCTAAGCCCCGCCTACCAAAGTTTTCGTTTCCGCTAACTGTATTTATAACTAAGTTAATCGTCGAGAACATGACAAGTGAATTGATGATGTGTCATTGCACATAATAGACATGTAGAAACTCCTCCTCGTCTATATATTGCGGGTAGACGTGAGTTGGCGGGCGAGGAGAATAAAAACGTGATTTTCACACAATAATTTTATTACACTCATTAAAACACAAAAATATACTCTGAATAATCATTAGCTCTTCAATCAAGCTTTAAATCACGACCCTCCACAGAACACGTGGTGCATCTACGAGATGCCAATCGGTTCTGCCTTTTCAGCTGCCTATCCGAACCTTAACTGCCATCCGTCGCGCACCAGCGCTCGGTGTTGCGTCAGTGTCCTAACTTCTGACACTTTATTGATAATGTTGCCAACTAAAATAATCGGTGTGCCGTCAGATACGTTATGGATACAGATCGCATTGGTTGCTAAAATTAAAATGCGGTTTAAAGCTCATTAGCGGTGACAGGCACCTGCAATGGAAAGTACGAGTATTATTAAATTGCTTTGTTATTTAATTAGGACCAAGGTTCATTAAACGCAGACCCCTAAATATTCATTAATAATATTCGTTTAAACATTATTCTTATATTAGTTCACTTTTTGGGTACAAGGACGAGTAGTTAACTGATAGCAACCTAAACCAGGTAGATTGGTTTAGGCCCTCTTTTTAATTTTGGGTATGGGTCATATATAATCAAGCAATTTGGTAATGAGCTGGTTGATTAACCTATACTTCTCGTGTTTCTGACAAGGGTTTCTCTGCCAATGCAGTGAGCACTGGCTAAGAAACCTCTTTACCAAAAATATTCAAGTTGAATGGTTGGACTCCCGAAACCTTTAAACTCTGTATCGTATTTGCTGAAGGGGCTGCTTTGTTATAAGTCGGGAGTCAAAATTGTAGCAATTTATCCAACAACTAGCAACCCGTCCCAGCTTCGCACGGGTTAGGACATCTTTAACAATCATCAACATATGTCAATCAATTTACAAAAAATCTAAACAAATTATACACCTAAACTTTCCTCATGAATCACTCTGTTTATTAGTGAAATCTGTTCAGTAGTTTTTCAGTATACCGCGAACAGACAGACAGACGCGGCGGGGGACTTTGTTTTATAATATGTAGTGATTATAATACAGAAAACACTCTCTAGCTCTAAATGGTAAACACATAGTGTATAAACACATGAAGCACGCAACAAAACGGCAATCGAGAAATCAAGACAAACCATTCTACGTTAGTTCAAATAGCCAACAAAGCTTTACAGCGGCAGTGAAGCATCGTCTGTGTAATTAATTGCATTACTGGTCAGTACTGTCTTAGTTCTGCATTCAATTACTGGAGAATACGGGGACGATACCGCCAGGTATTTACCGTTAATTATACTATCGATATTGATTACTAGTGACCCGCCCCGGCTTCGCACGGGTGCAATGTAGATACTAATGTGGAGTAGTGTGGAGTGATTAATAATATTGTGATTATGATTAGTCTATACTACATGATATCTTTATATACAATATTTACATTTGTTTTTTAATGAGACAGTACAAACATGTTTTCTTTAGAGGTTACTCTCGAAAGCGCGACATGTGAGAAACACTCAACGCTCAAATCTAAGCCTGCAACGTTGAATGTTTGATCTTGCGACTTATTAATGGTCATTGCAAAAGAACGGTAAATCCGATGGTATTAGAGGGATCCGAGGAATTAATTAATTCTGAATAATTAAATCCGAGGTATTAGAGTGCACAATAATTAATTAAGTATTGTGCACTCTATTATGAAATGTTTAAGAGAATGAGCAATCGCGTACCTTTACATAGTTTAGGTGGATTAAAGTTCCTTAATAAAATAACAGGACAAGCTAATTTCAACACCAGTTTATGTGAAGAGAGTCCAGACTGGTTCAAAAAATAAAGAAATTCTGTAGGAAAATGAACAGCCTCATCAAAATCGAGTACAGTGTAGACTGAGTAATATATTTTTGTCGGTGCATCAATCTTTGAAAGAATCAAGTTATTCACCATATCTACCTGTTCGTTAGTATGTACGGGATATGCTGTAAAGGGCAATTTTGATCTACATGAAATGCACAACGAATCTAATGTATTTAATTGGATAAGGAATATTGTTTAAAATAGTTTGGCAAATAACTCATAATTTTTTTGTAATATGTAAAAGATAAAAATGTTTACTGTGTTTTATCCTTAGGAGATAAATATATACCATCCAGGGCTTTTTTTTATCGATCCTTTTAAGATATGTAATTCCGTAGTACATTAATTTGCTCTATCTCCTAAGGTTTAGCCAGCGTTTGCAATGTAAGAGCACAAAAATATATACTACATATAAACCTTCCTCTTGATTCACTTTTCTATTGGTGAAAACCGCATGAAAATCCGTTCAGTAGTTTTTCAGTTTATCGCGAACAGACAGACAGATAGACGCGGCGGGGGACTTTGTATTATAATATGTAGTGATAAAACCATCGCTGTTTTACCTAAAGTAACATTTATCATGAAGTTTTCATGGTTCTTGGTGCTTTTCTTTCACATTCGCACTCCTTCCTTACTCCAGGAAAAGCTTCTCGTGTCAAGTTCGCCATACATATATTACGTTATACGTTACGTTAGTACAAATATACGAAGTAATAATAAGTGTTTACTATTCTAGGGTTTACATCCAGTACTGATACTTTAAAGTAGCACTTGACGCGATCGTGTCGACATCCGCAGTTAGAAGAGATACCTAGGTGTAGAGGAGGATCTACATCATACTACAGTGCGGTGTGATTATTTACGTAGGGATTAACACCACGCTCAAAAAATTACTTTTCAGCCTCGTATCGATGAATGATTTACCCTGAAATATGGAAAATAAAATACTGAATACAGATGAATTGTGTGTCAACAAGCTTTGTAAACAGATCGAGGGTTTGTTTTTGTTTTGAAAATCTACCAAAAAAATCGCAAATAAACAGTATCTTTAAACTAAAATTTGTTTGTTTGGGGCAATTAACCAAAGTGAATTCATATTACTGATATTGCAACGTTTGCGTTTACATTGTAGATGAACGTTTGTTAGTTTACAAAATATAATTTAAACTTCACATGTCAGTTCACGTGTTTCTGCAGCGTCAGGATCATTGATGATGATCACAAGACTGAATGTTTTTGTATCTTAGCTATCTCATAACAAGAACGTTACCCGTCTTTTCTCTGACGCTCCTATACGAGATGGAATCATAAGATACCTTCATATAATAATAACAAACGCAGATGAAAATGTATGCGTACACAACGTACACTCTGTTGAAGACACTTGACGCAGCTAAACTGCCGTCAATAAAAAGAACTCGAAGGACACAAGCTTTTATTAGCGTTAGCTTCAATGGCTAATATTGGTCTTCGTCGTCCTCAAAAAAATCAACTTGATAGACTGCGTAATAAGTAGTTAACGTAAATAGTATGATGATTAATATTATAATTGATTTTAAGCTTTCCCGACTTTGATTCATATTATATGTGTAACTCGGGACTTGATCCGCGATAATATATGTAAAGTACAAATACCTTTTTGCTTACCCGACATTTCGATCGAATTGCACCGATATTGGTTATTTGGCGCACTAGACAAACAGTAGGTACATTATGTAATACAAATGCCTAGTCTACGCACGAAGACAACCTAACCTAGTGTTTTCTATCTTCTGGCGTCTAGTCCCCCGCAATGTTGCCGTACTCTATAGTTTTGGTATTCAAATACAAAATATCAAGTTTCGGGCGGTAGCAATATAAATGAAAAATGAAATACGGACTTACTCGGTTTTATTTCGATCAAGTCGGGTCGAGTTCTCGGTTCAAGTGTAGATATTACTCGACAACATCCGTCGCATAGCCGTGAGCTTTAAGAAATGTGATGTATATTTGATGCACGATTTCTACTTATTTAAATTACATTTTTCTTATCTTTTCAATAAGTCTAATGTTTATTTTACACAATTATTACAGAAATGGCATTATTAGTCCTGTGCCATAAGACTGTTATTTTGGTGTGTTCCGTTCTAGTATAGATTCTCAAGTAACGAATCTTAGTATCAAATATAAAACTCCAGTGTTTAGTTCAGCGAAGAACAGTAGGTACTTCATAGCCAAATAAAAACTGCTGTTGCACATAAAATATTGTTCACACTTATAGACAATAAGACCTGTTTGACACTAAATGAAAGTCGGCCTTTAAAGGTTATTTTCCAATCTTAAACTTAGTGTTCAATATAGTGCCCGCCTTAAAATCAAGTTTTTTCTTAGATTATTATATTATAATCTAACTAGATTTTTTATAGTATCGGCCGTATGTTTAATTTACCATCTTAAAAGTAAAAAAAGAAAACTGTCAACCTAACGTCAAGTGATCACTAACGCCACACAAGCAAACATCTAAATCCCAGGTATTCGAATGCTATCAAGCCTATGCAATATATGTTTTAAATGATACGCATTTAAAACATAACAAAACAGTTAATATTTTTACAAGCTTTTTTAATATAAATCTTTATTGTGTTGTTCTATCTTAACATGGTTTCATTACAACTTCTTACACATATCCATCCCTTAAAACACCCAAAGAAAATCCTTAGTTTTCATTTTCTGCCTGTTCCAAAAAATGGAGCTTAAATGTAGCCAAAGAATATGTATAGGGAAATATTAATGAGTGTAGACGAGACAAGCTTCACAAGAGAGGATTAAAATCTCTCCGAAAATATTACCTTCTCTGAAAGCGTAAAAAAATACTATTCATGGAAAAATAAAAGGGTCGAGGTGAGGTGGCTTTGGGGTTTCTGAGTGATAGGTTAGTACTTTTCTCGACTTGTAATTCAAGGCATTTAAGATAGCTATATTGTGAGTGATAAAACAAAAAGCTTTTAACATATTTACTTTCTTTATACAACTAAAGCGACAAACAGGGACATAGTCCGCCTAATGATGAGCGGTTTTTGGTACATATATGGGATGGGAAACCCTATCTGCAGCGCGACACAGCGCTGATTAACCGCGGTACCATTCCATTTTATTATTCGAGTGTCGATTATAAGACTGAAACTCGCAGTTCGTTACTTACTTACTTACCAAATAACGTTCTTTTTCTGTAAGTCCGTGGGTACGTATGGTAGGTCCTACTTCCCTTACATACATCAGCCTTATCATGCCACTACTTTGTATTGTTTTCACTATCCTATCATATATACCCTGCCTAATTAGAATAATCTGATGATAGGAACATCTGATGATATTCGTCTCATCCACAGAACTGAGAACATATATGTAGGAATGCCTTTAGCTGTATTCTGTTCCAAATCATGTTTCGCCAGTTGCATATGCATAGACGATAAACATTATTTTGCACACATAACGAGCTCTACGCTAATTCGTCACGGAAGACGGAGGATAAATAGGAATCCTAAACACCATTTATAATTATACTAAATACACTCTTACGGTGATCAGAATAAGGTAGCTTTTCGTATACATACTTGCCAGCCGTTACGTCCGAGACAGCGAGGAGCATCTTAACATTTACCAAATATTTTCGGTGCAAAATGTATGCAATGTTCCGTGTACTCCTAAGAGTGATATGAGTGGAACGTATAATTACTGCGTAATCTGGTGTGAATGTGCGCCGCGTAAAAAAATTTAGAAAGAAACGGAAAAAACGATTCCTGCTGGAGTAACACCACTGGCGCAAAAAAAAAGGACTGCCCTAACTTCTTTTTCGATATTCGACATAATTATTGCTTTTTTACCCAGCTAGGTCTCCGGTGAAAGTACTAAAATGTTTGCACTTGTTAGCTACGTGCCCCGCCCACATCGCACTTCTTACTTATGCTCAATTCTGTGGTCCTATCATCTATCATCCGAATTAAATCAATATTTCTCATTACAAATACAGAGCAAATTACATTAAATCAACATGAATTGAGGATATTTAACAAAATAATAATAATATACACATTTGGTAACGGGTTTATAATGAGGAAAATCATTTCTTTTGACGCTTCTACCTACACACATCAAAAAAGTCTAATCAACATGTACGGTTTTGAACTTTTGAACGATTTTTACTCTTATAATATATTTACTTTTCTTTTATACATAACAACCAAGCATTCTTTGATGCATTAGTGACTAAAGCAACAAAATCCTTCATTCGATTGTTCATTTAATCACAATAATTAACAATATGTGTACCGTAACATACGTAGTATAAAATAAAGTTAAAACAAAATTACACTTTCATGTTTTACAATACAATATTACATTTACAATATTTGGTAATTCAATACAAAGTGTGACCGCCTCTAATGTTTAAAACTTGTCGGCAAAGATTTTACATTGATTTATAAGATTGTTTATCTGATCCTGCGGCAATCGCTCCCAATGGAATTTCAGTTGTTGGGTTGTTGACACCCCGTCCAGGTGCGTGCTCGAACGGATTGAGGTCTGGCGATTGTGCAGGCCACGGCAATACCCGGATGTTTTGCATTGTAAAGTACTCTCTGGTCCTCCGAGCTGTGTGCGAACGCGCATTGTCATGCATCAGCGTAAAATCTGACAAGACCAAGACTTTGTGCAAATGGATGTACATAAGGTTCGAGAACATCTTCAACGTAAGTTTCGGCGTTCATACTGCCATCTACAAAAACGAGCTCAGTTCGGCTATTCTTCATAATACCCACCCATACCATCACTGTGGAGCCACTGTAAGGGTGCACTTCGTGCACGCATATCAGCCGTTCAGCATATCTGGGACGAAGATACACTCTTACCGATTTCGTATGAGGCCTAAATCCAAACCGGGACTCATCGCAAAATAAAATTGTATCCCATTGCCCTTGGGTCCATGTCAAGTGTTCCCTACAACATTTGTTTCGACGGGCGCGTTTCCCATGGCGTATAGACAGGCACCCAATTGGGCGTCGTGCTCGTAGGCCCTTTTCATGCAGCCTATTTCTCACGGTTTGGTGGCTAACAACAACACCTCTTGAGAATTGTAGCTTTAATTAAACCTATCTCCCGGGCGGTTAACATCCGCTGACGTCTTGCAGTCAGTTGTATGTATCGGTCCTGTCGAACAGTTGTACTCCTTCCACGTCCTTTGTGCTCAGCAGGATCCCCTGTATTAACATAACGCTGCCAAAGACTACAAATCACGCTTCTATTGACACCAAAATGCCGAGATACCTGGGACTGATTTATTCCCGCTTGTAGCATTTCTACAGCTCTCTGCATTTCATCAGCAGTCAAATGGCGTCTCTACATGACATAAAAACGACTCACCACTCAACTTTTTCAAAAACTGTATATCTCAAAATGATAAAAGTGAGACAACTACCAAACTAATCAAGCAATGAAAACACATGAAATCGGGAAATAATAATTAGCTTTTATTTTAATGAAAACTAAACAATCGAAAATTAAAAGTTATTATCTTTTAAAAAAAGTATCACCGAACTCAATGTGCCTAAATCATGATAAATTGGAATAAGGGGTCAACCAAATTTCATTTCATGTCACATTTGTGGAAACCTTCCTCACTGTGACGTCACATATTTTGCAATTTTACACACAGAACTGAAATTTTTTTTAGTGTACATTATTTTTGAAGCTTTGCGAAGGGACAAGTACTCGTATACGTAGCGCTCAGCAGTCAAAACTTTAGAAGGTATAGCTCTATCTGATTTAGAACCCTCTAAACTGTTAAGTAAACCCCACAATGCTCGTTGCATTAGTAGAAACGCACCGATTGAGAAATCTCATTTCCGACGAACGGTAGATTGTATACCAATTTACTTTGTTAAGAAGAAAATTAAATAACATGCAGTTTCTGTAAATGATGCGTGTTGCTTAGCTTTTTTTATGTGTGTATTACTAAAACGCTACGCAATACCTTGTTAAATCTAGTAGTGTCGTTGTCATTTAGAGGTAGGTAGATTGTACTGTCAACGAAGAATTGGTAGTGTATGAGTATTCGGCTATTAATTCTTTAACGGACATTGCAACTTTTAAGCTGTAAGACTCAACGTCCGAATAACTTGACATGTGTAAATAACGATCTTGGAGCGATGTCCTGAATAGAGAAAGTCCGGAAGAATCGGAAGTACGTCCATTCACATCCTCGCGTGTGCAACCGCAATATAATATAGGTATCGCTGCAAAAATAAATCATTACGAAATAAAAATCTTCATAACAATATAAACACAGCGCCCCAAAATGTACCATAATACCGTTTCACTTACAAATATATATTATGTTCAATATTAACTTACCAGGAAAACTTCACTAATAACATATTGATAATAAATAATCAATAACAGGATATCGGTAGGTCAACATATATTAATTAGACACAAACATAATGCAAACGTCATCGAATTATTTATTACTAGATGTTCCCCGCGTGTTCATATTTATATATCTTGAGCGGAATCTTAACTTATTTTCCAAAATAAAAGTAGCATAAGTTACTCCCTTATAAAACCAGGAAGTCCCGTGCAATTCGACCCACTCTTTCCGGAAATTAACCGGAACAGATAAACATAAAATAGGTTTTTTTGGTATACGTACGTGGCTTATACAAAGATGCTTTTATACTGTGGAGGAATTTTTAAAATGTAACTTATGATATTTTTTTTTTTCGTAATAACTATGGTTCTAATATAAGTAGTAACTTATTTTATTATATAGTGTAATTAATCCATGAAAGTGATCTTGACATGATTAATGATAGGTATAATAAATAATATTCGATGATGAGTATAGTTGTGACTAATTATGTATATTTATTGATAAATGGCAATTGGCATGCCATAAATAATAATACAATATAATTAACTTAATC
This sequence comes from Callimorpha dominula, assembly GCA_949752705.1. Taxonomy (NCBI): domain Eukaryota; kingdom Metazoa; phylum Arthropoda; class Insecta; order Lepidoptera; family Erebidae; genus Callimorpha; species Callimorpha dominula. The sequence continues at coordinate 3,248,663 of OX456990.1, forward strand.
TATAATATAAAACAATCAATGCACAATACAAATATTTGCATGCTAAAAATATGACAAAAATGTGCTGAACTAACTCCTTGATTTGTAAGAACCTATGTACTTACCACATTTTACTGCAAATAAAGATATTCTATTCTATTTATTCTATTCTATTCTTTTCTATTCTACCGTGTAAACATTCGGATGCAATTAGTAAAATGCTGTTATTATTGCATTACAAACAGAAACTTCAATTTTATTTATATGTATAGATTATATCTAATATATTAAATGTAAAATCACTACATATTATAAAACAAAGTCCCCCGCCACGTCTGTCTGTCTGTCCGTTTGCGATAAACTGAATAACTGCTGAACGGATTTTCATGCGGTTTACTAATTGACAGAGTGATTCATGAGGAAAGTTTAGGTGTATAACTTGTATCCGTGCGAAGCCGGGGCGGGTTGCTAGTTAAATATAAAACAATCATGTCTAAAAGATTAGTTCTCAAACTCAATCTAGACTGAGGTAAGGTGACATAAACAAGCTGTGGTATGTTGACGTGGCGTGTTGACGTATCATAGACCACGTTTAATAATATAAAAGAATAAAGTGTTGAAAAAAACTAATCTCTTGACTATTTAAAGTGCTAATTGAGTCCCTTGCTGACTTTTTTCTGGTGAGAATGATGAAAAGACCCTGTTAAGAAAAAACACTATAGAGCAAACCAGTTTAACTTTTTGCAAGTGTTTTAGTTGGTGATAATATCACTCGTTTGCGACAGTAGCGACATAACTAAAAAATATTGATTTTAGGCAATGGCAATGTTTTGTGATTTCCGCTAGAGTATTTTGTTCTAAATATGTAATGAACTTGTCGCTTTCTAACGAACGTTAGCACGAAATCGGCGTTGCGTCTTTGTTCACCATAAAATATCAAAGATTTATGATCGTTTGGCATACTTAGTTCAATTCGACTGAATTTTGAATTATGTCGATATTCTCGCAAACAAGCAATATGTAATCAATCATTAATTTGTAATCACTATCGTAATCAATATTTATTGATACTTGAAATAGAAGTTTTTACTCATGAAAGTCAATCATATATCGAAGTCTTAAAAACTTGTGCCCTATGCAAGCTATAAATATACATATACTTAATGCCATGTTCCTCCATTCGCAAAATTTTCATAGAAATGCGTACAAGATTCTACTAGAGATCGCCTGGTGGTGGAATTTCGACCATAATTCATTTTTGGTTTATTTCATTGGCTAGTATAACTTGAACTGTCGTTGTATAGACTCACGTACCATGACGGATCAACATATATACTGGACGCGTGTAGCTATAATTAAATTGTAACCATTTTTAAGTAGGTTTTAAATTCGTAACACATTGTTTAAAAATTTTAGTTTTCTGCACTTTTCACAATTGTGCAAATTTCACATTCCTACGTTTGCAATTTTTTTTAGCAATGCCTATAAAGAATTTTCTTTACGTATTAATGTATAGATGTAGATGATTAACCGCAATTCCTTATTTATTAGTTGCGAACAGTACCTCCAAACCAGTAATACGTACTGTTTTATTGATACGAAGTGAAATAGCGACAATATCGAAAAGCGATTACGTCTACGCAAAACATCCTCAGTACCAGATTTTCAAAAAGCTCATGATTTTTCTCCTAAATTATTCTTTTACTGCTATTAATGTATCCTTATCCTACTGATATATTCCTTCTGATAAGAAATAGTCTACTCGGCGTAACTACTTTTATTTCATAGTACAAGGTTTCTTATTTCTATTTTAGCGTCATATTTTGTGTTTTAAAAATATAATACATACTTGCAATTAAACCTTTTTATTTCCCATAGATTGTAATAATTGAGTAAATATTTTTTCATTTATTTTTCATATAAAATTCATTCAAATTGTTAAACCAGAACTTTGGCCACCTATAAATCACATGTACCTATTCCACTGACCTACATAATTATATACTTCTACAATTGTTAATGCAAGCTAGATTATATTGAAGTGAAGGTTCATCACATGACAAGTTTATCGGACGACAAGCCGTCAATGATTTGTACCTTAATAAGGAACTGTCCTTTAAAAAAATAAGTTATTTCATTTCGTAAGAATCTTGGTGTAGAAAAAAGTATTTATAAGGACGGAGTATAGTAGAAGTTTTCTGTTCTTTGCTACTGAGTAATTTTTTTATGAAATGTAAATCTCGGAGTTCCCCTAAACAGGAAAAAACTCAACCTAATACTACCTTCCTATCGTAAATAACAAACTATACTTAGATGTGCTTTTAGCTTTTTGAAGTGAATTTGTCGTGTAGTAACCAACTAAAACCGCACGGTTTTCCGTCACTAGAGAATTTCCGATAGTTCAGGTTTAATCTCCGTAATACCTTAAAACCATGACATACCTAAACCACTTGCTAATAGCAAAAGCTTCGCCGTGGTGATAGGTGTCCTCACCCCCGTCCTGTTCAAAGAGGCGCTCGCGGAACCGGTCGCGCCGATGTCTCGAGTGACACTTTACGTGCTAAGCAGCTCGACAGAGGCGTGCAATACGAACTTAATTGAATTCGAAGTGTTTTGGCACCTTTGCTGTACTTGATATCGATCTAGGCAATCTAATTGAAAATATTTAAATGTTCGTAATACAAGTACAAATACCCTGAAATAATATTATAAACATGAAGAATATTTTTCTTCTATTTTAATAAAACGATTATGTTAAAAGGAATTTATAGGATGGTTTGCCTATGTACCATACGTGTCAAAGCCATAATCTTAATTAAGACAATCTTAATCTGACACGGAACATTTAGACTTATATGTTACTTCTAAATAAACACACACGTATTAAGAATCAAGTCTGTCAAAAAGGATAAACTGGCTTTTGAATCTAAGTGTTGATTGAAACGGGCGGGCCAAGTTTTTAAGTTATATGCCCAAATTTGTTCCGTTCTATTAATACTTACAGGCCTGATTGTCTCCTACGAATGACATTATACATATTATAACCAGCTATATGTATATTTATACTTCTTAATTTCATAATCTTATATATATATATCCTAACAATTATAATATTCAGTATATATCAATATAAAAACAAAATAATTCAATCTAATTCACATCCACTCTTGGAAGTAAGTGATTGTTATAATTTTCAATGTGACGGGAAATCACATAGTTTTAAAAAATCAGTAAGTATATCAAATATTAATCCAATGTAAACAACTCCAATCGGTTAAACCATACCCGACAAATCAATGAAAAACTTAATAAAACATCACAGATACCCTTACCTTATACCGTGTAGGCTACAGTTTAAGGTACCGTTGGAACACAGTATGTGAATGCGTTTATGTATATTTCGGAAAAACCTTACATAGATATTCCATATGTGAGGCTTTCATTAATATGTAGGACATGTAGGTACATTTTTCTTTGTTTGCATACTAATTATTGCTGCGATTATTATTACGTAGCTTATTGTACAAAAGCAAAGCTTGATTATTTGAAACTTTGTTGGTTCAAACTTCACAAGAAATTCATCAATAGCTTGTAAGTAAATTTTGATTACCCAACTTCATTGGCTTCTTTTCGGCCTCCGGAATTTCGCTAACGTAGCATTGTTCCTTATATTTGGGAAGCCTGCCATTGTTTCTGAACTTGAAAAGTACTTACAGTTTTTTTTTTTATAATATGACTCTATGTATGTACTCTCTCGACGTTTTTGATGTCCTCCTGGTGTTTGGGGGCCCTGGCGTTTTCCCACACTACCAGTATCCATAAAGTGCTCAGACTCTCAAGGAACAAGACCTGCAGAAGCGATTTAAAACTGTTTTCTCAATAGTCGCCGAGTTGCAACAATCTAATGGAGGTTAGAACGGTAAGTCTCCACAGCGAACGCTCGCTCCCTTTCAGTCCACTGGATGCCAAACTATCTATATATTACTAATAGTCCGGTTAAGTTAGCTCGAAAAATAGGAGTAAGCTTTCAAAAATTGCATATACTCGTAGCTGAAAATTGGTCTAAGTTCGCAATCAGTTTTTTTTTTGCATTTTTCAGCCAAACCTTAAGTTTAGTTTGTTTTTGTGACAAAAATCGCTTCATTTTGAGTTGATACAAGCTTGTAATAGCAGTGCGAAATCTATTTTGTTGTGAAGGCCAAAAAAAAAACTATTTTTTTACGAATAAATTACTTTTTAAGAAAATAAAATATCAGTAAAAAAAGTAAATGAGGAGTGTGGCGTACAAATCACTGAATTAACCTCCTTAGTTCATTAGCTATTCAAAAAGGTACAGATGTTAATAAATAAACTTTTATAAGAAAGCATCCCGACTTTAATGTACTTAAATCATGATAAGTAATAAGCTGTACTCTTCATCCCTTAATTTTCTACTCTTAGATGTGGAATAATTTGTTCACATTTAAGTGGAACCTTCAGGAAAACCAATTCAATTAAAAATAATGATTGAAATCGGTTCACAAATGGCAAAGTTATCGCGTAACATAAACTCAACACGACGAGGCGACAGCAGCTCCGAGAGAGTACATAGTGCGGTTTCCCAATAGACGGGTACCTCACAAACACATGAGTAGTTTCATGAACGTATCGACGCATAAATTTGTATACATCAGGCTAGTATACTACATGTATCGACGCGTCCGTGAAACTGGATGTTTTGCAGCACAAGTCAGCGATTTGGGCAGACTATGTGTTCATCCACCTGATTACGAAGAAAGAAGATTTATTTTCCGAAGAGATTCTCCTATCTCTACAATTTATTTGTATCTAGCAGAAAGAATGAGAAGTTTCCTTAAATAATTATCAATTAGACTAATAATTTTCTCCAATTACTTATAATTCACACCACTTTTATAATTTTCAATGATCCATTTTTTCGTTTCATACAATATTATTTAATTAATCAGGACCACACTAGATCCTGTAAATAAGGCTACCGGGGAAACGCACCAAGTGCACTACCTAATAGGTGGCGTAGAAAGGTGTACATTATGATTCAAAAAATGACTTTTTCAACTTTTTTAATTAGCTATAGGTATATCTCAGAAATGGTAATTCTTAAGAAAAAAGTGCCAGACAATTTTTTATAGATAATTGACATGACATGATCTACAATTTTAATCTGACCCATTTTATGATAAAACTCACGGTTTGGCTATAAATGCAATTTTTTTTTTTTTTTTTGTTGGTGAGCGATTTCCACATACATTATACCGTACATGCATACTGTATGGAATATAAACATGAGGAAACGTTTCCTTCGAAGTGAATTGGTATTTGATTACGATTTGTCGGTGTGGGTACTGGGAAGGGACTTACATGTAGTAAAGGATCTACAGATTTTGGTAGAATACTTTCTACATTTACCTACACATACATTTATTATATACTTCCGAAGAGATCGCTAGCAAGGAAAATCAGTAAAAAAAATCTAAAGCCTTTACACATTTCATGCTTAATAAAACCATAGAATTATAATCATTTTCTTTATTTGAAATGTATTTAAGAAATCTCATTAATGACTCTGTGCTTCCACATTATGTTAGGCAGTTATCTTATTTCTAGTAGAGTAAATATGTATATAATACTAGCTGTTTCTCGCGACTTCGTTCGCATGAAAATTTTGGTGAAATTCATCCCACGGGAACCGTACATTTTCTGAGATAAAAAGTAGCCTATGTGCTATATCTATGTCTGTGCCAAATTTCATGGAGATCCGTTCAGCCGTTTTTGCGTGAAGAAGTAACAAACATCGATCTATCCATTCTCACGAACTTTCGCCTTTATACTATTAGTAAGAGAAGTAAGATTTATAAATATTACTAGCGACCCGCCCCAGATTCGCACGGTACACCCGTGCGAGATGTAGATACTAATGTGGTGAACAATTATTATCGTCATATGATTTTACAAATGAACACAACACAATATTAAACTATACGTATAAACCTTCCTCTTGAATCGCTCTATTATCTATAAAACTATTCAATCTCTCAAGCTGGACCAAACGGCACTATTATAGGGGGCAAACGAGCAGACGGGTCACCTGATGGTAAGTAACTACCGTCGCCCATGGACACCTGCAACTCAAGAGTCACAAGTGCGTTGCCGGCCTTTGAGATAGGAGTACGCTCTTTTCTTGAAGGTTTGAAGGTCGTATCGGTCCGGAAATACCGCAGGTGACAATTTGTTCCAAAGATTGGTTGTGCGAGGCAAAAAAATTATGGAAAACCGCACAGTGGTGGATTGCCAATTATCCAGGCGATGGGGATGAAAGTTTTGTCGCGTTGAACGATAGCGAAACGTTGCGGCCGGTATAAGTCCGAACAATGCCTCGGAGCACTCCCCATGAAACATGCGATAGAGAATGCAGAGTAAGGCTACATCTCTACGCAACGCCAAGGGGTCAAGCCGATCTGAAATATCCTGGCAATCGATGATTCGAGTCGCTCTCCGTTGAATGCGGTCAAGAGAGAGAAGCTGGCACTGGGGTGCTCCTGCATAGATATGAGAACAGTATTCCATATGCTCCCGAACCTGCGCCTTATAAAGTTGTAGGCGGTGGGCGGGGGTGTAATACTGTCTCGATCTGTTGAGAACACCAAGCTTCTTCGAGACTAATTTGGCCTTACCCTCCAAGTGACCGCGGAACTGGACTTCGCTCGATATATCGACGCCAAGGATTCCGATGCTGGATGTTGCAGTCAGGGGAGTGCTCTCAAAGCGAGTTGACACGACAAACGGTATCTTTTTAGCCGTGAACGTGCAAACCTGTGTCTTCGTTGGGTTAAATTGGACTAGATTAAATCGACCCCAATCGGAAACCCCTTGTAAGGAGGCTTCGATTTCAGACACAAGTTTGGATCGACTCTCAGTGACGTTTTCCCGGGAAATGTTAGCGCGGCCGGTATACAAGGCATCACTCGTGCTAGCATCGGCATAGCAATGAATGCTGCTGATTTGGAGCATATCATTGATATGCAGAAGAAACAGCGTGGGTATAGCACACAGCCTTGTGGGACACCAGCATTCACAGACTTGAAGTCGGAGCATGCACCGTCGACAACGACCTTGATGCTTCTGTCTGTGAGAAAACTGGTGATCCAGTTGCATAATTTCTCGGGAAGCCCATAGGAAGGAAGCTTCGAGAGAAGCGCTTTGTGCCAGACCCGATCGAAGGCCTTCGCTATGTCCAAACTGACTGACGTCGCCTCCCCCTTGCTCTCGATCGCCTGTGCCCAACGGTGAGTCAGGTATACGAGAAGATCACCAGTTGAACGACCCCTACGGAAACCATATTGGCGCTCATTGAGTAGCTGGTGGTCTTCTAAGTACCGAAGGAGCTGGCGGTTGACAATGGCTTCCATTATCTTGGAGAACAAGGTGGTTATGGCTATAGTTGGACGGATCCGAGCGGTCACCTTTTTTAGGGATTGGGTGGACTAAAGCTGTCTTCCATGAGTTCGGGACGACGCCGAGGGAGTAGGAGAGCTGATAAAGGCGCGTTAAAACCGGTGCCAACTCTGAAGCACACGTCTTCAGCACGATGGGAGAGATTCCGTCGGGCCCATTCGACTTATGAATATCGAGGGAAAGAAGTGCTTTACGCACTGAGCTTTGGAAGAAGCGGACTTCCGGCATACAGCTGTCGCACCGCGGTATGGTCGGCGGTACGTTTCCCCCGTCATCCAAAGTCGAGTTGGACGCAAAGAGGTTGCCCAAAAGGTCGGCTTTCTCCTTAGCGTTGTGGGCCAACGAATTATCTCCCATTTGCAGGGGTGGAAAGGATGGTCTACAGAAATTCCCCTGGACAGCTTTGGCAAGAGACCAAAATGCTCGAGTTCCAGAAGGGAGACCCACCAGTCTCTCACCAATTCTGCCGATGTGCTCCGATATATAATTTAGACTAGCTGCTATGACATGAAATTCTTAATTTTTCACTAGTTTCAAGGCGTCCCGTAGAAGGTACGATTCACTTAAAGTGCTTAATTGAATATTACATAAAACCAGCTAATATACTTTGTATGATAGCTTAGGTCTCTCGGAGCCCGCTTGCCACTACTGCGGGCTAGCACTGGGTGCACCGTTGAGGACATTCCGTCGCAGCACCGACGACGTCCACCTATTTTAGGTACAGTATGCCACACCGTGTCGTTTTAGTCGGTTTTAGTCCGACATAAGGCCTCAATGATAGCCCTGGTGAGGTATCCTGGTGGGTGATAACCCACGAGGGTTTCCACACGAAGAAAAAAAGATCTGTCAGATTTTATGTAGTTATTGCCACTGATATCTGCAAAAGATATCAACTTTTAATCTCTGAAGTATGTACAAGCTTTTAGTGCATATTACTATACTTGTTCTCAAAGTTACAGCTGTATTTGAATAGCGGAAAGCGGTACTAGAAGCTTGAACCATTGTCAAATAACTACTGTAATTAGTGGATGAATCCATGTCTAATAGTTTAATAATAAACCCTTGCCTAATAGTTTTTGATTACACTGAAGTGCCAATTTTCATTCTTCATTGGTCGTTGTTCGAAGACTTCACTCCTTTTTTTTTTTTTTGTGCGTGTGGAAACCCCCTCGGGCCGTCACCCCACCGGGGTTTTCGGTGGGGCGGTGTGTCGGAATCGAACCGACTAAAACCACACGGTATGCCGTACTGCGCCTTAAATAGGAGGGATCCGGGAACAGCTTTTATTAAGACATCCGGACCCGAAGACTTCACTCCTAACTTAAGACATTTACCTCTCAAGGTTAGGAAATGACTGCCTATTGCCTATTATTAAAATTCATTGTAATGTACTAAAAGAATTGCAATACCACGTGGTATTGTAGGGCATCTCAGAGCCCCAACTGCCCAAAGTCTCCACTGCAATAGGCACAAAATAGTATCGCGCCTCCATTGCGGCGTACTTTACACGCTTTTTATTTGCAGCGTTCTCTGCCGCCGCAGCCGGTGCGTGGACCGTTCGACCAAGGTGTGTAGCCGCGACAGTGCTGACGCAAGTAGCGTCCCACACCAGGCACTTGCCGTTTTTCCACGGCACTAAAGTTAAACCGTCCGGTCGCTTTCCGTCGGACCTGCTGAGACCTGGCGGTTCCAGTACGCAGGGCACATTGGCCGATATTAGGGCCCTCCGGACTATATCGTTGAGGGCATGGTGTCGCGGAAACCTACCGGCGGACCGACGACAGCTGAGTGCGTGGTGACCATCTGCCTCATATACATAATTACATTTGGTCACCTACATACACAATACATAACTAGCAGCGCCCCGCGGTTTCACCCGTGTAAGTCCCGATCCCGTGGTAATATCGGGATAAAAAGTAGCCTATGTGTTAATCCAGGTCTCCAGCTATCTACATACCAAGTTTCATCGCAATCAGTTCAGTAGTTTTTGCGCGACAGAGTAACAAACATCCATACATTATCACAGACTTTCAATTTTTTTTTACACTCAATATTTTCACTACATATTATAAAACAAAGTGTCCCGCCTCGTCTGTCTGTCTGTTCGCGATAAACTGAAAAACTACTGAACGGATTTTCATGCGGTTTTCACTAATATATAGAGTGATTCATGATTAAGGTTTAGGTGTATAATTTGTACCCGTGCGAAGCAGGGGTGGGTTGCTAGTATATTATAGAAATGAATGTATACAGAGCCTTTTAACAAATGAACTTGAACAACGTTTGCCCTCATGCGTTTGCCCGCGTCCGCGGCACCGCGCCATGTAAGGTAAGCGATGTTCCCCCTCGCCCGCAGTTATATATTATGGTCGTAACTTTTAAAATATTTGACCAAATTACGTACTTCAAAAGACAAAGTTTATCTACTTTGAATATCAGAAGCGATAAAAGTATTTATTTTCATAAAAATCAATTTGTTACTGCTAAATGTGAATTAGAAATAAAAAATCAAATTTTATTGTATTAATGGTTTACTATTTTGGTAATAATGGCTTACACTTAAAAGATAGATATATACTGTCGCGGACTATTTTGTAGAACTATATAGAAGGAACAATCCCACCGTACATTATATTCGTGTAACTCTCACAGTTTTCCCACCGCACGCCAGAATAGCTCGTAGATGACTGATTTTTTTCCGACTTACTTAACACTTATCGTTATATTTTGGCCAATATACACACTATCTTCATAAATTATAGCCTATGTGTTATTCTGATATATAAGCTATATTATTGTAAAGTTTCATTAAAATCCATTCAGTAGTTTTTGCGTGAAAGGGTAACAAACATCCATACATCCACACATCCATACATCCTCACAAACTTTCACGTTTATAATATTAGTAGGATATACCTACATAAAAACCTGGCTTTTGCCCGCGTGTCCTTCTAGAACAGTATTTTTTTATGGATGAAACATACCTTATGTCTCTTTCAGTATTCTTGACAACGCGTATGCTAAATTTCGCGTAATTTTTGGAAAAATACGCGTAAGTTGAACCCCAAGCCGATCTCTCCGGTGAGTGTGAGTGGGTGTACACGACGTGTGCTTGTGCCTTTCAGGGTCACTTCAGTGCATCATCACCTCTCGGGCCCTCGTCGCAAGTGCTCGCTGCGGACAGTCATTTCGGGGATATCAATATCAGGTTCTTCCCTAAGGAGGTTGCTTTAGTTGTAAAAAACATGGGAAGAGGCAAATCTCCGGGTCATGATAGTCTGAGCATCGAATATTTGCAGTATGCGGGTGTACATCTACCAAGAGTGCTTGCATTATTGTTTAATATTTAGTGTAAATTCGGGTATTTTATATTGTTATTTTATTAACCTCATGCAGTTTAAAAAACATAGTGACTAAAATGATAGCGGATAAAGCGAATGATACGAATGACACTGCCTGGTAGGCAGGCATATATTTCTAGCCATAGTTTCCTCACGTTTAGGTTGTGCTTTGTCACCGTCCTAGGAATATTTTAAGTTATGAAATACTTTGTTACTTAATCGCTTTTATGTACGATGTCGACTTTAGGGATTTGAATATTGAATAACCGGTATACCTAGTATTTCTTGACAACACATAATAAGCTTAACATGAACATCAATTATTGGGAAGTCCATCAAATTGTCTATCCTTGCCCTTGATAACCGATACCCTCCGTAAGTAATTATTATCTTATCTGTGCCTTCTACCTAATGTTAATTTCTATACATGAGATTAGAATAATTTAACTTTTTAGAAGAAAAGTAAGCTAAGTAACAGATACTACTATAAAAAAATGTGTGTGTGTGTACCAGAGTACACAGGTAAGAAGTGAAACTTCTTTACGACATATCATTTTTCTACTATTTGCAACTTCACGAAAATGGGGTAGATAAGGCTTAAGCCTTAAAAAATTATAAAACGAAATATATAATCACTCTCACTTTTCTTGTAAATTCACTTAAATTTGAATAAGTCTTTTTATTTTATCACTTTCAAATTAATATATTGTTATTCTTATTTCAAACCAAACTTCAAAACTAATATATTGTTGTTATTATTATAATATATTACATTATATTCTTTACGTCACTATACTAAACTTTGATAAAAAAGCAACATGGCGCGTAACCGAAAAACGTGACGATTGCTACAAAATTTCTCCCATACGTCGATAAAGAAGTTTCACTTCAATAAATATAAAAAAACAACTTAATAAAGCTTTATCAAGATGAAGAGTGACAACTTTAATTTTTCTTTAAACGATAATAGGCCCTGTGAAAAGTCACTCAAGGTTTAATTTACTTTGTACATTTTCTATTCTTCTACTTCTCAAACAAAGAAAAAGTCTCAAACAAAGAAAATAACTATTCATAAAATTTGAAGTTAAAAATTCGAACACTATTATTTAAATAGGTATTATTTAATTAGGTTAAATTTTAGGCCGGTATGTGCACAATAGCGGACTTTAAGTCAAAAGGTGAGAATTTTATGCTTTATCAATAGAGGTATCATTTGAGTAGTTTCATGTAAAGTTCCACGGCCTACTTGACGGTAAGTGGTTGTAAATGGTATCACTTGAGTTTTGCCAACCCTATCCCTCTCTGCGACCTCTGTCAAGCTCTACTGACCTTACTCAACAACTTGCTACAAAATTAAATGTAGAATATATATTAAGTATTAAAAAAAAACAATCTGTCTGAGCAAGAAACGCGCAATTCCAAAACTATAAACATATTTTATCGTAACACAATTACTTACATAAAGTAGTTGAACCAACTACTAAGTATATGTGCATGAATAATAAATAACATTTGGTATCAATCGTGAAATATTGAATTGATAGTGATTTCGTACCCTGAATTCCTATAATTTTATTAACCTGACGCTTTCCAATTTGATTCATTATAAATAAAATCGAAAAAATACATTTATATTCGATTATTAATATATTGTGTTACGGATCGTAAATGTGTTGTTTCTCATTAACAACTAGCGACAAAGACACTAAAGAAAATCTGCTTTCTCCTCCATAAAAACGGCTTCTGGGGATGATCACAGAGTTGGAGAAGTTACTTCGTGGTTGGTGGTGGTACCCGACAACATAAAGTATACAAAGACGCAACAAACACAATCAAATACATCACGTAGGTACACAAACACATTCAATCATAACACGCATGCCTTCTAAACAATTCCACATACATGATTATTATCAAGTAAATTATCTCCTATGTGACCGGATGACTCAAAACACAGGTATTAACTTAGTTTAAGAGTCAGAAGTAAAACGATCTTGTACTACTATAACTGATGATTGCATCCGTGTATAATATTTTACATATATGATGTACTAACTCAATACCCCATGTAACTATTACTGTTTGCTTTTGTACTTCCCAAAATATATGTTTCATCGTCACCTTCATTAGATTTTATATATTTTGTGTTCCATTAAAACTGAAAAGTCATTAAAATATTACTAAATTCCTATCCATTGTACATCGGTTCCGTATTTAATAGATAATTTACACAACAAATATAAATAAACATAGTTCACATACACTTTCGATGGACAGTTGTCGATGTGAACAGATGATGGATGTAGTGTAGCGGTTTCACCCGTGTAAGTCCCGATCCCGTGGTAATATCGGGATAAAAAGTAGCCTATGTGTTAATCCAGGTCTCCAGCTATCTACATACCAAGTTTCATCGCAATCAGTTCAGTAGTTTTTGCGCGACAGAGTAACAAACATCCATACATTATCACAGACTTTCAATTTTTTTTTACACTCAATATTTTCACTACATATTATAAAACAAAGTGTCCCGCCTCGTCTGTCTGTCTGTTCGCGATAAACTGAAAAACTACTGAACGGATTTTCATGCGGTTTTCACTAATATATAGAGTGATTCATGATTAAGGTTTAGGTGTATAATTTGTACCCGTGCGAAGCAGGGGTGGGTTGCTAGTATATTATAGAAATGAATGTATACAGAGCCTTTTAACAAATGAACTTGAACAACGTTTGCCCTCATGCGTTTGCCCGCGTCCGCGGCACCGCGCCATGTAAGGTAAGCGATGTTCCCCCTCGCCCGCAGTTATATATTATGGTCGTAACTTTTAAAATATTTGACCAAATTACGTACTTCAAAAGACAAAGTTTATCTACTTTGAATATCAGAAGCGATAAAAGTATTTATTTTCATAAAAATCAATTTGTTACTGCTAAATGTGAATTAGAAATAAAAAATCAAATTTTATTGTATTAATGGTTTACTATTTTGGTAATAATGGCTTACACTTAAAAGATAGATATATACTGTCGCGGACTATTTTGTAGAACTATATAGAAGGAACAATCCCACCGTACATTATATTCGTGTAACTCTCACAGTTTTCCCACCGCACGCCAGAATAGCTCGTAGATGACTGATTTTTTTCCGACTTACTTAACACTTATCGTTATATTTTGGCCAATATACACACTATCTTCATAAATTATAGCCTATGTGTTATTCTGATATATAAGCTATATTATTGTAAAGTTTCATTAAAATCCATTCAGTAGTTTTTGCGTGAAAGGGTAACAAACATCCATACATCCACACATCCATACATCCTCACAAACTTTCACGTTTATAATATTAGTAGGATATACCTACATAAAAACCTGGCTTTTGCCCGCGTGTCCTTCTAGAACAGTATTTTTTTATGGATGAAACATACCTTATGTCTCTTTCAGTATTCTTGACAACGCGTATGCTAAATTTCGCGTAATTTTTGGAAAAATACGCGTAAGTTGAACCCCAAGCCGATCTCTCCGGTGAGTGTGAGTGGGTGTACACGACGTGTGCTTGTGCCTTTCAGGGTCACTTCAGTGCATCATCACCTCTCGGGCCCTCGTCGCAAGTGCTCGCTGCGGACAGTCATTTCGGGGATATCAATATCAGGTTCTTCCCTAAGGAGGTTGCTTTAGTTGTAAAAAACATGGGAAGAGGCAAATCTCCGGGTCATGATAGTCTGAGCATCGAATATTTGCAGTATGCGGGTGTACATCTACCAAGAGTGCTTGCATTATTGTTTAATATTTAGTGTAAATTCGGGTATTTTATATTGTTATTTTATTAAACTCATGCAGTTTAAAAAACATAGTGACTAAAATGATAGCGGATAAAGCGAATGATACGAATGACACTGCCTGGTAGGCAGGCATATATTTCTAGCCATAGTTTCCTCACGTTTAGGTTGTGCTTTGTCACCGTCCTAGGAATATTTTAAGTTATGAAATACTTTGTTACTTAATCGCTTTTATGTACGATGTCGACTTTAGGGATTTGAATATTGAATAACCGGTATACCTAGTATTTCTTGACAACACATAATAAGCTTAACATGAACATCAATTATTGGGAAGTCCATCAAATTGTCTATCCTTGCCCTTGATAACCGATACCCTCCGTAAGTAATTATTATCTTATCTGTGCCTTCTACCTAATGTTAATTTCTATACATGAGATTAGAATAATTTAACTTTTTAGAAGAAAAGTAAGCTAAGTAACAGATACTACTATAAAAAAATGTGTGTGTGTGTACCAGAGTACACAGGTAAGAAGTGAAACTTCTTTACGACATATCATTTTTCTACTATTTGCAACTTCACGAAAATGGGGTAGATAAGGCTTAAGCCTTAAAAAATTATAAAACGAAATATATAATCACTCTCACTTTTCTTGTAAATTCACTTAAATTTGAATAAGTCTTTTTATTTTATCACTTTCAAATTAATATATTGTTATTCTTATTTCAAACCAAACTTCAAAACTAATATATTGTTGTTATTATTATAATATATTACATTATATTCTTTACGTCACTATACTAAACTTTGATAAAAAAGCAACATGGCGCGTAACCGAAAAACGTGACGATTGCTACAAAATTTCTCCCATACGTCGATAAAGAAGTTTCACTTCAATAAATATAAAAAAACAACTTAATAAAGCTTTATCAAGATGAAGAGTGACAACTTTAATTTTTCTTTAAACGATAATAGGCCCTGTGAAAAGTCACTCAAGGTTTAATTTACTTTGTACATTTTCTATTCTTCTACTTCTCAAACAAAGAAAAAGTCTCAAACAAAGAAAATAACTATTCATAAAATTTGAAGTTAAAAATTCGAACACTATTATTTAAATAGGTATTATTTAATTAGGTTAAATTTTAGGCCGGTATGTGCACAATAGCGGACTTTAAGTCAAAAGGTGAGAATTTTATGCTTTATCAATAGAGGTATCATTTGAGTAGTTTCATGTAAAGTTCCACGGCCTACTTGACGGTAAGTGGTTGTAAATGGTATCACTTGAGTTTTGCCAACCCTATCCCTCTCTGCGACCTCTGTCAAGCTCTACTGACCTTACTCAACAACTTGCTACAAAATTAAATGTAGAATATATATTAAGTATTAAAAAAAAACAATCTGTCTGAGCAAGAAACGCGCAATTCCAAAACTATAAACATATTTTATCGTAACACAATTACTTACATAAAGTAGTTGAACCAACTACTAAGTATATGTGCATGAATAATAAATAACATTTGGTATCAATCGTGAAATATTGAATTGATAGTGATTTCGTACCCTGAATTCCTATAATTTTATTAACCTGACGCTTTCCAATTTGATTCATTATAAATAAAATCGAAAAAATACATTTATATTCGATTATTAATATATTGTGTTACGGATCGTAAATGTGTTGTTTCTCATTAACAACTAGCGACAAAGACACTAAAGAAAATCTGCTTTCTCCTCCATAAAAACGGCTTCTGGGGATGATCACAGAGTTGGAGAAGTTACTTCGTGGTTGGTGGTGGTACCCGACAACATAAAGTATACAAAGACGCAACAAACACAATCAAATACATCACGTAGGTACACAAACACATTCAATCATAACACGCATGCCTTCTAAACAATTCCACATACATGATTATTATCAAGTAAATTATCTCCTATGTGACCGGATGACTCAAAACACAGGTATTAACTTAGTTTAAGAGTCAGAAGTAAAACGATCTTGTACTACTATAACTGATGATTGCATCCGTGTATAATATTTTACATATATGATGTACTAACTCAATACCCCATGTAACTATTACTGTTTGCTTTTGTACTTCCCAAAATATATGTTTCATCGTCACCTTCATTAGATTTTATATATTTTGTGTTCCATTAAAACTGAAAAGTCATTAAAATATTACTAAATTCCTATCCATTGTACATCGGTTCCGTATTTAATAGATAATTTACACAACAAATATAAATAAACATAGTTCACATACACTTTCGATGGACAGTTGTCGATGTGAACAGATGATGGATGTAGCAAACAATCAAACCGTCCATTGGCGTCCATTCATCAGAGCTAGTAACCACGTTCGGCTTTCGCATTAGCCATCACTAGATGTTTGTTGTGGTGCTTGTGTACCTAAACATCGTCAGATTTGTTGCAAATTTATACACGTTGATTCTTTTTTACATATTACCTATATTTACTCAAATTTGATAAAATGTATGTGATTTTGTTTCTTTGTTATGCTTTTACGCTTTGTTACGTTGTATGCATACAAGGCAGATGTACAGGAAAGGACATGCAGGCTACCTTACATCCAGAAAAAATAGGACTTTCCTGAGGAATACCTGAATTGATTGACGAAATGTAAAAGCTAGTTATCAAATACCTGTGAGTCGAACAAAGTAGAAAAATTCATTAATTCATTGCAATATTATTATATTGAAGTCTTTTTTCTTTACAAAATCTGACGACTACATTCGAATTAGCTACCCACTCACACAACTGTAACACTGCAACACACCAATGAGGTCGGTATGCTACAGTATTGTCCACCAATTGACTATTAGACAACATATCACATACCCGTACATGTCTGTACATAAATTACCACCTGAAATATATTATGTTTTGCATTAAGTCCATAACTACAAAACGTTAATGTTCCAATGCTCATCATTCGTTAGCTAAATAGCTATTGTAAGTTGCCAGCACCCTTTGTCCTACACGTGTACCTAGCAAACAGTCAATAGAAACTAACAGTTCCATTCCTAATTATTTGAAGCCTAGTTCTACCTACCTGTGTTATGTGTTCTGATTAATTTCGGTACGGATTCGAAGGTAGTCGAATCTCCCGAGGGACGGTGGTTTCATTGTACAGATCCATCAATAGCCTACTGACATTTTGTATTCAATAGTTACATTGTGGAATTTTGCAACATAATGTGAACATATTTCGCTAGATTAAATTGAGGGGCTTGTGACTAAGAGGTAACCGAGTAGTTTAGCAGACTACAAGGTTAAGTAATACTATCCAGGTCAGCCTTAGGATGGGTGACCATTCTTAACACACATAGAACCCTCCGTGCCTCGGAGAGCACGTTAAGCCGTCGGTCCCTGTGAACAAACAAACATCTGTGGCATCCGTTACGGGTAGTTGGAGCCCTAAAAGCCTTCGGCCGTATCGTAATAAGACTGAAAGTCGACCCCAAGTTAGTTACGAAAAGGCGCGGAGGATGATGATAATAATTTCGCAATATTAAGTTAGGGTGAACACATTGTACCTACTACGATATGAATTGTTGAACATTACGGTGTCGGTATTTATTTAATATTCATCTAAACTGCCAAGTATTTCCCAAAGAATTACAGTATGGGGGTCAGCAACGCGCATGCGATTCCCCTGAAATTGCAAACGTCGATAGACTTAACCTAAATTGTTTGCCACCAATGTATAACAAAACTAACTTTTATAAATATCCTAAAGGTGAATATGCCACATGAACTGATTTCAGCTGTAACATTTGAGTGAAATGATTTGACGGAAGATAAAAATTGGATTATATTTGCTATTCAATCTGGTTAAATTTTAATGACAAAAAATGAACAAAAAATGAAAAACTAATGTTTTCTGTTTACCTAGTTACGGCTCTTTCGGCCCTCTGGTCAGAAATTAGTAGTATTTTCTTCAAATTATAAATAAATACATATTAAACTGATGAAGTGATGACACATATAAGGGCCACTGCATACAAGCGACATTTAGTACTAGCGGCTCTATGATTGCATGGATTAAAACAAAACAGGATGTATCCTTCGCCTAAGTCCCGGTAACCGCTTACCAATAGGGTACTAGGGTACCATATGCTTGTATAACGTCTTGTATAAAGAAATATTGTTAGTGTAGTTAAAATCAAAAAGTAATTCTTAGACGGTTGCCTCTCATCTTCTAGTTATTTTCAATACAGTAGTCGGCACTTTCTACTGTCATGGCAGCTGGTACTACTTTGTTACCTCAAGTGAATGACTTCGAGGCTTACCTGTCTCAGTTCGTAATAATGCATGATTGGCATAGGCGGTGCCATCAAAGACCTTTATTTTAATATGTTACAGGAACTTATACAGGAACAGTCCTTTGAGGTCCATGTAATCAAATCGAAATATAGCACCGTGTGGTAGAAAATAAACTCTTTCTATAAATGGAATTCTATCTTATTGTCAAAAATGACTCATGTTCAACTCATTCAACACCAGTTGAAGTGTCGTTTAAAAAGTAGCGGCAAATCTGAGTATACATTTGTTTCTTAGTTTTGGAAGACATTCCATATCATATTTTTTAGGTAATAACTAGCAACCAGCCCTGAAGACAGGGCGAGTTGCACGGGTAGTAGAGACGTCTTCAACAATCATCATCATATTTCAACCAATTTACACAAAACGTTATCAAATTGTACACCTAAACCTTCCTCATGAATCACTCTGTCTATTGGTGAAAACCGCATGGAATTCCGTTCAGTAGTTTTTCAGTTTATCGCGAACAGACAGACAGATGCGGCGGGGGACTTTGTTTTATAACATTTAGTGATGTAGCTACTTGTTATTTAGACCAGTACGTACCTAGTGCCTTTATAATGTTACCTATTGTTTGAAAGGTGTCCCATGTATGTATTATTTTTAATGAAGTTTGATATCGATTATTTTTACATTTCAGTATCACTTCTTAGCACTTTTAATTTAAGTCGGTTTAATGTTTTTTAAGGGTTTATTTGTCCATTTTTAATTTAAGGTAGGTACGTACATTATGTACTAAGTAGATACGGTACTAGATACGGTACTAGATACGGTATTTAGAACACTACTTACTGTAATATAAATTACCGAACTGCAGTTCGTTTGATTATATTATTTATATTGCATTAACGTGTTTTTTGTAGATATTGTCAATTATGTTTTTCTGTCTTTATCAAAGTAATAGTTGCAAAAAAATGCAGATAAACAAAAAACAGAAAATTACTCAGAAGCAAAAGTTGAAAGGATGAAATTAAAGATACTGAACTATTTCTTTATTTGCTTACACTAGGGCACTACATGAGTTTTGTCGTAATTAAAAATATATTATTATATAGGTAAAGCTCCTTTCTATAAGCTCTCCATCACTCGAAAACTTGCGTCGCTTCCGTTGTTTTTTTACTAACGGTTAAATAGTACAAAATTGCATGGCGCTAAATCCGAAATATAAGGAGGGTATCCCAGAAATTTGATTTGCCAGTTCGATGTGCAAAAGCCAAGTATCGAGTCTTGAGTTAGGTCATTCAGTTTTTAAGACTGCTAATACTTGAGGTAATCATTCTTAGTAAAAAATACACCAACGATTCGTTTCTTCACGGTTCGGGACATTTTCACAGACGTTAGCAGTGGTTTATCTACAAACACCCACAGTTTCCTCTGGCATTTAGTAGGAACGTCGAAATAGTTCAGCCAGGTTTCATCACATGCAACAATCGAGTTTACAAAGTTAGATCGGCTATCTGCAATTTTTTTTAATATATCATGAAACCAAGTCACAGGCACTGCTCCCGCAGCGCATCAGTCATCAAGTGCGGGACCCAGATTGAACAAAGTTTCCGTCTTTTCAAATTTTCGTGTAGAATCCGACGAATAGTTGGTGCACTTAACTTGAGGGTTTCCCCGATTTGTCGATAAGATACACGTCGATCTTCCTCCAATAATTTTCGAAGAGTCTCAAAGTAGGTAGTCACTTTTATCGGCCTGCCGGACCTTGCATTATCCTCCAAGTTAAAATCGCCGCGATTAAATTGAATATACAACATTTACCCACATGTACTTAGAGATGCAAAAATTTCCCTCAGTGCACTACTCATTTCCTCGTACGTTTTTTATTAATTAAGCCACGCTTAAAGTTATACAAAATAATTACACGAAGTCGTCACGAGACAAGACCGCCATTTTCATTTAGAAAATTAAAAAGCGAAAAGGTGTATATAAAATGTAAAGATAAAAGTTCTTTGTTATTTTGATACATGAACATAGAAAATAAGCAGGCTTTTATTAGTATCATATACTCGTCTTCCTTTTTTTATACAACACTAGCTTTGTTACGCTTACATTTTTTATTTTTCTATCTTTTAGGGACACTGTTTTTCCTGGATATTAGATATCCGATATTCTTTTCTGTTTTTCTGTACCCTTGACAACAAGTAGGTATGCAAAATCCTGACAAGAAAGTCACTGGCACTACTTGTTGTCAGACTACAGATACTTACTACTACAGACTACAGATTACACTACAGACTACAGACTACAGATACAGATACTCGTTGTCAGACTTTTGCTTACTTGTTGTACAACAAGTATGCAAAAGCCTGACAACAAAGCGTAAGCAACAACAAAGTTAAAGATAAAAAATGTAACAAACATACCAATTCACTTTCGCATTAATAATATTAATTAAAATTATATTTTTTGAACTCTAAAATCCCACTAATATTATAAATGTGAAAGTTTAGATGGATGGATAAATGGGTGGATGTTTGTTACTCTTTCACACAAAAACCACTGCTGCTGTCCAATCCAAAATCCAGCTGGAGATCTGGATTAACGCATAGGCTACTTTTTATCCCGATATTCCCACGGCAGCGGGACTTACGCGGGTGTAACCGCGAGGTGCTGCTAGTAAGCTATAATTCTTTCTCTCAATCTTCAAAGTCAGTAAGGACTGTGAAAGTGGGTTATCATACAGCTTCTATTATATTATTGTTGTCACAAGGTATGTAATGCCTTGTATAAGTTACATCCTTTTTTAATTCTGGTTTTCATACCCTTGGCTAAATCTTATAAACGTATACCTTTATGAACTGGAAGTTATTTTCTTCCAGAATAGGCCAAACATACATTATTCCTTTTAAAAGAACATTTTATTAAAAATGCTTCTCTCCTCGACAAGGTGTAATTTGAAAAAAAAAATTAAAACTAGTCAAAAAAGTGTATTATTTCTTCTATTAATTAGTATTTTCTGTTGATCATAGTTAATATTTAATTAAGCCGTTTTAAAAGCGAGCACACAAATCCCCAGTGACTTTCAAGCCAGAAACCTTGCAGACAGCAACGTCGTACACACGAACTAATGACGACACTAGACTCATTCCCCTCAGTGAAACTAGAATCGTGTTTCATAATTCCCAGAGAACATTTTAATTACCAGAATGTACAAAGCCTAGAGAACCATCTTTAGATGATTAAATATCAGCTTTGCGATAAACTCATTACAATGAAATTGGCATAAGATTAAAGTTCATTGATCAAACAATATCTTTAGGTATAGTAATTGAGATGCCATATATTAATAACTAAGCGAAATACTAAATTATAGAAATTTACCTAACTAATATATCTGAAATATTATGAATACTAGCAATCTGAGTCACCCTTTACTTGTATTCTTGTTAACAGCTAAGCTAAATGGGTTCACGTCTATGTAAAAGCCGATGGTTTTTAATATCAAAAACAGATATTATATATAGCTCGTAAATTTATTGATTCATAATTAACTTTTCATATTTTATTGTATATACTCATTAGATAGACATTACAAAACTTTGGTTTTCATTCATACACACTTACATTTACATAAATATATAAGAATATAGTTTACAAGTTTGCGAAAAAACTGGTCATGCAGTAAACCTTCTCATGACAATAACAAACACAAAAAAAAAGATTAATGAAATCGATTCAGCCGTTCACGCGTGATGCCGTGATCAAGGGAAATAGGGATTCATTTTAATGTATATAGATTCTATTTATAATAACGTGTTTAATCAGACTAATAATTAATAAGTCAGATTGATCAATGACGACATAACATCAATGAATTATGGGTAGTCAAACAAACGCGCAAGGCAGGGATTGCCAGTCACTGTATGTATTTAAGAAATAAAGATGTTATTACGATATTAATACGATCACTATAATATTGTTAGTTAACTATTTAAGTAACAATTACTTCTCACCATTTTTCGCGATAAAAAACTGCGTTGCGAGATACCGAATTATTAGAAATACCTAATATTTTGATGATCAGTGAATGAGTGAGTGGTTGTCAGTGACAAAATTAGGGAAATTTGGCTTGCAACAGTTTTATAGTACAATTGAAATTGAATGCAATTTAGGAATATTATATCCTATTGGTCACTCATAATTTAGGCTTCTAGCTTCAGCCACGACTAAGTTACCGAAAACGTCCTGAAAGGCTTCGGGAAAAGAATGGTTTGGCCGTGCCTTTTTTTGTTTTAATTTTGAAACAATATTAGTTTGAAAATGCCTAGCCTAATGGTTCAATATTCACCCTAGTATATCCCAGAGAGGATTATATCGTGACGTCATTATATTAATGCAAGATCACACGAGAAAAACGGGCGAGTCTGACGCGCGCACCGAGGGTTCCGTAAGCAACCAAAGTTGTATGTTGATAGTACTTCCATGTCGAGAATTAATTCTCGCCCGTCTTTTCCGAAAGACAAACTTAAGGTTGCGATGTACGATAAAGTCTACTTTCCAACCGCAAAATGTAAGTTTGTAATCACAAAAACTATTTTTTTATGACATTTAACGACTTTCTGATTTTTTTCCTTTGCTTGTGCTATCAAACCATACCTTTAACTTCGCAATACCATTCACTAGTATCTAACTGTTCTACGGTCTTCTAGCGAAATAATACCGCGATAATTTTTTTATTAACTTGTTGTTTCGTGACATCGTAACATTAACTAATTGTTGCTTCGTGAGAGGATCGTAGCAGTAGATCCAAGTTTCGTCAGTTGTAAAGATATAGGATACATTTTGCGAAATTCCTCCTTCGAAAATTTTCTTGGAACCTAAACGACGCGGCGACGTTTAAATTAACGAAACCAATAAGTAACTGTTGCTAACGCAGGAGCAGACTCCCCAAATGCAGCTTGTAAATTTTCGTGATATTCCTTGAAGGTTAACCCTCTTTTATAATCATAAAAAATCATAGCATGAAAAACTTCCCGCAAGACGTCCGTCCATTGTTGCAAACAAAAGAGTGGCAGCTTTACTTTAAAAAAAGAAATATAAAAAGAACTACACATAGGTGGCCAATGATTTTCAGCAAAGAGATTTGTATTGAAAATAGCCGTCAATTCAAAATAGTTTCTCACAACTAGTTTCAATAGTTTGAACCTAGACGAACAGTCTCGTGATTTTCGTGAGACCAAAATTGAAATGTTTCTGTATGCGCGTTTTACAGACGTGTGACTGACTTTTAGTGTCGGCACATTGACGTCACCGCAATATCTATATAAAAAATCGGCAATATTTATAGCACTATGGATTGGTAGAATTTTGTATGTTTTGTTGCTATGAGTTGTTGTGCTTTTGTTTGTAATTTTTTAATGACAGAAGTGAAGAAAGTACCTACAATAGAATAATGATTGATATAATTTTCATCCTAATGTTTTTTTAATATTTTCTAGCGTTAATTGTCAGATTTAATGTTGATTAAGTACGTAAAGTAAGCTCACAATGTATTGTCTCTAGTGTAAGTACAGATAAAAGTCCGCCATTTGCTGCTCTTACACACCCACGCTTCGAATACTATCATTAAACATTTTATGCAAGTAAATCGGTTTTGGGGACTTCTTAACTGACCTCATTAAAACTGTGACATTTAAAATTATTTTGAAATAATAAAAAAGGTTTGCTATAAAAAGGATATAATGTCACATAGAAATGCAGTGGGGGTAGGTACCCCCGCTGCAATAAATAAAACATAAAAAAGAAAATTTAAAATATTTTTAATGTAATGACAAATCTTCCATATAGTCCATCAAAATCAAATCAAAATATTTTATATCAATAAAACCAATTACAGGAGCGTCGAGTCAGAATTAGTCTCTAGAAATACACTCGACCCTATTTTTCAACATGGTTTTTTTTAAATTTCATGGGAATATTGCTTATATGTGAAAAATATATGTAAGATAATGTTGAAACATATAAACACTCCCGCTAGTGAATACTCTAGTTAGTAGTCCCGGTTAGGCCAAACTTACGGCACCCATTGCAACATGACGCACGCATCAGCCATCATCCAAGTCAACCATATTGAAGGGAGCTATATGACCTGACACATGCCACCATTTGCAGGACTTCTAGGCGAGCATGACATATTCAGAACTGTCAGGGTATTGCCTATAATATTAAATTGACCCATCTCACATATTTTGAAAATATATACTTAATAATATTGACTACACAGTTTTCATGTACAATTCCATATTTTCGAAATGAAACATTAAAATTCATGTCATATCATCAATATCAGTACCTAATTACATTTATAAAAAAAAAACTACGTAAAGAATATATTATGTCAGAAGAAAACTAAAACTAGTACATAAGTGAAAATTAAAAAGGGAGAAGCAGAATCTAAAGACCATGACGAAAATTTTATTTTCTTCTAATACTTTTTTCTAAGCATTTTTATCAGCTAAATAAACATCCAGTTTACATTTATAATATGCTCATAGTTTACACTAATAACTAGAGATTCCTAACTACATAAGCTCGTTTACAGCCATTAAATAATTTAATTTTCACAGTTTCTGAATTTAAGAAGTGTTATGATTTTACTTTGTTCAATGAGATCATGGAAAACTCCGTGATCTATACACAAATTAAATGGGAGCGGAAAGTTTAATAAATAGATTGGCAAATATCAGTAGAAAATAATCGGTTAAAATTATCATATTAATGATATCCCATTATATCCCATTATATTAGGTGTTCTTTGTGTCCGTTGTTTGTGTGTTTGTAAAGTACCCCACGACCAAGAGTAATACCTAATATAATGGGATATAATAACCAGAGTAATACCAACCTTTCAGTTCAACTTCTTTCTACAAAAATGTGTAGTGCAAACCAGAAATCTAAATAAGGTTACCTTATTTAGATTTGTGTGGTTTTCACCAATTCAATGAATATAATGATCACATAATGATTGAAATCGGTTCACAATGGACGAACAAAATCTTTCATTTTTAGATTTTGAGTGGTTCGGTTTTAATTTATTTGTTGCAATAGCTTAATATTAATTGCTCATCACCTTTTACAAAATATAACTTTCCATCGGGGAAAGTTATATTTTGCAGGAACATTAATTGTTGCGAAGATCTCCTGGTACTTCACTTTCAGCTCAAGTTCACCAAATGCATTCTCATGAGCATAAATTGTTTAGCAACCACATTAAAGTAATCGTACCGCCACTTGTGAAATACTTACTATTGATTGGTTCCGGTACCCGGTACACCGGTTTCGTATTGCAGCAGCCATCTTCGAGTAATGAGGTAATATATATATAAGAAGATGAAGACGAACTGAAAACCTGCCCCTTTCTTTGAAGTCGGTTAAAAATAATGACGTTGTGAAATGACCGCAGCTTGATAGTTTTTATTCTTTTATGCGACATAAAATATATCGACATATCGATAGATTGTGTTTTGCTTTTAGTCAATCACTGTGTCAAAAGCGGTCATATTCACGTATACGATATGTTTTTATCTAACACATAATTTTTTAAACTATTACAATACCTCAAAAATAGACTATTCACTGCATATGTTAAGTGCAATACAAAATAATATTGTACATATATTCTACGAAAATAAACACTTTGAAAGTAGTATTGAACTTTTGGTGTTTAGCTTTCCAACGTTTCTTTCTTTGGATTTTTCTTGTATGTTTCACCACAATCTAACAGATAATACGGCACCTTTATTGTTTTTTATATTTACCCGTTAAAATATAGAAAGATTACGACGTAAATACCAAAATTAAAACGGGAAATTTTTTGACATTGAGACTATTTGAAACTTATGTTTCAAAACCGGTCTCACTGTCAGATTTATTCTGTCTCTTTCTCACACCTAGGTTTCTGTATAAGGCTAAGTATCTCACTCGCACACTATGTTCGTCTATTACATACTATGTTTATAGTTTGAACTAAGTAATATAAATGTCTAAGACTATAATAAGTATCGATAAGCTATCAAAATAGTTGTATCGTAAATCGAAATCGGAGGCAAGACTTGCAATCTTGAGGTACATCAAATAATTATGATTACAAGTCATTTTATTTTTCTTTTAAAAAGACAACTCCCGCATTACTCCTGTGTCGCGGGGGACTTTACAAACAAATAAACAACGGACACAAATAACACCCAGATTCAGGTGGGAATCGAACCCACGACCTCTGGCTCAGCAGTCAGGGTCACTAACCACTAGACCAACAGGATGAAATTGACTTTGTCGTACTAACTTGCCGTGTTGTTATAAAGTACAGAAAAGTTGTTATGTATATTAGGAGATTCTTAAACCTTTTTTTCAAGTTACTTTACAAAGACTCACAACGGTACAATTACCAGAACAGCTAATCTTTACAGACGGACAATTTTAATGTATCATATTCGTAATAAATATCGTTTAATACTCTGAATGCCATCAAACGCATCGTTTGCGTGAGAAAGCATACTGATGGTAAGCAGTTACCGTACACTATGGACGCATGCAATTCTATTGAACACGCATAATATGTGCGTTGCCGACATTTTAAAACCTATACACTCCTTTGTTGAAGAACCCCATACAATAGTCTCCTTCTTGAAGTATTCCGTTGTTATTTCTTATTAAACAACTAAATTAACTAAGAAACCGTTACCGCTGCAAACACCCACAGTACATAGTTGTGGTGCCTAGAGGTCTGGCTACCTGGAACACTACGCTAGTAGAACTCCTAAACGCGGTCTCCTTATACGGGGTCTTTGCTCCTAAAATTGGAAAAAATATGTTCCATATAAAAACGCGTGAAATACATAACCTTTTTAAGCTCTTACTATTTTGATTTTAGGTACGTACCTACATTTTCTTTATAATTTTACACCCACACAATCTTTTCTCTGTCTCTAGTTGTATTATTATTCTCTTTCTTTATTTAAAAAACCATATAAATGACATTTTTAAATATGTACATAAAAAGTATAGTAGACCACTAACATCAGGTACAGGGACCAAACTACCGGTGGTTAGAGCAACAGAAAGACAGGAACCTCCTCACTATACAGGCGTATCGAGAAGAACTGCCTCCTGCATCAGTCCCTTGATCCAGCTGCCTAACGCGAGCCTCTTACGGTGTTGATCGAGCTTCTTGTAGATCGAGGTGCAGCTATGACACGGAACAATGATCACCGTATTGATATTCCACATATCAACAATCTCGTGAGACAAATCCAAATATTTGATTTATCTTTTTCAACTTTCACGAGGTTCTTGTCATGAGGAACAGCGATATCGATGATCATTGCACGCCGCTCTAATCAGTCTATCACCACTATATCAGGTATATTCTCAACAATAGTTCTGTCAGTGTTGATAGATGGATCCCAATATAATGTGGCTCGACCATTTTCGAGAACTGGGTCGGGCACATACCTGTAACATGGCACCTCTGAATACACAATATTGTATTTAAGCGCAAGTTGTTGATGTACTATCCTGGCCACTTGATTGTGTCTGTGCAAATATTCTCCGTTGGCAAGACGAGAACAACCAACAACAGAAATAATATACCTGATAGATTCACCAGGACGGTGGCATGCCCGACAGATGTCTAACGTACCATCTTTCAGGATATATTTCCGATAGTTATTCGTCATAACAACTTTGTCCATAATTGCAAAGATAAAACCTTCGGTTTCCCCGAAGAGATCACCGAACCGTAGCCAAGATGTGGATGCTTTTAAGTGTAAATCACGCCCATTTAGCGTATTATTATTATTATTAAAAATCAGATTAAGTATTGTTTATTTACCATAGCTTTCTAAAAGAGATAAGCACGTATTCTTTAGAACGTTTGTTATTTTGTTAAATAAAAAAATAATACTAGAATGATATCTATATAACCCAGATCTTGTAATTCCTTGTCTATATCATCAGCGGTATTATTTCTATATATGTATAATACTGACTGTGCTCTGCTGTTGTACCCGCGTTTTATTTAAAAGAAATCACTGATTATCATTTATAATACTTCAGTGTAGGGAATATTTTCTTGTGGTATTGGAATATATTATTTTTCACCGCATCCTGTTATAGACAAGCCAACCTACAATTGCCACATCTTTCCCTTATATCTATAACCACGTGCTTAAAGTGTGCTTTATTTAAAATGACTGCAAACGGTAGCTTTACGGGAAATTTTATTCTTTTAAATCTAAATGTACATACAC
The DNA here is from genome assembly GCA_949752705.1 of Callimorpha dominula. Taxonomy (NCBI): domain Eukaryota; kingdom Metazoa; phylum Arthropoda; class Insecta; order Lepidoptera; family Erebidae; genus Callimorpha; species Callimorpha dominula. Next base: position 3,277,837 of record OX456990.1, read on the forward strand.
TAATAATTTGCGGCATTAGTACCGTTTGCCCAACTGCTGGCCAAGTCAGAACTATACGAACTTGTATAAAGTTAATGGCCGCAGGTTTCGTAATAAACACGAAATAAGTCCATTGAAACCTTTACAAAAATTGGCGAGTTAACAACCTCACCTCATATTCACCTCGCCTCGGCGCCGGCGGTCCCAGATAACGAGCTTCATAGGAGCCTGTAATCCATTGCCAACTACGATACTCACATCATATATGCAGAATATTCAGTGTCCTACGTACTGTCATTTTTATCATTGCTTTTGTAAACAATGTGCTTGATAAACTGCTATGTTCCCTAATATACATTCCTATCGCTATCAGATTGTTAAACGAGAAATCGTTCATTGTCACACACCTCTTCGATCGCTCGGGTTTTAATATTGCTACACTTATCATCTTTCACTTGCATGTTCCCTGTTATTCCGTCCACTTGCTGTTTGTAAGAGGTTGGCAGCCATGTCTAAAACATGTATGTTCATACATACACAAATAATAGTTCTGGTATTTAAAATATATGTCTTTTACAGGACCAGAGATTCATCCACACCCCGAAGAAACGTTACATGAAATGAGTAGAATGAAGACCAAATCTCTCGCTGATAGTAGGTTTTTAACAATACATAAGAGAAGAAAAAAGAGGCTCCTAACAAGATCTCTACAAAAGAACAACGCACTGCTCGATGATCTCTCCTTGGGCCAGGTGCAGGTAAGTACACTTGACACATCACGCGAGTTATATCCGAACGACTGCGGACTGCGCATTAGCGCGTGGGCGATTTTATCGGCCGCTGCTTATGTATCAACAAGTGCATAAAACATAAATGTTATCTAAGCGTCCAGTTACAGTTATCAACTATCGGTTTATCAACAATCTCGATAAAAGTTCGTTCGTCGCGTGGGAATCTGAAGCTGCGATTGGGCTTCGTTATAGCACTTAGCTTTTGTATCAAAGTAGTGTAACAGAAGGAGCAAGGCGACATGTGCGCTATAATTGGCATGTTTAACACGCCAGCGTCACGATATTGTTTCGCCCATCATGGTCATTTCGCAGTCCTTCGTTATACGACGCGTATTGTTCATAGCTCCACCGCAAATTTAAATGTCGTTTGTTTGTATTCAAGAGACGTACTCACGCGCTATTTGTAGGTATGTTCTTGTGACATATTGTCACACATCGTTCTGCGTTCCAAGTAGATGTGGCAAGGACGTACCGATGCGAATGAAATTTTTCTTCGTGCATCTACTTTATCGTCTTGATATTCCATTTTATTGTTATGGATGGCGATTGTGCTTTTCGATTATATTAAATAAAAGAATATTTTACGTAGTTTTACAGTTAAAAAATTAAACAGTCGAATCATTATTTCACATACTGATGTGAAATAATGATTTTTGCACTCACTATTTTGAATGTTTTTCTTTTACAAGTTATGCGATTTTGATTTTAAAAGCAAATTATTTATAATAGTGTTTGCTCCGCTTTTAGGTGTCAACGTCACATGTACCGAATATTAATAGACACATAAGTTATTTGTTTACGAGATGAAATTTAACCATAAGTAGAGTAGCTGATAAATATCTACGTGCAATTTAACTATTAGTTTATATTTATTTGACGTTATTTATACCACAGAGTCATAAACACTTATATATATATATAAGTGTTTATGACTCTGTGTGTTTACTTGAGTGTACGTATGTGACTTTGACATTTATTAATATTCCTTCCTGATGCACCTAGCATTGACAATTGGCCAAGATTCCGTGGGACAAGCGCGGATCTTTGTTTAAACACTGGCCATTGGAACCGCAAAAAGGTTTATGATTGAAAACGATGTGACATTTTGTAATAATCTTCCCTGCTTTGCGATGTAGGATTAATCTGCTCAAGCAATATAATTATTACTTGCGACTGATCGAAGCGATGTTGTATTTATGTTATTAATTGTTCTGCTTCTGTTACAGTGCATACTCAATCAATCGGTACACTGGAGGTTCAACGCCTTCACATTAGACGTCGTTTCCGGGGGTAATTTCTTATGTCTTTTTATAATCTTAATAATCAGGTGAAAGAGCCAAATAATATTCGTATGTATTATTCATAGATTGAAAATCATTGTCTCTTAAAAATATAAGTATCTTATATCTTGGCTGCGTTTCAGAGGAACTAGCATTATCAAGACAATTTACGACTCAAGTAATAGTTGCTCTTTTACTGCATTTACGTGCTCTTTGTAGGAAAATTAGGTGTGCACATGACGTAGTCTAACCTCGCGTCTTAATTGGCATACAAGTGTTGATCAATGCGTGAATATCGATAAGCTGTTCACGTACCGATTACTACGGCGTACTAGTAACAGTATATCGGCTATAAAGGTTTTGTGGCCCCTAAGTGCACTCGGTAAAACAGACATGGAGCACGTTACAACATTACTAATCCTAAACTCTAAGGATCGTTCCAAGATAAGTACATGGGTTCTAACAGAGGAGATTGAGGAGACATAGATACTTACTGCAAAACAGCGTGTTGTAGAGACATACCTAGATGTCATTCGCCTTAAGAAGTATACAAATTAAGTCACATTTAAATGAATAGTTGTCTTCTATATTTAATCTGAGATAAAATTATTCTAAATATTTCTATTCCATACGAATACACTGACGCGTGAATACCAATCGGCATTGTGACGAAAACCGTGTCGAAACCTTAAGCCTTAAAATAGCTAAGAAAATTATCCACATTTCGAACACCTCATTGCTTACTTTTTACCTCCCTACTTCCTTCTTTAATTATCCTTAATAGTTATCTTAAAAGTAGAAGACATAAATTAGATTTTTGTTATACAAACAAGCAGTAAATCCGCTTAAAGCATTTCTTCAAAATAACAAAGTTATAAGCTAAATTTTGAAATTGAATTTCATGTCTTTTAAATATGAATACAATGCTTATTTTAAAATCAATAGAAGAAGAGAAGAAAAATCAATAGAACTATAAATCGGCTTTGAAACACGTCGGTACTTTATGAAACTTCATTAACTTAACAAACAATCATTGTTAGTTTCAAAATATTCGATCATGCAACATACAAAAAGTTAAACACAATTCACCTTGCACTGAAGCAAGAATTTTAATCGCTTTCAAACGTTCAATCTATGAACAGTTTTCATTAACAAGTCTTTCCTAAAATTAACACTTTTAAATTCGATCACGGTTCGAGGGCTCTCAATCAAATCAAACCCTTTTACTTACAACCGTAATTCTGTCACAGCAATTGTTATTATAGATTAACGACGCTAGAGAGTTTCAAATTAACATAACTATACATATGAGTTACCCCAACAAAGGACAATGCTCATAAAAGTAGAAAATCTTGTTCTGAGTTGTATCAAAACCAAACTTGGTTGTTCACGGACTACATTATTTTAATATACTAACACGCACAACTGTTTTTTTTTTCGAAAATATAACCCGTTTTTTTACAATTTAATAAAATCGAGGATAACTTAAACCAACATTTTTAATGATCTAAAAATTACCATCTTCATTGATAAAAACTACTATACGTATTCTATTGCTCCGAAACATACGTTAGATTCTCTGTAGAAAAACGAAATATCCGTGTTTAAATATTTTACGTTACGGTAATTACTACAATAATTTGAGTTTGACGCGTGAGAAATATTGGTACCACTTTTGGTAATTGTCCTTTACTATTCCAATATAAATATTATAAGGTAGTACTTTTCAAGAAAAGTGATTGTTTTTTTGTTTATACTTCGACCTGAACGATATTTTGGAACATATTTTTTTATCAAGCACAACTCTTCTTTGTCTAATGCCGTTAATGATGATGATTCAAAACAAAATTGTAGGTATAGATACATTTCTGGCGATACACGGCTGACTTTTAGTTCTAACTAGTTTTTAGCTATTTGTTGCAGTTATATCTACAGGCACTTCATTTGGTCTCACAATACAGAAAATATTGAAAAAAAAAACACATAGTTGAAATCTGTCCTACAATGATCATTTTGGACTAAAGAATGAGCCTTGCACTTGTGTATAGCTTATTTTGACCTACATATTCATTTTGTACCAAGAGCTGATCTTATACATTACTATAGATACAGCAACAGCAAAATACCTCTTGTCAAGTATAAGCTTGTAAATTGCCGAAACGTAGTAGTATTGTTGGGTTTTCAAAAAAAAATCGTTTAGCAGCGTAAAAACAGTTAAGGGTACGGCGTCATAATATGTAGACATACGCGACTCCCACACTTCATCTGTATGTGACACATCGCCGCACTTCAATAAAATAAAAACTATTCAATATGCAATTTTAATTGTTCTATATTATTATAAAAGCGATAATTAGAAATACTGTTATTCTGCTGAAGTACCTATGTCGTAATATCATTGTTATACAGAAAAACGTAATATTTATTACGTTCGTAGCGATATAAACAATATATACTATGGATGAAAGTTTAAACGAATCATTACAATTTTAGTAAATACCTAAATATAAAAGGATCTATGTACTTATGTATAATAATTTTCCTTCTTTATTAGATAAATTGGGTGAAATAATTGTCTACCATAATAAGAGCCTTAAATTGCCTTAAGTGTATCTTAAATTGACCGGGACTGGCATTTTTAGGTGTTTTTCGTGTTAATCATCTTGGGTACAGTGTTACAAATAGGCGGTCATATTTTAGGGTCGTATAGTAGACCTCGTATATAACTAATAAAGTATCTAGGAGTGATACTGGACAGTAAACTCATATGGAACAGTCACCTGGACACAAAACTGAACAAAGCCATCATTATTTTCCGCCAATGCAAGCGACTCCTCGGCAAAAGCTGGGGCTTATCACCCAAAATCACACTATGGCTATACAAAACGGTCATACGGCCAATCATCACGTACGGTGCTATTGCCTGGTGGCAGAGAACAGAGCTAAGTACAGTCAGAAATAAACTGGTACAGTCAGAAATAAACTGCAGCAATTCCAGAGACTCGGATGTGCTGCCGTCACTGGTTGCATGCGCACAACACCCACAGCTGCCCTTGAAGTGGCTCTAGATCTAGCACCACTAGATCTATATATACAAAAGGAAGCAGCTGTGGCAGCCATCAGACTCAAACACCTGGGTCTGTGGTACAATCGAGAGGGTCCCCATTCCAAACTATGGAATCAATTAGTGGAATATCAACCACTAATAGCTGCCCCATGCGATAGGATCCCTAAACAACACATCTTCGGAAGGAGGTACCAAATACAACTATCTGAAAACGACAGAGATCAATCTGGCATAAACGAAGTCCGGATATACACGGACGGTTCCAAGATGGGGACAGGGACTGGAGCCGGAGTCTTCTTATAAGACTTGAATATAACAATATCACTAGCGTTGGGCCAACAGTTCCATATTTCAATGTGAGTGCGTTGCAATAACCTACGCCGCTACCGCGGTCATGTCAAGGGGTATAAAGGAGTACAACATCCGCATACTGTCAGACAGTATGACCGTTCTAAAGGCCTTGGAGGGCAACACCATGAACTCCGGTCTCATTTACGAATGCCACCAGACCCTGGAACGTCTAGCCTCTGCCAATGGGCTAATTCTTCAATGGATCAAGGGGCATAGCGATTCACTCGCGAACGACGCCGCCGAAGAGCTGGCAAGGAAGGGATCTCTAACGTCAGTGGCAGGTCCAACTGTACTGCTGCCACTTCCCTTTAATCAACTTCGCTCATGGGTAAGGCAACGGACCCGTGAAGCGCACAACGATTTTAGTAATAACATTAGTGATAAGGTTTCCAATTTAGATTGGACTCAAAGAGATCCGGATAAGCTTTACGGCTACTTATTCAATATGATAGAAATCGAATTTAACAGTATATTTAAGTCAAAAACAATAATTCAAAGGCCAAAAACGACATTCTGTGACTGGGCGACAACAGGAATATACAAAAGTAGGGAAAAGCTGTATGATTTATATGCTATGAAACAAAGTAATTTAGACTAGTTGTTTAAGGATATAGGTATTATAACTGTTGCATCACAGTATATATTTGCAAATATTATGTTTGTTAGGCACAACATTAATGACTATAAGAAAAACAGTGATATACACAATATTAATACAAGATACAAGTCTAAACCCGTTGGTACCTATCATCGCTTGCATAAAGTACACAACTCGTTCGAAGGTCTTAGTATACGTTTTTATAATAAAATTCCTATTACATGTATAGCGACCTTCCCGTAGATAAATTCAAGCAGATTGTAAAAAATCACCTTATAAGGAAATCCTACTATATCAACGATTTTCTAAACGACAAACAGTCTTGGGCTTAAGGTGTCATTAGGTATATACACACAAACTTCTTTGTCTTATAATTAAGCTAAATTATTAACAAACCATTGTCAGTTGAAAGTAATGCGTGACGATTATTATGGTAATTTGACTAGTAGTGATTTTTATCAGTATCTCGACTATGGTTCGTCATGCTCACTAAAATGTCATTGCTTGCGGCGTCGTCATTTCTTTCCCTCTGATATGGCGAAGGAGATGATGGCTGGTCCATGCGTCATACTCGTGAACGGGTGCTGCTTGGGGTGACTGGTCGGCCTAGTCAGCGATGCTTTAGCCTATACTATTATTTTGGTTCGATCAACTGCAACTCTAGCCTCTTAATGCAGTCACGAATTATTTTTAACAGTAGATTTTGTAACTGAATGAAGGTAGATGTGCACCTTGAATGATTTTTAGTTTAATAGGTTCAAACCTTCAACGGTATCACTGAGTGATTTTTATTTTTTAGTACGTTAGCTTTTGAAGCATTTCAATAAAATGAAATTCACGTGGCATCAGCTTGCATCCTGTTTACCTTTCATAAATGTCACTTAGTGTCTTAATTGAATAAATGATTTTGAATTTGAATTTGAACGGCCGTTGGGCGGACACACCCGGCTGTAGGCAGTCTAAACTGGTGCTGACGGAGGTCTCACCACCATTAACGTGCAGACTGCTCAGTCTCAACCTATTTGACATCAGAATAGTTGTAGGAACCATTACGGGCCACTTGGCCCTAAACCGACACCTATTCACTATCAACGCGACAAGCAGTCCTCTATGTAGAGGCTGTCTCAACGCGGAGGAAACGGCCGCCCACGTTGTCCTGGAATGCGAGGGAGTGGCCACACAACGGGCAAGTATCCTCGCGGGAGCGAGGTCGCTCCTAGAAGCCTGTGAACGCCCCAGGAGGCTTCTGTGCTTCTGGAAGGAGCTAGGCTGGCTCAACTAGTCGGCCTATCTGAACTGAAGTCTAGATGCGAAAACAGAGCCAATATACCAATACCAATGACTAATAAAATTTAAAAATTCGTGATTTTTATACAGAAATCTTGTTGTCTAAGTGACAAATTTTAAAATTCGAAATTTGAATTGAAAATCACTGTTTTTAGTTGATCAATTTCTATCTAAGTAAAAATCAACTGCTCATCACTTTTTACAAAATGTTGTTTTTCCCGATACAGGGACCTTAATTGTTGAGAAGTTCTCCTGGTACTTCACCATATGGTCTACAGCAACAGGCGTATCCTTGTTAGTATATAACTGCTCAATCAGAAAACCTGATCGTAAATGAAAACGCAAATCTATATATTTGTAAAAAAAAGAACTGATCTTTAGGCATAGGTATCGTGTAAATGGCTGTATGAGCTTAAAAAAAAACTCTTTATTTTGACATTACAAACAGATACTTCAATTTTATTTATTTGTATTGATTGAGTCAACATATCAACGAACAAACTGTAAACAAAAGGTGTATTTTGGGTAGGGTAGATGTGTATGCGTGTTTTTTTTTTGTAAATCCATGTTTATTTTATTTTTATTCTTTTGCTTTTTTTTTGGTAATTTCTCGGTACGGAGTTTATGTTCATGGCATTCATAGGTATAGTAAGGTAGGTACGGAAGAGCAGAGGCTCCTGGCACAGGCATTCTACATGCTTAAAAGAAGTCTCCAACAATAAATGTATTAATGTATACCTGTGCTTATGAAATAAAGTTATTACTATTAAAGTTCGTTGCACTCCTTTTTAAGCAATTTTTAAACAATATAGTAGCATATATATTTAAAAATTATGTGAGAACGGCTACAAAATACTGCACGTATTCAGAATACATTATATCATGATAGATATAAATCTATCATGGTACGGAAAGTCTATACACTCTGTACAATGAAAGTTCAAGTCGTACTGGAAATTAATAGTTTGATTTGTTAGAAATAGGTAAGTTAAATTAAACATAATAGTTTTGCTGATACTTATCGATATTCATCTAAATGTTTTGCAGGAGAATATTGTCTTCTAGCATTTGTAATGCTTGTTATTAGAATAATAATTTTTCTTTGACTTGTCTTACAACTAAAATAGTTACCAGCTTAAAAATAATGACGATTCTATTGATTTTAAAGTTATGTCTCAAAGTGTCTTGCTAAAAATGTTTTAGCCTTAACGTCGCCAGTAGATCGTCAACACACGTAAATGTAGCAGTTTCAGTTTATTTGAATAAAATCTAACATAATAGTCCGAGACAGCCATTTCCGCTGATGAGTCACTTTCTACAACTTGTATTACTTGTTATAAATAGTAAACTATTCTAGCTTCTGAAACAACGTCACTAGGTATTTAGTTCTTGCTGAATTGTGTCAATTACAAGAAGGTTTAGTAATTTATTCGACCTCAATTTTTATTGCTTTAGCTGTAGACTCCACTCCCCTTAGATCATGTCGAAAGGAGGGGGTTCGGAAAATAAAATATCACAAGGGGGGAGGGTAATATTACATGTATTTATTTTTTCGTAGAACACGCTATTATATCTGTATTCAAATAAAATAATCTGAAAATATTTAAATTATTTTGAACTAAGAATATACACGTGATTTTGGCTAAGGGCACCACGTATCACCACGAGGGAGGAGGGGTTAAACGGTTGCTCAAAAAACATGACGTGATTAATACCCCAAATATCTGCAGAATCTAATATATTTTTGTCCAGATTCATCAACGAGCGAGTGTAACATTTTATTGTTGCAATGGCGCTCGTAGACCTCGTGACCGCTTGAACTCAAGCGAGCATAATTACTTAATTACTTATTAACCGGTTTGAATTGTACTAGTAGTTATAACGAACGTGTAATTTGTCCCTAACTCTATCTGTATGTTTAAATGAAATTGAAAACAAAATTGTAAGTCAAACCGCTGGAAGGCCACTTTAAAATACCATCAATCAACCATAATAGACGAATGTAAACATGAATTCTATATTTTTCACAAAATCTCAAAATTGTATTCATGTACGATACAAAGATACTTTGTCTAGAATACACTCTAATCCATCTAGCGTGGCAACGTCCAAATTTTTGTAAACTATTGTCTAATATGGCCGCCGAATTTCACACAATTCCATAAACAATGTTAACATAACAAAGGCGTTGATGCCTGTTACATATTATCACATACGAGTGTTTGCGACACACCGCATTCGTGACGTGTACGTCTTACTTCACGCACATATGATATACCCGCGGTTATGTCAAGCATTACAAAATTCTACACTAATATATTTTACACTCGACCTTCATGATAATGTGTAGCTATATAAACGGACGATTATCTGCATCTTCGACTTGTCGCAAGATCGATATCGATATAGATTTTGTCAATCAATTCAGGTATCCCTCATGAACTGTACCTTTTTTTCTGGATGAAAGTTACCCCATGGTTTTTTTCTGTACCCCTGACGACATGTGTTGGACGTGAAAGTGTAACTAACAAATTAACTCACTTATTAGTTTGGATAAGTTAACACGTGCCATCTATCTCCTCCATTCTGATTCACGAAGTTGAAAATTTAAAATAACAATCTAAGAATAAACGGCAAATGTCAACAGTCGCAAAAGAGTTCTATTAATACTACATTTAAAAATATAACAGTAGCAAATAGCTTTTTATCTGATTCACGATTATGTGTAGTAGCGAAATGAAGTGTTTGTTACAATCAAATCTTTAAACATTTATTTAAGAACATCTAGATAAACTGTTTCTATATTTAATATGATAGAAAGTAAGTTCTGTGAGAACATAAAATGTGCTAAAAATATACTCAAATCAATCAATCAATTCATTCATCCATTCTTTATTAATCGTCAAGCACTATAGCACAACTATAGCAAATTCAAGAAGTAATGATTTATTAGGGGTGATCGAAACCAATAATTTTATCATCAATACATATTATAAAACAAAATTGTAAATCTTAAAAAGATCGATAAAAAGTCCGGGATAGTATATATTTATCTACTAAGAATAACCCACAGTAACCATTTTTATCTTTTACATATATAACAAAAAAAATTATGAGTTATTTACTAAACTATTTTAAACAATACAGTATTATTCCGTATCCAATTAAATACATTTGAAACGATGTGTATTTCATGTAGATTAAAATTGCCCTTTACAGCATATCATTAAAATGAATATCTTAGAAGATATCAGAGATTTATAAAGCACGGGCAGAGCTGCGGGAGGGCCGTACGTCCGTCGCGGTGGTAGCCGTCGGCAGGCGCAGGGTGTGCCGCGCCTCGCCCAATTGCATTCTATGATCCGTAGCGATCGCACGCGTCTATCGGTGTTCTCCAGCCAGTAAAATAAAAATGAAACGTGTTGTACAGTGCGACGCTTCAGTACGTTGTATAACTAAGATTAAAACTTTTTTTTTTTTACCTTTTTTTGTTTATAAATTTAATTAATTAGCTAATTAGACAAGGTTGATTTCAAAGAAATAAATTTTTACCCATACCTATAACGTTACATAAAGTTTGTGAGTTTCTTTTGTTGATTATCAGTTTTTCTTAATAGTAAGTAAGTATTGTAGTACGAACTAAGATAATTTTTCACTAAATAATATTTTTTAATTATCATAATGCTAAGGTTATTTGAGTTCAAAAAAGAACTGAGTATCTTTTGTTATTGATGAGGTAAGGTAAAAGGTATTTTAGTCATGTCTGGAAGACGTCGTACTTCAAACATAGGACGTAGCCCAAGGAATAGTGCGTTTAGTTAAAGATAGAGAATCGTCAGAAGAGCGTGAAGCTTTAGCTAGGAACGGGATAGACGTAGAGCTCAGAGAACCAGAGAATCGCGCGCACAGACTAATTTATGGGAAAGTAAAGTAAATTCTGCCATGAATTATTGATAAGAATGAAGGTAAATTATTTTTCCTTGATGCTCCAGGAGGCGCAGGGAAAACATTTTTAATCAATTTGATCTTAGCCAATGTCAGATCTACTAGTAAAAGAGCATCATCCGGCATTGCGGCTACAATTTTAGGAGGCCGAACTGCACACGCGACATCAAACTCCCGCTAAAGATTGCTACTGATGATACTTAACAGTGTATTTAGCATTTCTAAACAAAGCAGAAAATTGATGCGTGATTGGTGCGTGGACTAATAGTTTGGAACGAAGCCACCATGTCGAAGAAGACTTCTTTGGAAGCATTGGACAGAACAATGAGCGATTTGCGCAGCAAAAACTCACCAATTTTTTGGATGTACAATTTTGTTCACAGGTGACTTTCGTCAAATTTACCAGTTGTGACTAGAGGTACGATACGGACAGTGATAAAATAAATGCTTCATTAAGAAGATGTTATCTTTGGCCACACGTCAATAAATTGGAACCTAAAACAAACATGAGAGTTTCGTTGTCTTCACTGAGAATAGGCTTTTTTTTAAGAGACCTTGCTCAAAGTTGGCAATGGAGATCTAACACAAAATAATGAAAGGATTAACCTAGACAATCAAAACTTTTGTGTTTTAATAAATAGCATTCAAGAGTTGGTCAACAGTATATATACCGATATTGATAACATAAGTTGTAAGACTATATCTTGGTTCAAAGAAAGAGCGATTCTGTCACCTACTAACGAACAGGTAGATAAGGTGAATAACTTGATTCTTTCAAAGATTAATGCACCGACGACAATATACTACTTAGTCGACTAAGTAGTACATTAACATTAACAGAGTACAGTGTCGACACTGTACTCGATTTTGAAGAGGCTGTTCATTTTCCCACAGAACTTATTAATTCTTTTAACCCTGGACTCTCCACATAAACTGGTGTTGAAAGTAGGTTGTCCTGTTATTTTATTAAGGAACCTTAATCCACCTAAATTATGTAACGGTACGCGATTGCTAATAAAGTCCCTCAAAACTTTCATAATAGAGTGCACAATACTTACTGGGTGTGGTACTGAAGAAGATGTTTTAATTTCTCGGATTCACCCATTACTACGTCACAGGGTCAAACATTCAACGTTGCAAGCTTAGATTTGAGCGTTGAGTGTTTCTCACATGTCGCGCTTTCGAGAGTAACCTCTAAAGAAAACATGTCTCATCAAAAACAAACAGCTAAAAAATTAAATATTGTATATAAAGATATCCTGTAGTATAGACTAATCATAATCACAATATTATTAATCACTCCACACTACTCCACATTAGTATCTACATTGCACCCGTGCGAAGCCGGGGCGGGTCACTAGTAATCAATAAATTCAAAAACAAATGTATAATACAATAGATCACCATCGATAGTACAATTAACGGTAAATACCTGGCGGTATCGTCCCCGCATTCTCCAGTAATTGAATGCAGAACTGAGACAGTACTGACCAGTAAAGCAATTACACAGACGATGCTTCACTGCCTCTGAAAAGCTTTGTTGAATATTTGAACTAATGTAGAATGGTCTGTCCTGCTTTCTAGATTACCGTTTTGTATTGTGTTTTGCGTGCTTCATGTGTTTATACACTAAGTGTTTACCATTTTGAGCTACACACTCTGTATAATATACATAATCACTACAAATTATAGAACAAAGTCCCCCGCCGCGTCTGTCTGTCTGTTCGCGATATACTGAAAAATGTGTGTTCGCGATAAACTGAAAAATGTCTGTTCGCGTTAAACCTTAAAACTACTGAACAGATTTTCATGCGGTTTTTACTAATAAACAGAGTGATTAAAGGTTGTGTGTAAATTGATTGAAATATGTTGATGATTGTTGAAGATGTCTCTGCTAACCCGTGCGAAGCCGGGGCCGGTTGTTAGTTAAATTATAACTTGCAACTTGATACTTGAAACTACGCAGAGCCTGTATTATGGTAATCAGAGTACTGATACATACATATCTTATATATATAAAAATGAATTCCTATTTCCCTTGATCACGCTATTGAGAACGACTTAACCGATTCCATTCATCTTTTTGTTTATGATTTCTAATACTTTGTAGAAGTTTCTTACGGAACGAAAAATTAAGAAAATTGCGCTTAAAATCGGCTCCTGTGGGATAAATTTGAATGATATATAATAAATAAATTACATCTGATGATAACAAATGATGATGCTCATCACACAATTATTTGTACAGGGTGAGAAACAAGCCCACGGCCTCTTGCTTATCAGTCAGTATCACTGACTACAAGACCAACAGGCCTGTCAGTAGCATTTTTAATTAAACTTAATCATATCAATTTTACGTTAGTGTAATGTAAACTTCCTATAGCGTACACTAGTAATTCTCGCTGGATTCCATTACAATGCGGCTGTATACAATGCATAGCGCTATAAAAGATTATTTGTTAATAACGTTACTAAAATATCATTGAACTTTGATACAAAAAAGGTTCTTCGGCATCCATTAACGTATATCACAATTTGTTTGTACACTTTAATAAAGTCACTTTGCTAGAACATAAAAAAGTTTGATTACCAAACTAAGCTTACACACTGTGTAATATTACTGCCTCCATCCCAAACACTTATTGGTACTATAACATTAGATTGTTCCTCACCTTTATAGGGATTCAAAGCGTTAATTGTTTTAACTAGTTTAGAGAAAACATTAACTCCAATCATCATCGATTTATAAATTTGTGTGTAAATTTAGATATTTCACACTTAATAACTATATATTTTGACTTTTACATACTTGCAGTTAAACTAAATGCATATCTGTTGTAAAATTTCTTAAAATATTACAAACGTGGACAATGTGGCGGCCAATGGGGTCCCGCGGCTATCGGTTTGAGATACCTTTGAATCGACCGAGTGTCCCAGCTCCTAACACTAAATTGGCACACTTTAGGCACGTTACAGCTTATACAATTTTTATTTTATTTTAGAATAGTAGATTAACTCTTTAAATTTTGGAATGTTAATTTATTTTAATCTATGTGCCATTTGCTGCTGCGAACGGCATACAATGATATGTTACATAGTCTGTGCCAACTGCGATTTCACGCAAAGTCGCCGGTATGGGCGCTTCTGTGCAGGTCGAACGCTATCTTTGTAAACGATTATTTTCATTTTACGTCCTATTGTATTATCAGTATTGACAGTACGTGAGATGTATGTTATTATACTTTAGGCTGAATGGTGTTTTACTAGCTAATAAAGTAAATTTTATTTTCACCCCATTATGCACGGTGTTGTCATATAAAAGGTTAAGAATTTTTGTTACTTAGTAGTATGAACACATGTTGATGTTTGTAAGTAGTAACACATTAGTAAGATGCATATGATTATTTCTTTATGAAGGACTGTTTTGATGGATATAATTATTTATCAAACACATCTATTTCGATGCCATAGTCAAAAGAATGCAGCCTTCGCTATAACGATTAGTACTAAAAAACCTAAAAAAAAAAACTTTGAAACATCATCAAAAAAGAATCAAATCATTTTTTAACATTTGTAAAGAGAAAGGTAGTTGGCTGAAGACTATTCCTTGCCTAATACTATTATCTATAATAAGCGAGACAAATACTCGTACATATATGTATGCCTAGCTTTCGTTACATGCATCATCTGCAACATGTTGCAGGCCGAAATGTATATTAATACAAAATTGGCCAGGCTTATGTAGACGGATGTCGTGAAAAGATGGACGCATATAGAAATATTTAAATGAATAATTAATAATAACACAAAATAATTGATTGCTTCCTCCTCAGGTCGTTGCCTGCCGGTCCTGTGTGTACACCTGTTTCACATCTACGGCTTAATCTCACACTTCAAGCTGGACGCCGCGAAAGCATGGAAGCTATTTAGTTTAATCGAAGAGGGTTATCACAGCACCAACCCTTACCACAACTCAATTCACGCTGCGGATGTCACGCAGGCGATGCATTGCTTCTTGCAACAAAAGCGGGTAAGTACCACGAAACCATAATTTTTTTTGGAGTTTACTCCTTAAGTATCGATTTTCATATAAGGCCCCTGGCAAGGAAAATTTATGCGGAGTAACATTATTAAAGGCGTTATCTCAATAGCGTTACGTTTTCTGTCACTTTGAAATAATGTGTGTATAAATTTTTGCCGTACGTAGAATAAAAGAGAGACAAAGAGAGACGCATGTAAGTATACATACTGACAGACAATTTGTACAGTCGTAACAAGAACTAATGACAATACAATAATTTCACTAGCTTCTGCTAATATCCTGACCAGGATTATCACTGTACATTAAATAATAATAATAATTCCACACATCTCACACACGCCCGTCTGATCCCAAACTAGGCAGAGCCTGTAATATGGTAACCACACTGCTGATAAACATACTTACAGATTTCTAAATACATACATATTATAGATAAATTACACCCAGACACAGAACAAATTATCGTGCTCATCACACAATTATTTGTCCTGGGTGGAAATCTAACCCACGACCTGTGGCTTAGCAGTCAGGGTTACTAAGCACTAGAACACCAGGCCAGTCGAACATTAGGACTAGAAGTCTTCTTTTTACGGATTTTAATAAAATTATATACATATTATTGCATATTAGCGATGTAACAAATATTTTCTGTAACGTGTAACAAATCATTTCTTTTATTGTAGGTATATAGGTACAAATTTTCAAACAAAAACGATCAGATCGTGAAAAATAGTTTAGATTAAATTGAGAATGGCGACTTTATTTTGCTTTCTTGTTAAAATCCAAAGCGTTCTATAATGACTAATCAAGGTAACGGAAACTTTGGCTCCAGTGCCAGTCTTACAGATAAATCTGTACCGTTAAGGCACATTATGAAAATAATACTACGCCTACGCCTGGTATGGCTTTTTGTGAAAGCGTAGGAGAATTAGAAAATGCTATAAATATGGTGTATATTCCCAACCTCCAGACTGTTTCAATTTGTTTCTTTTTTTATGGTATAGGGGGCAAACGAGCAGACGGGTCACCTGATGGTAAATGACTACCGCCGCCAATAGGCACCTGCAACTTTAGAGTTACAAGTGCGTTGCTGGCCTTTAAGGTAGGAGTAGGTGGAAGAGGGGGAAGGGGAGAGTTAGGGCCTCCAGTAACCTCACTTACTCGGTGAAAAGCAATGCAAGCATTACTTCACTGCCGGTTTTTTGTGAGGCCGTGAGGCTGCTCGAGCCTCATATGTGCCGAAGCATGGTTCTCCCACGATTAGTTTGTTTTTCATAGCCAGTGTCACTCGGAATAATGAAAGGATTCTAACGATACCTCTAATACATACATCTTACCATACATCTAAATCAGTTCAGGTATTTAGAAGTTATGGTGGCATAAAATACTGTCATACATATTCGTACATAAATGAACCCTGAAAACATTACACGTCTTTTGGACAGTCGTGTAATAAGTAAATAAAAAAAGTATAAATCTTATCAGTTGTGAATACACATTTGCTAAACATTAATTGTATCGTTTTTTGCGAATACGAATGCGAATGTCAAAAATTATGCGAAAATTCTATGCTAAAATGTAAATTCGCTCCCGTATGTTAAAATTCGCGAATGCGAATGGAAATATTTGTTACATCACTAGTACATATCGCTTGTTTGCGAAAATATCGACATAATTCAAAATTCAGTCGAATTGAACTAAGTATACTAAACGATCATAAAACTTTAATATTTTATGGTGAACAAAGATGCAACGCCGATTTAGTGCTAACGTTCGTTAGACAGCGACAAATTTATTATATATTTAGTACAAAATACTCTCACGGAAATCACAAAACATTGCCATTCTCTAAAATCAATAATTTTTAGTTATGTCGCAAACGAGCGATATATAATACGATTGTAAGATTGTGAACGTAAGAAAATGGCATTAATAATAACATGCCTTCGGTATTACGTTCTGGACTTTTAAGATTTATTAAATATCCAAGTATAAAACAACTGGTATGATCTTGTGACCAAACCTATTGTTCTAGTTATCGTATTCACTGCTCTCTGTAGGTATGTATGATAAGGTGAAAGTGAGTTCAGATATTTAATACCTATTGGTGCTTTAAATTATATAAATTTAAATTTCATATATTTGATCATCTGTTTATCCAGCCGTGTGTTAATAGATATACGCATAATATAAATTGACTGTAGGAACATCCCACGCGAGAGACGCTTTGTTACATACATATTCAAGCGCAGTTAGCTATATAATACTCATAGATTTCTGCTTGCAGTTACTATAATAATATAATATATTGAACGCATTTCCAAATCAAGACATTTAACAGAGTTCTGTGCACTTTTGCATACACGTATTTGCATTTATTCAATTAGCTGTCGAATCCTTCGCGCTATGCAACATTTGTACACGGTTTTAAATAGAAACGCTATAATATAAATAGGTTACATTTGTTTCGTTTCAGAATGATAAAAAGGTTACAAGAGATTGTTTTCAAAGAAGAGTTCAGTCACACGAGGTTATTTATATCACTCGATAAGTTTCGTGCTTTCACATGTTTTGTTGTATACAAAACTGCGCATGGAAATATACGGATTTTCGTGAAATCCAAACAAACAATAATGTTCGCACGTATTGGCACCAAAATAAGAATACACACAAACGTGCATGTGTTTTTAAACATATTATAATAATGACTTCACACACCTCACACACGGCCGTCCGATCCCAAACTAGGCAGAGCCTGTACTATGGTAATCAGACTGTTGCTAAACATACTTATATATTTCTAAATACATACATATTATAGACTAGCAGTTGCCGCGCGGCTTTCGTGTACATATTTTTATATTTTGCGTGGAACCCTATTTCTTTACTACTATTCTACACGCTTCATCCCAAAATAAAAGGAGCCTATATAACACCAGCTATCTGCCAGTGAAAGTCCCGTGGAAAATGGTCCACCCGTTCCGGAGATTAGCCGAAACAAACAGACAGACAGACAAAAATGTTTAAAACTGATTTTTAGGTATAGGTAATCGTGCAAATAACTGTATGAGCTTAAAAAGAAACTATTATTTTGTCATTACAAATATTATTGATAAATTACAGCCAGACCCCGAACAAATGATCATGCTCATCACTCATCATACATTTACTTGTCCTGGGCGGGAATCGAACCCACAACCTCTGGCTTAGCAGTCATTGATTAAAAGTGGGATATGTATTACTATCTGTAAGTTTGATATTTTAGCAAAAAGAAAAACAAGACTAGAAAGAACTGTAGCAGGAGTCTTGATTGGCGTTAATACTCAGAAGTCCAGAGAAAAATCCCTAGTGCCATCGAATCACGGGTAATAAAAATAACCCCTGGACCCGGTAATGGGTCGACCCACCGTGACCACGGGTAAACAGTGGTTAATAAGATGTGTGGAGGTTCGGAAGACGTAGGAATTATCTAGAAATTAGCAAAATTTGCAGATTTATTACTTAAATAACTAAAGACATCAACAATATCATTGACGCAGTAAATACAATAACTGAAACTATTAGGCAATATGGATGCAATATTAAAGTATAAATACATCGATGTACGTCCGCTCTGTAATATAGGCTATATAAAATACAATAACTGAAACTATTAGGCAATATGGATGCAATATTAAAGTATAAATACATCGATGTACGTCCGCTCTGTAATATAGGCTATATAAAATACAATAACTGAAACTATTAGGCAATATGGATGCAATATTAAAGTATAAATACATCGATGTACGTCCGCTCTGTAATATAGGCTATATAAAATACAATAACTGAAACTATTAGGCAATATGGATGCAATATTAAAGTATAAATACATCGATGTACGTCCGCTCTGTAATATAGGCTATATAAAATACAATAACTGAAACTATTAGGCAATATGGATGCAATATTAAAGTATAAATACATCGATGTACGTCCGCTCTGTAATATAGGCTATATAAAATACAATAACTGAAACTATTAGGCAATATGGATGCAATATTAAAGTATAAATACATCGATGTACGTCCGCTTTGTAATATAGGCTATATAAAATACAATAACTGAAACTATTAGGCAATATGGATGCAATATTAAAGTATAAATACATCGATGTACGTCCGCTCTGTAATATAGGCTATATAAAATACAATAACTGAAACTATTAGGCAATATGGATGCAATATTAAAGTATAAATACATCGATGTACGTCCGCTCTGTAATATAGGCTATATAAAAATCCTGTAATTTTTTTAAATGGGACATAAAGTTCAGTAAAGAAGTTTATTTTTTAAATAAGTAAAGAGGCAGACAATCACTGCCGCATGACGTCAAGAAACGCTAGCCAGCCAGAGATACATGTTACTCTTGAGTACTAATCGCGTCATAATAAGCTCTAGCAATTCCAGTCATCAAAAGAGATATTTGTTTCCATGTTTTGTTGGGTGGAGGAGTTAATAAAAATATATTTTTGACCTAATTCTTTTAACTCACCTCTATGTTCTCTTTGCCTTATCATCGACCTACTTGGATACATCCCATCACTAATGTAAACCAGGGAAATTTTACAAATAATTACATTTTCGGGGCTTAAAAGACGTATAGCACATTTAATTTTATTGACTACTAGCCGTCCCCGCAGTTTCACCTGCATTTAATGTCTATAGCCTTCTTCGATAAATGGGCTATCCAACACTAAAATAATTTTTCAATTCGAACCAGTAAAATTGAGATTAGCGTTCAACCAACTAAACAAACAAACTCTTCAGCTTTAAAATACTAATATAGATACGTACCTCGAGCTATGGATATCTCTGAATCTTACTATCAAATAGGTATACGATGTAGGTACTATCAATATTTCAAAATATCTAGATTTAAATCCAGAACGAATAAATTAAAACACGAATAGAAATGTATAGTTAAATCTATTATATAAAATTCTCGTGCCGCGGTGTTTGTAATTAAACTCCTCCGAAACGGCTTGACCGATTCTCATGAAATTTTGTGTACATATTGGATAGGTATGGGAATAGGACAACATCTATTTTTCATACCCCTAAATGTTAAGGGTAGTCCACCCCTATTTTTTTTTTAATTTTTAGATTTTTTTTTCTTTATTTTTTTATGATACAGCATTAGAAAATACATACAACCCTGAATTTTCAAGCCTCTACGATCAACATCTGTTTTTTAATAGCGATATTAGTATTTTTACTTTCATTGGTACAATTTTTTTTAAATATTTAACCCATTGAAAATAGAAAGTGCAATTGTTATAATCGATTGTAATAATCGATTGCCGTCAAGTCGATGTCAAACTTTTTTTTTATGGAATAGGGGGTTTACGAGCAGACGGGTCCCCTGATGGTAAGAGACTACCGCCGCCCATGGGCATCTGCAACTCGAGAGTCACAAGTGCCTTGCCGGCCTTTAAGGTGGGAGAAGGAGAGGAGGGGATATGGAGAGATAGGGGGGAGATAGAGAGAGGGAAGGGTTAGGGCCACCGGTAAGCTCACTCGCTTGGCGAAGTACATCGAAGCATTGCTTCACTTCCTTTCAAACCGGCCCATACGTGCCGAAGCATGGCTCTCCCACTGTTAAACTTTAAATATGTCAGTTAAGTTAATGAAGTACTTTGAATTAAGAAAATGAATGGTTGGTGTTTTGTTATTTTTATAGGCCGTCAATAGACCACAGCGCTCCATTGTTCTTTCAGTCAGAGACACCATCCCCACAATAAGTTAGTTATTTTTTATTTGACTACCAAAATATTCATTAGAAATAATTAATATGGCAAAACAACGTGTGCCGGGACAGCTAGTTTTTTATATATTTATATACAAACATTTCATGTCACGTTGTTTGTTCGCGATGAACGTCTAAATAATGAACCGATTTTAATGGATTTTTGCACACTGTGTACAGTTTGGTCCAAATTGAGAGATACCTAGTAAAGTTTTATCTCAATTTATAGTCACAATATTTTTTATTGCACATTACGTAGCCACTGCAGCGCGTGGCCTGGTAGCTAGAGATATTATACAATGATATATTTATTTTCCTTCAAAGGTTTGATTCGATTCTAAGTATTTTTAACCTCGAATAATTATGCATACTGCTTTCCTTTAAAATAATATAATAAAAAATAATATAAAGTACCTTATACTAAATTCTAACCAACGTAATAATAACTATTGTGATAATTGCCGAGACAATCATGTTGTCGCCAAATTAAAAACTCTTATTTATTTTATTAAAAATAGGGACAAACTATAATAGATGATAACACAGTTTACTATTTAATAAAAATAAGTTAATAGACATTATTTTGACTGGTTATGCCGGCCGGTAACGCAATGCTATTGGTCGATTGATAAATATTAACGAGTGGTGGGGTTATAAAAGGGTGGAAATAAGATGAGAACTTGACTTGAGTGCGAACAGAGGTACGAACAACTTGGCAATTACTGTTAGTTAGTGATTTTCATAGTTTATATCAGTGGTTTCGAGACTGTTACTTACAATGATTCTGATATCTATTTGCTAAGTGATGAAGTTTTTTTTTTTTTCTAAAAGCTAATCTCGAGAATCACGCGTACAGGAAGCACAGTACACACTGATTTTCATATATTGGGACTATATTCAAAGGAGTTTCGATAGACTCCGCATGCGATTGCGGATGTAGCATGAGGCATGGAGCGAACAACGGCCGGTAGCGAGAGTTCCTCTCCGATAACTGATGAGGGCCCGACACTGCCCAAGCAGGGCAAATCACAAGCCTCTGCTGCGCCGAATCCTCACAGTTGTGGCGACAGGCGAGACTTAATAGTGCAGATACTTTCCGTAACAGCCGTGGCTTTGAACACCTGCGTTAGTCGGAACAAAAGGATCCGGCTGCCTAAAACGCTTCCACGGTGCGCTTCAAAGCACATTCAGTAGGTACATTTACCTATTTAGTGCTATCCATGGAATAAGCAATGTCATTTATTCTTACCAATAAGCCATACAAAATTGTTATGGATATATAAAATTTAGGATGAGTATGTTTTCCAATGTCTTGTCCTAATTAATCAGACAAAACAATATTGTACCTTAAAGTAATGAGTTGATGGGTAAGTATTAATATTAGTAGATACTGTAGTGTCACTGAACTCGACCAATCAAAGCCTCAAGCTTTGATTGGTCGAGTTCATTAACTTTACCAGTTAGGCACATTAGAAGGCTTTCGTTAAAAAAACTTAACTTGCGTCATCATCCTCCACGTCTTTTCCCGACTAAGTTGGGGTCAGCTTTCAGTCTGACTACGATACGACCGAACTTCGATATTTTACGTGAAGCGACTGCCAGAACTAATCAGACCTCCACAACCCAAGTACTAGGCAATATCGAAGTTCTGTAGTTACACCAGTTGACTCCAACTACCCTTAACGAATGCCACAGATGTTCGTATGGCAACTGGAACTGACGGCTTAACGTGCTCTCCGAGGCACGGAGGGGCTTCAATGTTTTAAGAATGGTCACCCATCATCCGAAAACTGACCTGGCTAGTATTACTTAACCTTGTATGTGCTAACCTACTCAGTTACCACTGAGCCACGAGCCCCTCTAAAAAAAGTTGTGTAAGGCATCTACTTCTAGTGCCCATTGTTAGGTATATTAATTGCCCCAGTTACTGTATAAGAGAGTTTATATTTTAAATACCGAGTATAATTATCACAGATATAAATAAATATTACTCATTATTCGTACCTAATTCTTAAAAGCGTTAAACTTTTCTAAGTTAACAATTTAGTTTTTTAACCGTTACGTAGTTGCTTTCTCCTTGATACTTTATTTAACAGGTATTTTTTTAAGTTAATAGTAATAGCTATAATCTATTATGTGTTCTATTTAATAATCTAAGTCTTTCGAACATAACAAACCATCGGAAAGCCATTGTCACGACAACAAACGTTAACAAATTGGCATAATAGGAACGGTGATAGATAGGATTGGTGAGAACAGCGGGACGCTTTGTGGCATGGACTGCAATAAAACAGCCTATAAATAAACGATAATTTAATAGTAAACGCCGATATTATCGTGGCACATGACAAATTTGGCTTTGTTAGACGTAAAGATTTATTATACACTCGCTGCGCCCCGCGGTTACACCCTTGTAAGTCTCTGTGCCGTGGTAATATCGGGATAGATAGTAGCCTATGTAATAATTCAGGTCTCCAGCCATCTATATACCAAGTTTTATCGCAATCCGTTCTGCAGTTTTTTCATGAAAGAGTAACAAACTTCCAATTATCCTCACAAACTTTCACATTTATAATATTAGTAGGACTATTTGACACCAACGATGGTTTAAGATTGTCTACCAAGCATATTTATATGTTTATGTCTAAATAGTGGTTCAAGGCTGATTACCCAGAGTGCATACTTGATAAAAAATAGGATGCCATTGGCATTAAGAAATTTCGCTATTCGTCCGGACCACGTTCCTAACAACTTAGAATAAAATTTCATGCGCTGCCTGAATCATTAGCATAAACACACACGCTATGTTTAAATTATTATTTTTTATATAATGGGGGCAAACGAGCAGACGCGTCACCTGCTGGTAAGTGACTATCGTCGCCTATGGACACCTGCAACTCAAGAGTCACAAGTGCGTTGCCGGCCTTTGAGATAGGAGTACGCTCTTTACTTGAAGGTTTGAAGGTCGTATCGGTCCGGAAATACCGCAGGCGACAATTTGTTCCAGAGGTTGGTTGTACGATGCAAAAAAGTGGTGAATTGCCAATTATCCAGGTGATGGGGATGACAGTTTTGTCGCGTTGAACGATGGCGCAACGTTGCGGCCAGTATATGTCCGAACAATTCCTCGGAGCACTCCCCATGATACATGCGATAGAGAATGCAGAGTGAGGCTTCATCTCTACGCAACGCCAAGGGGTCAAGCCGAACTGAAATATCCTGGCAATCGATGATTCGAGTCGCTCTCCGTTGAAGGAGAGTCAAAAGGAGGAGGAAGGAGGTCAAGAGAGAGAAGCTGGTACTGGGGTGCTCCTATAAATATCCCAGATTGGTATAAATCATAAATACATTTCGTAAATATGTATATCATATTTAAATCTCTTAATTATTGCCGAGCATAAGTAAAATGAAATAACAAGCAAGCTTCGTACCAGGTCGGAGCAAATCATAACCCTAGAGCGGGTTTTGATATCGACGCTAATATTAGAGTTCGCGTATCAGTAAAGATCGCTGCTACTATGCATTTAATTATGTGATGCGTGCATTTTGCGTCAGATTTAAGTTAGGTAGTCTCTTAGTTAAGTCTTAAGTTTCTATTTGAGTATTTACGAGAGATTGTGAGGTGAGGTATTGGGTTTGATTTCCGAAGTGACTAAATTGTTGTTGGGTTTTTCTGTTCGAAAATTCTTATTTTAATAATTCTTAGTAAAACATGCTCTGTGTAATTATTATTTCGATGTGTTATTATTATTGTACCAAAATATTGCGTTGTAAATAAACATTCCGATTTTAATAAGTATACGGCCATTTGTACTGTTTAAGGTTAAACAGCACCTGGTATGAGGTTGTTTATAGGCACAGATAAACACTCACACCTTTGGCATCAAATTTATAAAAAAGATGGAATAGTCATAGGTAAGATGAGTAGGGCAGTTAGACGTATGGTTTTTTACGTAACCTGGAGTCTGTGTATGAGGAACGAGAGGTACACACTTACAGGCAAACAAAAAAAAAACTGACTGTGAACTTCTTGTCTTCATGGAGAGATAATATAGCTGCAGCTATAAAAATACTTTCTCCCAACAATGTTCTAACAAAGCTCTGACTACCGAGAAACTATTTAAAGCCTCTTGTGAGCTTTATAAGACCAATTGTATGTTGCATTTAAGTCGTAACGTTTCATTTTCCTCCACACACTGAGGAATAAATGGAAATGCTTTTTAATCTATAAATCGGCTTACATCCACATAGACTTGTTATTTTCCTTTATATCGTCTAGATATTTCAAACAACTTGTGGGAGTAACTATAAACTTAACGAACACCATTTATATTGGAAATCACTAAACGCCTCCTTTATACTTGTGTATGTATAACTGGAAAAAATGTTAGACGAAAGCGGAAAGCTCCTTTCTGAATTTCATTATGTTTAGAATATGGAAGGCCTGTGCCTGCCTCGTAAACATCTAAATTCACTCCAGCTCCAAAGTACATCACTGTTATCCTAATTCGCTAACATTTTAAAATATCTAAGTTTTGGTTTCATTTCTAAATATCTAAAAATAAGATTTAAAAAACAAACCTTCAATAACAAATGTGTCTCGATGTCTACAATGTTATAATAATAATGTTAAGAAATTATGCAAACAACTGCTGCAATTAATAAGCCACTAAAGAAAACCTGACTAAATATTAACCTATATTAAGCTGGTACCGTAGTTCGCAACTCACAATGTGTGGATATTTTATTGACATACGATCACCTCAATTTTCCCAAGGTATTTTTCATCCAATTAGATTTCGATATTCTTGGAATTCTCGTAATACTGTTCATCGTAGACTTTGTTTTGTTACTTGAGGATGACATACCTATTTTTCTTTGATTATTTTTCTATTTCTGTATATTGATTTTTAATTTTTTAAATCTTTAATTAACTGATGTTATTGAACAGGGGCCTAGTGTAGTTAGTGCGACTAAAACGTGAACCAAAAACGTGTTAGTTGCGTTTTGAAAAGTTATCGTAACCTTTCTTAAATCATTATTTATAGATGTTTTTCTCAATGGTTCTATCTATTTAATTGCTAACCTAGCAGTAATGTTAAGTATAGAAGGTAATTTTATTTTTACTTTATTACTCAAATGAACAGTTCTTTTCGTGTTCATTAAAAATCCCAACATACAAAGTTTTGTGTTCTTATTTCGAAACAGAGTTGATAGAGCTTCTCGGCAGTACGTACCTACTTGTGTAAAAACCGCTGACCATTTCGCAAATTGTCTGCTTTTTTGTACTTATACCGCAAGTTATAAAAAGATTTTGTTATGATACTTACACCGTGAATACAGTGACGCAACAGGAACTTTAACTCCCACAGCAATATGACGGCACTCATCTATTCTACGTCAATTGACGGTCAAGCCATATATCTAAAGACCACTTGATAACAATAAGAATATCATACACAATAAGACTATCATACAGTACTGTTATACAACCGCCTGTTTTATCCAACTGAGTTAACAAACAATAGGCTCGTCTCTTGGTAAAAGATTACCGGTGCCATAAACATTGCCAACACCAATAATGGCGCAACCTATCTCTATCTTCTCTAGTCTCCATCCCTTGATTCAAAAGTGATCCTAGTTTGTAGCCGAAAAAAATTAATGGGTAGTGGGGCTAATGATATCACACTGAGAATGTGTAGTTATTAACTAGTAGACGAAATCGTTCATACCAGTAATACGAATAGCGCACGGCATTTTGTGGAAGTCAAACAATTCGGAACTATAAAGTACATGCAAAATTCTTTGCCAAACAGGTCTGCCAGGAAACGCGACTTATGAAGTTGCCAGTATAAAATGTAATCCTATTATACGCAGCCAACATTGCCAACCACTACCCTGGTTCATTAAACGTTTGAGGCAAAAAGTTAATTTGAAACACTTCTATTGTACTTTGAAATGATGCTACAACATTAAAACAGAAAAGTTGATAACATTGTCAAATATATTTCTATGCACTGACTGACAACCAAAATATAACGATGCATTTAATGTTCTAGCAGAAGGAACGAATCGGGTAAAAAAAGTCGTAAACCATTTGATGCAAGAATTTTTGAATGATGGACATCATATCATTTGTTTGTAAATAATATTTTTTTTTTATGTTAGTGATGTTCTTCTAGAGCTATGTTTTGCAAAAAAGTTTTGCACAGGAATCTTTTATTCAAACAAAAAAAAACCGCAAAAGATCAACAGTAAGAAATTACTGCACGTGTTTTATGACCTCTCTCGGAATAAGTAAGAGGTACTATTAGTCCTTAGAAAATGTTGACAATTTCTGCCATAATTACGAAACTTGTTTACCGTCTATTATATTTTGTGGTTTTAAGCTAGCGTGTCTAGTTATTTCAGCTTCCAGTGCCGGCATCACGCCTAACGCGTTCAATGCAGTTTGTTCGCATCATCGGGTATCGGATGTAGTGTATTTTGGGGTGGTACTGAAAGTGTTAAATAACTTTTATTGATTTGTCGAAGGATATATTATATTAAGTCTGTTTTCATTTAAAACCTATATTTAAAAAATAAGCTTACCCTTTAAATGTAATTTAAGACTAAAGCCAAAACTATAACTGGAGCCGCAAACGTAGCCTAATAACCCTTGGTCTTAACTAAGGCTGTAGCTGTTTTAATAAGATATATAATCTTTATTAATACTATATAGGTGGGTTTCCAAATGAAGAAAAAGGTATGTACCTATTAATAAAAGGAACAACAAGTTGTATTATTCTACAGCAATTAACTTACTACAACGCTATTTCTTGTTAATGAGTAAGTTAGTCATTCCGCGCAGTATCCAGTTTAAACTTCTTAATAGTTAAATTAGACAACTGTACCAAAAAGTAATTATAAGCTATTCCCAAATAAACTATATACAAAGAAAAACATGTCGTTAACCACTATTACCACATAATTTGTGATATATTCTGGTAAAAAGTTCATCTATCATGTATATATATATATATCAATGTTAAAAGTTGAATAAGAAAAAGCAATACACAGACTATTGATAAAAATATTGTTTTAAAGATGATATTTTAGTATCGTTATTGAATCAGTGGCAAAATCATCGCTAACCAAACAGCCTACGTACTAGGACACTACACAAGTTTTGTCGTACTTTTGAATGTTTTTTTTTCGAAGTGATCACTGGCAGTAATACAGGTCTTCATACGTGCAAACCAGGTGCCGAACACATTGCTACAGTATTCCTCTAGAACAGAGGGGCATAGATATGCCCCTGTGTTGAGCGATGAGGAGCTTATAGTAGCTTTTGAGGAGATCCTCAAAAGGTACTATAAGCTCCTCATCGCTCGAAAACTTGCGTCCCTTCAGTTGTTCTTTACGTACGGGAATTGTGCTAAGTCCGAACTTGGCGCTAAATCAACACTAGGAAGGAGGGTGTCCTAGCAATTTTATTCCAGCTTGGTGCAAATGGTTCGCAGTTTGGCCAGCTCGATGTGTAGGGGCGTTAATTTTGAAGACTGCTAATACTTGAGGTAAACATTCCTCTGTATACCATGCAATTATAACAGTCTTCTTTTTATTAAACACAACCATAACCAATATTTACCTATTAGTAAAAATTACAGCAACCTTTCTCGTCTTTTCGCACACGCACTTTACTCTGGAATTTTGTAGGAACGTCGTATATATGTTTCATCACATGTAACAATCGAGTTCACGTAGTTATTTCGGCCGTCTTCAAATTGTTTTAACACATCACGAGACTAAGTCACACGCTGCTCCCTCAGCGCATTAGGGATCAAGTGCAGTACCCAGAATTAACAAAGTTACCGTACTTTCAAATGGTTGTGAAGAATATGATGATGATTTGAGGGTTTCCACGATCTGTCGATGTGTCACACGTCACATCCGTCACGTCGGTCTTCCTTCAATAATTTCGTGCAGTCTCAATGTTCTTATTGGTAGTCAATTCTATCGGCCAGCCGGACCTTGTATTATCCTCCAAGTTAAAATTGCCGTGCTTTCAAATTGATTATATAAACGTTCTATAGTCCTTAGCGAAGGACAAGATTCCCTCAGTACACTACTCATTTTCTCGAATTATTTTTATTTAGTTAAGCCACGCTTAAGGTTATACAAAATAAATAAAATATATAATATCTTTATAACTTCATAACGAGAGAAGCCCGCCATTTTCATGTCGAAAACTAATTTAAAAATCAAACAAATTCCGCCTTCAATTTTTTTTTTTAATATTACTTAGTTTGTAAGTAATTTTTGAATTTGTAGAAATGACTTCAAATCACAATATTACGATATCTAGTTTTCATACGACAAAACTTATGTAGCGAGCTACGTTGTTAAAAATTTACGGATTTCATCGAACTTAACCATGGCCTATTATTGACGTTTCAACTTCTCTAATTTGAAACGTCAATAATAGGCCATCGTTATGTTTATACACTGAACGGAGCCAAAAAAAATACTATTAATATGTGGAAATGAAACAAAGCTACTGCCAGTAGTATAATTTTTTTGTGTATTTCATAACAAAACATAAGAGAACATAATTTTCGTTAGCATCGCGCTTTACTTTCTGAGCCGGTTTTACTCATAACGTTTGTTTTTGTAACTTCCATTTTGTCAACCGCACTAGAAACCTTGTTCAGCTCAGCAAGCAAGAGAGACCACCCGATCCTTAGATCCGCCAGGCCCAGCGACAAAAATAATAAGTGACGCCAAATGGCTCCCTGGCGGTCATAAACGCTGCTTATTTAATAATTCAGATAATATGTTTACGCCGGATCCTTTGAGTTTGTTTCCTTGGCAAACCATATTTGATCCCTGACTGAGGCATTCTCTACTTTTCGGCAGCGCTGCTGAGGCCATCCTAATATTAAATGATGTAGTGAGCTGTGCCAATGATTTTTGTAGAAGCTCAACTTCCATTGTGTGACGAAATTAGACCGTTGTTAGTTTAGTGAGGACTGAGATAACTCTATTCTGGCATTTATTGTTTATATATTATGTGTTTTGTACATTAATATGTCTATAATGTTAAAATCGATAAATTATTTTGAATTAGAACAAAAACTTTTACATTTATTTTTTTCGTGGATTTTAGTCGATTTAATCAATTAGCTTTACTTCTGTAATTAAATCTCATGCGCTTACTTATTACACACTGTGTTACACAATTTTACGGTATTTTTTTTAATCGTTGGTCAATGGCAATCCCAATCCAAATTCAACTATTTGTGTCAAGCGCTTCGTGTATGTATCGTCAATTCATTCAAAGACCGAACGTTCCTCGCTCTGTTTTCCATGTAACAGGAGCTCTTTCGTTAAGTGCCATTTACGTCACCGAGAGCAAAACAATAAAACGCCGCGAGGCACCCAGGTCCATTTTGGATTAAACACCGTATTTTTTTCAGATTCAACGCCGTATTTTTCCGTGAAAGATTATTTTATTGAAAATCAATTAAACGAGTTGAACAATAGAAATGAAATAAAATCAGCTAGACCAATTTTAGGCACTTTAAAATGTCTGCATCAGATCTATATTTGGTTTGCGTAAATACGATCATAACTCTGAATTTCGGAAACAACTCAGTGGTTACCTTTTCCCCTTCGCCGGAATACTTGCATTTTTTCCTTTTGATACAATATTTAACCCTTCGCTACTATCCTTTTATGATAAATCCTTTACAGTAACTGCAATCCGTTTATGGAATGCACTATCTTTAAAAATTAAACGAGCTCAAATCTTAAGCTCTTTTATAGCACTTGTAAAGAACACTATCTAATAAGTAATTATTATATTTATTTCACTGTATGTGTTTTTCTGTATATTTATGTATGTTTATCTATACTAATATAATATATTATTTTTTGTTTGTCGAATCCTAAAAAATTTTATATAAAAATTGTATATGGTAGCCAGAATCATGAGGAATAGTATAGATTATCTAGCATTAGGCTAAACATCTGAGCCAGCCTTAAATATTGATTTTTGTTAAGTAAGTTGAAAATCAAAAATCCTGCCGCACTGCCTTATTCCGCGTGTGCTGGCGTAATGGTTAGTGATACGTAAATACAGTGCTATATTAAAAATATTGGTCCTGTACCTATCTCTTATATGAACATAAGCCACAATAAGGTATTTTGTGACAAAACATTTAAAATTAAAAAGCGATTTGTTAGCATTATTATTAGACATATAAAAATATAAATCCTTACGAACGAAAGTTACTTCATCATCAAAATAATTTTATGAAGATAAACTTTGCCTTTTGCAACATGTTATTTGGGCGTATGTATATAATTAACGTTTTCACCCCCTCTTTTGACTCTCCTATAAGTCATAATATCATTCGCTTTATGTTTGTTTCATTGTACCCATTCAAAATATTTTTGTACGCCACCAGCTTCGCTTATTTTCCTCCGTTGTTTCCATACAAAGGTTGTTTGGATGACATCCTTTTTCGCGTTGTATCGCATTGTACTTACCGCCTATTATCAATTTTTTCTAATTATGTTTAATTACTGTCTGAAAAGTGATGTACAATAAAGAATATTTTATATATCTATCTAAATTGTATGCCAACCTTTTTAAGTAACAGGTAACTGAACGGAAATATATATTTGAGTTCAAAAAAAAAATATACATACGGTCGAATTGAGAACCTCCTTTTTTTTTTCGTCGGTTAAAAACTTACCGTAGCCAATATAACAAAACAACACACAGTACTGTGTGATTCTTCGTCGTGGGTTCGATTCCCACCCAGGACAAATAATTTTGTGATGAGCACGATGATTTGTTCTGTGTCTGGGTGTAATTTATCTATAATATGTATGTATTTAGAAATATATAAGTATGTCTATCAGCAGTCTGGTTACCATAGTACGGGCTCTGCCTAGTTTGGGATCGGACGGCCGTGTGTGAGAGTTATTATTATTATATATTTCTGCAGGCGGTTAATGACGCAGAAAACTTTAGAAATAACAAGACGGAATATTAAAACATTTGGGTACTATGTCTCTTATTTTCGCACTTACGACCATGTTTTTTTTACTCATTCGGTTCATCTTGGCATCGGAATTCCGTATATCTTCTTTATTCTGTACTAGCCGAACCAACAGACATGATTGGCTCAGATTGTCAGTAAAAAACATTCTCAGTTCCGTAGTTAGTAATTATCCGTACTTTCCTTTTCAAGGGTGGTGCACAACTAAAAACATTTGATTTTATTTATACGTATATTTCTTATGTATACGTAGAGAATGAGTCTCTAATCAGGAAGTCCCCACCTCGTAAAACAGTTCAGAAGCAGGGTTCATATCGATATCAAGTGGATTTTTTCATAACATCTCTATAAATTAATTACCGTAGAAATCAGTACTGTTATTCATGTTTTAATGTGTATAAGGACTACTAGATGATCAAGGAATCATCAAGGATTTTGGACATTTTTAAAGAAACACAAAGATCTCTTCTCCGCTAAACAAAGCCGGGCTTGAGCCTAAAATGTGATTTTAAAATAAACTTTAAGTATTCTGACTTTTATGTTCCTCCGTTGGCAATATTTTCTTAAAAACGCATACAAACAATTCTCTTCACGTATTAATATGTAGATTAATAACTTCACGCATGTGATGGGCGGCAGCTAGTGGGACGTTATATTAAAAATATGTATATGCTAGGCAGATTTTAGCGCAACCTTTCTGTGCTTTAGCTCTAAATTGAAACTACAAACAGAAATCCGACTTAGTGCGCTCCAGCACCTGAAAAGGGCTTTAAAGCAATTCTGTGCTCCAATACGACCCTGTACTTAGATTGTCGTTGTTTTTTTCTTCCTTTTGCAGCAGACCGTGCACTTATACTCAGTTGGATTCAGTGTTGAGCGCAAATGTATTACTAGTCACGCTACAGGATAACGCCTTGCAAGAATCTTTGGAAAGTTCCAATGGTAGAGATGTGTCAAACACTATTAAGTATCACTATACCTTCTTATTAAATATTCTCGTAATTTACATTTAGGTACAGCACTAACATAGTACAAAGTAAATATGATCGTTTCACAATATGAAAATAAACGACGACCTTTCAAAATAAATCGTTATCGCTTTAATTTGTTATGATTAAATTGTTTACTAGCAAACAACTTTGTACAAACTTTCATTTACCGTAAATGAATGCCCTTTTGTTTTAAAGTGTATACTGCTTTTTAGTGCTCTTATGCAATTTAATAAGGCTTGTGAAAGAAAACGTACAGTACGCGTTACATCTTCTTTTAGTTACTAGTTCAGTTCATATTTATTTTTAACGATATAATTGGTTTGATAACAACTGTCTTTTTCTCTACGTTGACGACGTCATCACTGGTTCCCGAAAACACCTAGTTGACTATCTATCTGTATATTAAAAATGTATGTTTTCTCATTTTCTACTACATAATAAAAAAATACATTTTTAATAAACAAGTATTTTCAACCATTAAAGTGACAGTCTAGGTTATTGTCTATTCGATTATGTGTGTTATTGATTAATTACAATTAATCTGAGGTGGAATAGTGTTAATCCATTTCTTTCAATACATCATGCTGCCTATTAACGCTATTTGGTCAAAGTACGAGCACAACATACCTAAGGTAAAAGCCCGCAGTCCGATTGATGTCCGAAGTGATTATCGGTGTCTGTAAAGCTGACATATAATGCAAAAAAGACGGAAATTATGATTTTTGATTTTGTACCAGTTGTCCAGTTTTCCAAAAAAATCTTTACAGGAGGTCTAGTTATGATCCCAAAACCCCAAAACAACCGCCAGTTAAAAAGTATATATACAATGTATGTATGTATGTACCTCAATTTTACCGGCACGATAGAGGTCGCAATTATGCACCGATTGCTTTCAAACTTGGACGACAAATCAACAGGGCAAAAGTTAAGGTTAAGTTCATGAATCGGGAATATTCCCCCAAAGGGGAGGATTGGGGGGCAGATTTTTAAAAATCAGTTTTTTCAGCATAACTTTTTTCCTATGGAAAATTTTTGGACCGTTTAACATTAATAGCATGCCCATACGAACATTTTTTAATATGAACCTTAAATGATTCTATCCTTAACTTGGGTGGGGGGAGGGGAAACAAAATTTGTTGGAAAAAAAATCCGAAAGTGTAAACTGAAAGGTAATTTTTTTTTCTCTACAATGTAGACTAAAAAGTTTTTAATGCGACTTGTATTTTTGGAGATATAAATTTAATAAACACGAAATCTACCTCCGGACCGGATTTTTAAATGCAGATGGGGTCCGGAGAAGATACCCAACTTCAGTCTTTGTAACAGATCCCTAAGTATAGTTTCTAAATTTAAATATCTAGGACACTATGTCAACAGAACCCTTGACGATAACGATGATATTGAAAGACGAGCGGCGTGCCCTCTCAGCTCGCAGTAACATGCTGGCGAGGCGATTCGCGCACTGCAAGAAACAGGCGAAGCTGACCCTGTTTCTGGCCTACTATCAGGCGTTCTACACCAGTCAAATTCGGAGCAACTACAAGGGTGCCTACAATATCAGAAGAAAGAAAGAAAGAAAGTTATTTATTTCTAAGTGACGTTTAGAAAAAAGTGCTTACAGTACGACGTGATATAACATAAAAAAAATATATATATATAAAGAAGAAATAAAAAATAAAAATAACGGCATAAAAACAAAATAGAGCTACATGTTACCTTGCATGCACTTTCACGTCACTTATTGAAATTGGTCACCGCTTACCATTGATGCTGATGGCGCCGGCAAGGAAGTTGCTGTGCGCCAAACAGCGCTGATTTTCAGCGGTGACCGTGTGGAGTAGGTGCGCACATATTAAATAAAATAAATATACATATATTTTTATATAATAATCGAATAATATTATGATCTACTTAAATAAAGATAAACTGGGTAGTGTATTTATGGCTGGCAACACTGGGGCGTGTCATCAGTCAAATGACGCAAGCCCTTTAAACCCCAAACTTCCGGGACGCTTGTCTTTTATGTAGGCTGTGTCCGGCTGTAACATGTACTCTGAAAACATTGTTATTTGTTGCACAAATAATGCGCCTGCGATGACTTTATTTTTTGGAGCTTACCCCGGTATGTCCAGGTTGCCAGCCTGTGTGAAGTGTTGTTTGTGTTGTGTTATTGTTGTGCAAAATGCAGAATTCATGGCTTATGAAGATCAAGTAAGGTCACACTCGGTAAGGTAATTACAGTTCACATATTCTGTGTTACAATTCAGTATTATTGTACTAAATTCTTAATATTAATACGTTTTAA
Source organism: Callimorpha dominula (assembly GCA_949752705.1). Lineage (NCBI taxonomy): Eukaryota > Metazoa > Arthropoda > Insecta > Lepidoptera > Erebidae > Callimorpha > Callimorpha dominula. The sequence goes on from OX456990.1 coordinate 3,313,313, forward strand.
AACAAACTTCCCTTATTTGTACAGTTGTACTGAACTCAAATATAGTAACTAATTTCTAGATATGATGAATGTCTGTATAAATTAAATATAATATATAGTATATAATAAATGGATTAATATTTGAATGTCAAAATTGAATGTTATTGATACCTTCAAGGTTAATACGATTAATACGACGTTTAAGGTTCTTGTAGCTGCTTTTGCAGGAATAGCATTTTACATGGAATATTTGTTTTCAGGTTTTATTACAGTTGGCAAGTTGTTGCAGCATACCTGATACAGACATGGGGTGCAGCGGTGCAGTACTTAGGTGGGTCTTTTTTTTTTTTATATACAGAAAGTAAACACTAGACAAGATAAATGTCAGTGTTATAATAATTAATAAATTGATACATAATTGGTTGTCATGAGAGTTATAATAAGAATTGTGTTCATGTAAAATGAGTAGTTAAAAATATATATATTTTATGTACTATTAATATTCATAAACATACATATTATTGATACCTAGTGAGAATATTACCAAACTAGGCTTAAGGCTCTTGTAGCTGCTTTTGAAAGAAAAGTTTTTTTATATGCAACATGAAAGATTGCTTTGTTTCCAGGTTACGCACTGGTGGTGGCAAGTTGTTCTATATCCTCTGTGTACAGTAAAACAACGCTCTCAGAGTGATGCTCGGCCTGCCTTAGCGATGTAGCGCGTCTGGCATGTTCGAGGAGGGCAAAAAAAAAGGGTTAAAAATATGCCGGAACTGTTAAAACGGTTAAAATCCTCGTTTCATAAATGCTTGTACTCTTCTAGAAATGAGATAATTCGCACGGTGTATTAAACATATTTATGAATTTGAAATTTTTTAATTTAATAATTAATTGCACATTTTAATTTATTATTTTATTTATATTTGATTAAAGTACATTACTTGACCAACTATGTAACTATTAAATTTTCAATTCTAGTTAATACAATTAAAATTTAAGGTAATTTTGTATTATAATCTATTTTTAAGTTGATATGACACCCTACACTGTAGGTAATGAAAATATGGGTTAACTGTGCCTGAAATAAACTTTATTATTATAAACACTTGCAGCGCGCTCTGCCTCACCCTTAAAACAGCTGCCACTGAACCGAACTGAACTGAGGAATGCCATGACTCTATAGTTAAAGCATGAGATCAAGCCAATATGAGATCTTGCCACACCAGATCTCATATTGACTCTCACTGGTATTCGTGGCAGACGAGATAAAATTGGTCGTTTGATTCCATACCCACGAGTTAATCCGTGGCATCAAAACTTAACCGAGTTGAGCGCCGGGCTGATACGAACCCGACCTCTGACATTACGGGCCAATTAGCGTCGTATTATTTTAGATGTTCACAATTGTATAGTACGCTCTTAGTGGTGACATTCTACGCCTTAACAAATAGCTGTGAATAGACCACATAATTAATGGATTGTTGACCTTTACAAACAACATTCTTGTAAAGTGTGACTCATTCATTCATTCACGTCGTTAATTATGCTAGTAGAACTGTCGCCAGCACATACACAAATTTAATTGACTCATGGCATCGACTCATTCTGCGGTATTACAAACGTTTACTCAACCATGCTATCGATCTTCGAAGCGTAAATTCACCATGTGATTTGTACGTTCAAATCTCTATAACGAAATTAATAGGAATATATATAGACGGTTGGCGCTCCTTGGGGAAGGCCTTCGTCCCGCAGTGGACGGCGATAGGCTGATGATGATGAATTGTATAATGCTTATTATGTTATTGTGTTATATTATTGTTATTAATTTATGGGTTATTTGGGTGTTTAATACGCCTCTGCCTACGTTATGTTCGTTCGGGGATGCAGGCGAGTGTATGTAGTGTAAGTATGTATGTGTATTAGATTAGCTATTCCCCGCGTGGCATTGCTCGCGTACACATTTATATATTTTGCGCGGAACCCTAATTCTATTTCCAAAATAAAAGTAAACTAAGTTCCTCCTTATAACACCAGATATCTGCCAGTGAAAGTCCCGTGGAAATCGGTCCACCCGTTGCGGAGATTATCCGGAACAAAGAGACAGACAGTCGAAAATTTTTAGGCATAGGTATCGTGCAAATAAACTATATAAGCTTAAAAAAAACCATAATTTTGAAATTACAAACAGACACTTCAATATTATTTATTTGTCTTGATTAAAAACTTTAATATTTCATGTAAAGTACATGAGCTTAATATTTAAATAGTAGCCTTTTCCCAAAGGTATTGTTGTCGCCACATCAAAATCTCTTAGTTGTTTTATTAAAAATAGGGACAAGCTATAATAGATGATAACACAGTTCACCAATTAATAAGTTAATAGACGTTATTTTGACTGGTTATACCGGTAACGAAATACTTTTTGCCGATTGATTAATATTAACACTTCACTAACTTTTAAACTTTCGCGTTCCATGATATAATATTATCTACGTATGAACGGGAATTAACGCGATCACGAAAAGGTATTACATACCTCTGAATTGCCTGACGTTTCAATCACTGGATTGAATTTCACCGTACGCAAGTCCTCTCCACGGAACGTCACTTTTACTCAAGAGTTGTACGTGAAGCGATTGAAATTAAAAAACACAAAACTTTCAATCGGGAAGATGGTTTCAAATTATCTACAGCGTGGAATCCAGTGATAAAAAACATGCCACCTCGCTTTTATGCGCAGTCGGGTGAACACCAGAATAGGGCCACATCGGTTTGCTTACAGAATAGGGACACTGTTAGTATAGTATGTGACGGTACATGGCGAAACGAAAATATCAAAAATATCAAAAAAGTGGAGGTGGATGAAGAACCTTCTACCTCACGATGTCGGCGACGGAGGGCGTGCACCGCTGAGCCAGTCAGCCTGTGACCACGGCCAGTGCAACCTGGTCGAAACGTCAGGCAATTCAGAGGTATGTAATACCTTTTCGTGATCGCGTTAATTCCCGTTCATACGTAGATAATATTAACACTTCACTTGCGTGCGAACAGAGGTACGAACAACTTGGCAGTTATTGTTAGTTAGTGATTTTCATAGTTTGGATTGGATTCCAGCAGTACCTAATAGACATTGTACATTAAGGCAAGTAACACACATAAAATGCATTTACGACATTACCATTCACATTTAGCTTTGGTTCACAATTATTATTGTAATTACTGAAAGGATTTGTCTCGATCCTTGAGGAACCTTAAAAGTACCTACTGAATATAATATAAAAGTTTGAAATAGGTTAATATATATATAATTTGTTGTATATCCAGTCGCGAAGTTTAAATTAAGGCAAGTTTGGACTCCTCTTGGCTTTAGCTCATTTTTTATGCCAGTCCTTCATATCAGTCGCAAAATTTAAAAGCGAAACATGAATAAACTCGCTATGCGACTTTTTATATATCTATTATTATAAGAAAAACATCTTGCATAACTTTAATTCACAGAACCAGGGTTATTTTATGGGTTTTGATATGGATACAGAGATCTTAGTGCTTTATCATGCGAAAACTAAACCGGTCGACCAGCAAACTTGATGGGATTTTCGAACTCTTCACACCTGTATCCAATAACACCACAGGTTACTTCACACAGTGCCGAGTAATGCACAATGCATTAGGAGGTTATTCTAACTTTAAGCATGCGTTGGTCATAAATATTTAAAGTGACATGAATCCGTAGATGTAGTAGTAGCCTTTGTGAGTCGCGCTTCGCTAGCCAAGTGCAAGTGGACGGAGCCAACCGTCCTTGGCGGCAAGAAGCGCCATGCAAAAATGAATTTTCAGTAATAAATATAAACTTCAATTTCCATCACCATCACTAAAAACGCGCTCCGGCGTAGCCCGTTCGGTGTGAATCGTACTTTATATTGCAGTGGTAACGCTACTCGAACCACTAGTGACGGATATCCAACATTGGAATAAAACCATCGATGTAAAATCGGAATTTAATGGAATCGAAATGATGATACTGACTTCGATGAAATTACTTTTTCGTATAAAAGCGTACAAGTTTTTCGAACAGTTATATAAATTACAGTTGGTAGCATTTGCCGGCGGATTCGCTTGCGTAAATTTGTTTTTTCTATCCCTCGGGAACCTCTGGCCTTTTTTATTCCTCTGGCAACGTCCATCTATCTAAAAATTCAGGACGCATTCAGGTAGCGTAAGAAACAAACAAATAAACAAACAAACTCACTTTCGCGTATATAATGTTAGTTATTATTTATAATGTTATTATTAATGTAAAAAAATTTAAATCCAAAGGACATTGTAGTTTCTATGTTAATTGAACTTTTTTGTTGCTGCAAAGGTTTAAAAATATTGGTAATCATAAATTCTTTTGATAATAACTTCATACAGTACAACGCAATTTTTTCTCAAATAGCCGCAGGCCATGATCGTCGTCGTTATATAATGTCGCGACAAAGTGTCCCATTACACTTTCGATCTGTTCCCGGAGGACCTCCGAGTGTTAGACCCATATCCGCTCATAAACTTCCCAAAGTATAGAGGATCCAGGATACAGTAAATGTTATCAAGTGAGGATAAGTGGTGAAACGAGTAAATCGAACTAATTCTATTAAAGTATCAAATTATTGTGCAATATATTAGTGGTTATTTCTCGGTGTGTAGGTACACTAATCAACTAATTGTGGCAAAAATATAATTACGAGATGTATGTTACCTTGACTTGTTGACACATTACAAGCGAATGAGTCCCCTAATGTTTACATTCACAGTACGTACCAACCAATCACCAAAAATAGACCTATTATAAATCAGCAGAAGAGTTTGATTTGGGTACGCCAAATTGTTAAAAAGAAATGACGCTCCACTTGTCCAGGCTGTGGGTATCGAAATTCTTAATCAGATTTGTTTACTATTTATCCAAAAATGAAAATGAGTGGTAATCCAAAATTTAAGTATTTTAGTTTCTTGCCTGGGTTATAAGTACAATAATGCTAGAAAGATTTTGTAAGTTAATGTTGGTAAGAAGTTTGTCTATGGCTGGTAGATCTCACTGATTATAAAATATACGGTGTTCTCTAACATTATTGAAGACTGTGTTACATACGCGGTAAATTGTTAGCGTGGTAAATCCTAAATCACCTCTTGTTAGATGAGTAACCGCATAATGATGATGATTTCAAAACACAATAACAAACCCTTATATATTACCCTTTTGGCGAGATCTCGCCCTTTTTATCGACGTACCAAAGTTGTGTTAAAATAAGTTTTGAAGTTTGAGATGACTTTCTATTTTCATGCCCACCATATACGTTTATAATGATAAAACAACCCAATATCATGGTTAACTTTATATATATAACCTGGAACTGAAACTTTAGATGTACATTAATTATCTTCTAAAGTTTATATGGACAAAAACTTCGGCGTACCGCTCTATCGGTATTTCAGTAGCTTCATGTTAGTAACATCAAACTCGGTAGCGGTAGTTGACGATGATATAGAGAGATCCATGCAAGGTAATGTCACAGAACAAGTATACTGTAAGCAAAGTTGGTCTCTAGTTGGCAGAATGTTGCGCGGACATTAGTGCATATAAACTCACAAGCGTAGTGTTTGTACGAGTATACTCTTTGCTCACAAGTATCCGCTCAACGTTCTGCCAATTTCTACGTTACGTGATGCTCGCCTCTTCAGTATATTGACTTACTTCAACATGCTTGCTATCAGTAAAATGGTGATATTTTATACACTTTTCATTTCTTTCGTAGACAGATCCTAGTTTAATTCAAATTCAAAGGTGTGAAGTGTGATACTTGGTATACTACATACCAAGTATCGCACTTCACCCTTTGAATTCAGACATGCACATAGATTAAAAATATAGAATATAGTGTCGTGTTTGTCTAATTAACGAGTTTTTAAGAAATACCATGACCTTTCAAAATATAAATCTAATGTGTATCGTAGAATGGATAATAAATTCAGCAAAATGTTTGTAAGCTAGTTTATACAATTGTTAACAAAATTTAATGAAAAACTCTGAAGTAATGAATAATTGTCTGTTTGTCGTTGCATAAATAGTCCATGGATTGTTAATATAATTCTTTGAAGACCGTAAGCTGGCAATATAAAAGATTCGTTAACCTCCGCACAAAGGGCTCACAGGACAAAAGGATGCACTTAATAAAATTGGCCTCTTGCTTTACCTCTGACCACAATAGTCTTTGCTTGGAATAACATTTATTGTAAATGAAGCAAAATACTTTTACCATTTTCCTTTGTACTTTATTGCAACAAACTTTAATGTTTTTTCAACTTTTTTCTATCTTTTTATAACTTTTGACAATCATAATAAAATAACTCTAGTAACTATTACATAAAACTTAAACTTTTTATCTATTTTCAATCAATGATTCTTACAATGCCCTCATGTATATTTATCATTAAACATTGTGGCACTCAAATAAAGTCTTTTAAGTATTTTCAGCATAATAAAAGCCGCGAGAGTATAATATAATATAAGTAGGTACCCTACAGTAATATAGATTCGCAAGGGGTAACCAACACGCGCGCGACTGCAAGGGTATTGCGAGTAGTGTTTATGAGCATTGACGACCTCTTGTAATGAGTCGGAACTAGTATGTGTTTTGCAGAATCAATTGTATTAAAAAAACTTGTTAAATTATTGTTAACGAATTCATAGTATTGTTAAAGTCCACTACTGGACATAGGCCTCCCTCAATAACTTTAAAGAAGCCCGGTTGGAAGCGGCCTGCAACCACAGATTTGCGATTTTGTCTTATCGGTGTCGTCTAATATCATATTTCCAGCAAATAAAAATGCACCGGTAACGATAGTTGACGGCGCGACAGCATTCGGTAAAAGCTGGTAGACCGTGAAGTTAATCTAATTATTTAGACGCTCAATTTACTCTCCTTCGAAAGGCACACGTCGGTGTCTGCGTGGAAGTGTTTTGCGCGAGATGCACACGAATCTTGTTGACTAGTCGCAAAAGGTTATCGACTGAATGCTATGATTATTCGGATATTGTTTTTTTATTTTTGGAGTAACACTTATTCAGAGGAGAGACAACATTATCAGGAATTTAATAATAATGAAATTGGTAGCATTTGGAGGCATTTAAAATAACCTCAAATCTCGCTGCAGATGAATAAAGCACACTTATGTTTACGACGCGCAGCGTAAAAAGTGCTTCATCACTACACGCAAGAGCACGTTTCACAGTGAATTTTATCGATCGGTGATACAGTAAGGAGATAGTAAACCACAAGAGGTATAAGTATGTATGTTACATTAATTAAATATATGCAAGTTACATTTTAAGGTGTTAATTTAAAGTGAGTGTGTAAGTAATCTACTAAAACCACAAGTTATAAAATTTTATTGTTTGACAGTACAGTACAGTATTGATATAAACAGTTCGGCTGTAGAATGCATTAAGTACAACACTTGGCAATTATGCAAAAATATTGTTCACATGGATAATAAGAAAAGAAACTTCTGTTGCCAGTAAGAACTTCAATCACATTCAAAAACAGAACGATTGGCGACAAAGTCAAAGTAGATTATAATGTAATTGTCACCAAGGTAATTTGATTAATTAAAAAGTAAAACGGATATAATAATAAATAAATATATCAATAAATCTTGTCTAGTAATTGTCTTTATTTAATTTGTTTGCCGGATGTTACTTGCCCACGCAATATCTGATATCTATAATTCTTACTTCCTTTCCTTGTTATAACTGACAAATAACTTTTGCAGTTTAATAGCTACGTGTAAAGGAACATCAATGTTTTCTTATACTCCTAAATTGGCAAATAAATAAATGGTCCACCTCATGGAAAATAGCTAACAATACTAATAAGCACTCTCGCCACCAGACGTGCGTGCTCTGGCGACGTTGCTTACCTGCAGATAAATTGCTACGCTACTAACGTTGGTTGTGAGGGGATCGTGGCTAAGTGGTAGGTTAGTACATTAGAAAGTTAAGTAATACTAGCCAGGTCAGTCTAGGATGGGCGACCATTCTTAACACATTGAGACCCCTCCGTGCCTCGGAGAGCAAGTTAAACCGCCGGTCCCGGGTGCCATGAGAACATCTGTGGCCTTCGTTACGGGTAGTTGGAGCCTTAATAAGTCCGACAACCTGGTCCAACTACAGAACTTCGATATCGCCTAGTACTAAGGGTCGTGGCGGTCTGATGGCAGTCGCTTCACGTAAAATATCGAAAGCCGACCCCAACTTAGTTGGGAAAAAGGTGCAGAGGATGACTAATGTTGATTACACGTGGCCTTCTGTGCGATATGCGATACTCGTGAAAACAGCCACCTACGTCTTTTCTCTCTTCATTATACGTAACTATGTTTGTTGGCATACCAACCGTATGCAAAGAAACATAGTTACAATATTCAATATATTAGAATAACATTCTTTGAAACAATGGTTTGTAGCTTACTTTGAAATAAATAATTATTTAAAAGTGAGGTTCCGAAATTGGTAACAAAAGCCTGCCAGTTTGAGCCACACCCAGCAGTGTCCCGATGTAAACCTGGTTCTAATGATAAGCATTTTAGTGTAATTTATACCTAAGCGAACGTAGCGCTAAAACCTTTAGTAAATTTATTAGAAAATACAGAACGTACGTACGCTTATACAGTTTTTCTACAATGATTCTGTTGTACAAAACATCATGCTTATACGAGTATCTCCCCTGATATTTTGCTAAGTTAGTTTATTAGCAATAACCTGTTAAATTTCCCTTTTAAATACTTAATCGCAGGACATTACTCACGTAAGGAAAAGCTTATAACCTCAGTAATTTATGTGACCTGTGGGAAATTCTAACGGAACTGAAAAAAATATATGCTTCCACACAAACGCACGGCAAGTAGTTGTAGGATTTAAGACTGACAACGTCTTATTTATTACAATTAACAACAAATGAAAGGTATACAAGTGGTAAATGTATGAATGTTAAATCATTATAAACACGGCGGTTAATGAGTTACTTACGTATTTATAAATAGGTTTAGGGTAGCCACGACAGACTTCTGACTGAATAAGGAGGTGGTTGACTTATACCGCGTTCCAATAAACAATTCGTTTTGCTTACGGACGGTAAAATTTCGTTGAATTTTCAACGAAAATTTTACCGTCCGTAAGAAAAACGAATCGTTTTTTGTTTATTGGAACGCGGCATTGAAGGTTTACCATGGTAGAACATCTACCATCATTTTGTTTTTATTTGAGTTGGATCACTAGCAGATCTCTATTTAGAGAGGTAACGAGTATATAACCCTTAACCTTCAACGGTATCACTGAGTGATTTTTATTTTTTAGTACGTTAGCTTTTGGAGCATTTCAATAAAATGAAATTCAGGTGGCATCAGCTTGCATCCTGTTTACCTCTCGTGTAACACTAACACTATTGTACCTGAAGATCTGACTTTTAAAAAGAGTGGCCATGAGTTTCTTTGCCAGTATTCTTCTCATAAGGCCCTACGCATTTTGGAAACTGGAAGTTATAGATCGACACAAACAGGCAGTAGATTTTGGTGTTTTTCACCTAATTTACCTTGACAATCCAGTACATGCTGTGGCGTCTGTTTGTGCCGATCTATGATTTTAACTCTAGCTTCAATTTAACGTTCATAAATGTCACTTAGTGTCTTAATTGAATAAATGATTTTGAATTTGAATTTGAATTTACCTATCGATACTGTTGGCGTGAAGAGCCTTTATAGACATCTATATATCTACTAATATAACAAAACTTTAGAGTTTTTTGTTTGATTGTTGAGTAAGGTTTAAGGGTGTGTAACATCACGCAATGACCCTTAGGAGCGGCTTAGTGAACATAAACGTAGCTGAATGTGCAGGAAACGGCTAGTATATTATAACTGCTTGCCCCTGAAGCGAGCAGTATACCTGTTAGGTACTTCAAAGTGTTTTTCAGTCCATTAATATTAATGTCTTAAAAATATAAATAGAAAAACATATGTTTGTATACAGATCCGCGATCATCTAAAGCCACTGGAGATAATGGCGTCACTCCTAGCAGCAATTGCACATGACATGGACCACCCTGGAGTGAATCAACCATTCCTCATCGCCACTTCTAATCATCTCGCAAATCTGTACCGAGTAAGTATTGACAATTAGATTATACCTAATAATTATTATAATAACACAACGCTATCTAGACCATAGCTTGTACTGTGGGTTCTAGAACAAGGATAAACATACGCCAATAAGCTATTTTTATGGTTCCGTTACCCAAAAGTAAAAATTGGACCAATTCCTTGTCCGTCTGTTTGTCTGTCAAGACCCTTTTTCTCAGGAAGCCGTGGACGCATGAAGTTTTAATTAATTCAAAATACAAAAATCTGCGGTCCCTTGAAGCTGTAAAAAAATCAAGCTTCTAAGTCAACGCAATTAAAAGATATGGCCTAATTGGCCATATCTTTTAATTGCGTTAGCTTTATATTTTACCAAATTTGAACATTTCGCAGGTAAATCAAAACCTAAGGTACTTCCCATTGACCTAAAATCATGACATTTGATGAGAAGCAAGGTCTGACAGCACAAGTTAATTAAAATATCCGAAAGTCGGTAATTTGTTGTTATATCACATAAAAAAATAGTTTTTCTAATTACAAACTTATATTTTGCGGTTTGATTGTTGACTTTGTCGTACATCGCAACCGCAAAGTTAAGTTTGTCTTTCTAAAAAACTGGCAAAAGTCTTCTAGATATGATTTCCGAGATGGACGTAGATACTATCTAAATACAAGTTTGTTTGCTTACAAATTTGCAAGCATTGCTTTACTGCTTTACTGTTTTCTGTGAGGCCGTGGTATCATCACTCTGGTCGAGCCGACCTATACGTGCCGAAGCATGGCTCTCCCACTGTAAATTATTGAAAAACACACTTTATAATAATTTGTAGGCTTCATTCCATTAAATATATTTGATATAATTTAGGTAAAACAAATGTGGGTCATATTATACAAACAGGTAATCGATTAAAGCTTTTAATGCGACACCTCGTATCATTCACACGAACTCTTCATTTTTTATTTGAATACTACAGATTGCCTGGTGTTCGAAGTTCAACCATGATTCATTCAATATAATTGTATATCATTGATCTATTTGTGTGTTGATCAGTTATTGTATTGACTTTCTTACCATGCCAAATCAACGTGGGTATAGGTAGGTATACTGTAGCTGTTTGTTGCCTTTTTCACCTAATTTAAATCTATAATACATATCTACAGTTTAAAATTTTAGCTTTCAGCTTTTCTTCTACATATAAACTTTATTTATTCCAATTATCACTTTCCTCCATTCGCGCAATTTGCTTATAAATATGTACAAACATTTGCTGTCAATAGTGCTGCCAGGTCGTATTGCAGTTTGAACGAGAGAACACACTGTGTAGCAACAGTATAATATATAAATAGTGCTACCAACAGTGTTTCGTAAATAAAACACCGTACTTACAATATGATCCAAAAAATCTTAATACGCGTATACGAGTCTGCCCTGCTATCACTTTCAGAAGCGCTCTCGCCAAGCGTTATTTTCATAATATCGCAGGACACCTTTACAACATCTTAAACAAGCATTGTAGGATAAATTCTCTCACCAAATTCGAATCTAAAATCAAAATAACTAACTGGCTACTCATCAGACTTTAATACTCTCATACCCACACAGTCATATACTACACCCACACTTACACACATAAATTCACACACTCACACACACTTATGTTAATAAATATATGTAAGTGTTGAATGAGTGAGGAACTGTTACCCATAACACAAGTTAAATCTTACCATGGGTACCAGAGCCTGTCTAGAATAGAATAAACTTTATTGTACACCAGTAAATATTGTACAGTAACTTTAAGAAAATATATATGTACAAAGGGCGGCCTTATCGCTAAAAGCAATTTCTTCCAGGCAACCTTGGGATGGAAAAATAATGACCAGATATATAACAATCTAATGGGTAGTTTTGGTGTGGGAATCAAAACATGTTAGGCCTCAAACTAGTAAATGATACCTACAGACATATACAATATAATTAGATACAGGGTAACACGTGTAATCACTCAGTAACACTTAATATATTCATATACACTATATACACAAACATACATAATAAAGAATACATATATAAAACATATATATTTCTAGATTAATAAGATTATATCCGATAAATGCAGCAAAGGACTAACCGGCCAAGTGCGAGTCGGACTCGCGCACGTAGGGTTCCGTACCATTATCTATACAAATTTATTTTATTTTAATTTAATTATTTAATTTAATATAACTAAATATTCTGTAAATATTTCAAGCGTCTACCTATTGCCGTTATTAATATCGAGCAAAAAAACGGCAACAAAATCACGTTTGTTGTATGGGAGCCCCCTTAAATATTAGTTTTATTCTGTTTTTTATTATGTTATTTGTTGTTATAGCGGCAAGAGAAATACATAATTTATGAAAATTTCAACTGTCGTAACTATCGCGGTTCATGAGATACAGCCTGGTAACAGACGGACAGACGGACGGATGGACAGCGGAGTCTTAGTAATAGGGTCCCGTTTTACCCTTTGGGTACGAACCCTAAAAAATTAAGAACATCCTGTCTAGAATCCTGTTGTAGAAACTTTTTCTTATATGGGACAGGGGGCAAACGAGCAGACGGATCACCTGATGGTTAGACACTCAAGAGACACAAGTGCAAGAATCTATGCACTACATATTTGAGCGTTAATAAAATTGTTATTCTCTCTATTCATCATAAAACTTAATAATTACATTTTTAAATTCGTACCTAAAAATATAAAAAATAGTATACCACCGACATCGGGTACGGGGACCAAGACACCGGTGGTTAGGGCTCCAAAGACAGGAACCTCCTCACTATACGGGCCGTGTCGATTGGAACTGCCTTCTGCATCAGTCCCTTGATCCAGGCGTCTAACGCGAGCCTCTCAAGGTGTTGATCGAGGCTTTTGGCTATCAATCCATGAGCAGATATGACAATCGGAACAATGATCGCCGAATCGACATTCCATGTATCGACAATTTCGTGACACAAATCCGAATATTTGATTTGTTTTTCTTTTTAAAAAAAAATTAATTTTAAGAATTCTCTTCACGTATAATACCTATAGATTCCACATCTTCCATATGTAACCGATGTACCTTGCGTTTTTTTCTATTGAATAAGATAAAGATAATTTTATTGTTTGGCTGTGTACAAGTAAGTCCTATATTATTATACATAATTTGATCCAACAGCTTATCCTACATTCTCCAGTAATAAGTTTTGTTTGAAATAGTTTACTGTTAAGTTGCATTAAGCAACTCAACAGCAAAATATTTCGAACAAAACTAGCTATGGGTTAGTGATTGTACACGCGGATGCCAGTCATTTATGTACTTTTATAAATTAACATATTATTGAAACTGGGTAAGTTAATATTATATTTGTATTTGCTGCGAATAGTATGAATATATTGCATGATGTTTCTTACAATTAAACATAACTCCAGGGTGTAAACTGCAGTTAATGTAATAAACCCTATTCTTCTAAAGATGTCTTTTAACGACTCTTTACTATGTATTTTATAAATGATCCTGAGACATTTTTTTGCTGTATAAATGTGGATGGCACGTTAGTTAAGTTTATAATATATAATACCATAAGTTAATAGTGGATAAACAGTCACAAAATATGCATTTCGAGTGACATTAAATTTAGTTAGTTTCTAAATTGATTCTACTAAACGTTTTTCTGTATAAGATTCCATTTCACTACCTAAATCACCCATACGTAACTTACTTCAAGTTGACAGACAGCTAAGCGCTTGGTTGTCACCTTGATCTCAAATTCGAAAAGGTCTTAAACTTTCCAGTCTGCAAATACATTCTGGGCGTGGTGAAACGCGATGTTGTTGCTTTAAATAAGGTGAATGGCATATAGTATTAGGAAGAACTTTAAAGAGTCAATCTTCAATATTAAATGTAGGTGTATTAGATTCTAATAATATTAAATGTAAAAACATAATTCGTTATTAACGTTTCAAGTGTAGGCTTTTGTGCACATGACACTTCTATTACGCAGAAATTCAGCTTCTAGCCTGCAATTAAAGCTTCAATACAAAGGGCACGGTCGATATGTTATACGATTTGTTAAATGATATGAAAACTAAAGGAATTGGTTCTGCAGGTATGTGTTAGACAGACAAGCTTTGAACCTTTCGAACGATACATAAAGCATACCTACCCAGTACGCCCACAAATTCGAAGCCGATTCTTATAAAACAAATAATACTAAAATTATATACCTTAAAATACCTATAGAATCAATTATAAGGTACTTCACTTTAGAATTTTGATGATTGGTAAATGAGTAAGTCGGGGACAAAATTAAGGAGCTTTGACTTGCAATAGGTAGTTTTGGAAGTACCTACAGGATCAAATTTAATTAAATTTGGGAATATACGGTGTGAGAAGTTTCATTGCGAAATGCAAGATTAGTTGAAATGCGAAGCGGAGATGGTTAGATGAAGATCAGTTTCTCTTCGCTAAATGTTTTCGCTCACTAAGTTTATTTAGCTTTAAATTACCCGTAAGATGATATTTAATCACCTTAATTTACCAAAATTAATTATGATTTTAGTTCACCATGAGCTAAGCTTTGAGAAAATACTACTTGTATTACATTTCTAAGAGCATCATATATTTTTGCCCGAATGGTGTCCTGTCAACTTCTACTTAATTGTTAAGACCTTCAACCTTCATATATCCACCCGTATCGGCGGAATAAATCAGTTGAGGTCAGATATATACAAACTAATGATAGATTTTTTTTTAATGTATTTATTTAAACTAGATCTCTATTTAAAATAAATACATTAATACAAGAAATATCTTAAGGAAGTGATTGTAGATTTTCTATCTGGACATTAGTAAAGCGGCCAATCCTTTTAACCTGACGCCAAACGGCACCGCACTGAGACTAATAACTCTCTTGTCTCCTTGGACTTTTGAAAACATACAAAACAAATGCATTGCTCATTGCAGGGATCCTGAACTCATAACTCACAACACTCGATGTAGCAACAGTTTACGAAGAATCGCTGCGCCATCAGAATAATAATAAAATATATTGAGTTTATTACATAGTAGCATAGCATTTTAAGATATATATTTGTAGTAATAATTTGAGGGGTTCGTGGCTAGGTGGTAACCGAGTAGGTTAGCACATTACAAAGTTAAGTAATTCTAGCCAGGTCAGTATAGGATGGGTGACCGTTCTTAACACATTGAGACCCCCCGTGCCTCGAAGAGCACGTTAAACCGTCGGTCCCGGGTGCCATACTAACATCTGTGGCATTCGTTACGGGGGAGTTGGAGCCCTAAAAAGTCCGACAACCTGGGCTAACTACAGAACTTCGATACCTTCTAGTACTTGGGTTGTAGAGGTCTGATAGCAGTCGCTTCGCGTCAAATATCAAAGTTCAGCGGTATCGTAGATTGAAAGCCGACCCCAACTTACTTGGGAAAAGGCGCGGAGGATAATGATTTTTAGTAATTTATTTGTTTTATAATCAGCTTCGAATTTGTGGGCACATTGGGTAGCCCAAAGCATACCTTTATGTATCGTTCGTGGTTGAAGGCGATCTCACCTGGTGGTCGAATTTCACCCGTCCCCCGCCATTACAGACAGCGCACGGGTGAACGGGTCGGAAGCCGGCATAACGTCGGTTCTATTATTCGTAATACACGTATTCTCCAATAGGCACTCACACTGAAGAATCCGCGTTCGTGCGCTCCGTATTTCGTGTGTTTGTTTTATGAATATTAACAAAAAAATCTGCGATCTAGCCACGGATCTCAATATAAAATTATTGACTTTGAAATACTTGTAAAAGCGATCCTCGTACGTTTCTAATTTTCTACACAGACGATGATATTCTCTATATTGTAGTCTTTTTTGTTAATTTCATGAATCCAGGTCCTTTTTCGTATCCTTGATCTTCTTTTAACAATAAGTAGAAATAATAACGTCCGTGTTCGAATCCTCCGACATTTTCAATCTCAGTGCATTCAGATACATATTCCTAGTAAAAGGATTTTATTATGACATTTATAACATTAGAAACAGACACTTCATTTCTATTTATTTGTATAGATTCCTGTTCATAACCCTTTTAAATAAGTCAATGAATTCTCTTAATAATTACAGCTTCTAAGAATTCAAATCCTTGGACCGAATCCTCAGGTGTGACAGAGATCCGAAGAGTGAAATACCACTCTCCGTGATAATTGGCCCAATTACTTAAATAGCTGCTAAGACTTGTCGTTACACGTGTCAACTATTATACAAAAAAACCTATTCTAGATCGCGTATAAAGCTGCGTTTCCAACAGAGATGTGCGAGGATGCGTAGCGAGGGATGTGTTTGTTAAGAACACAAAACACTACCTGGTGCCAGCACCAGGTAGCGTTTTGTGCTGTCAATAAAAAAGCAGAGCTACCTGTCTATATCCTATATACTATTGTAGTCTTTGAACTGCATTGAGACACAAGCAGCGGGTAGTGGCGAACACGCTCCTCTCCCACCACACCTTACCCGTTCACATCCGAAAAGACCCCGCTACACATCCGCGCAGCGCTCAATTACGCACCGTTTCACAGCACCGCTCAGCGGCCTAACACATCTCTGGTGGAAACGCTCACAACTTTTCTCAGCTTCGTTACGCATCCTCGCACCGCTCAGCTACCTCGCACATCTCTGTTGGAAACGTAGCCTTAGCGTGTTATTATTCGCTCACTACATGTAAGCTTTGTATTTATTATGTTAATAAACTATCAAATTTTATATAAACTAATTTTGAGTCGACGGCAAACAACAAGCTGATAAATTATCTAAATTTTTTAAGTACATAGGTGCGTCGAAATGGACATGGCTCTACGTAGGTAATTATATATAAATCATTTTATTATTTGGCGCCGACTCAAAATAAGTTTCTATAAAATTTAATAGTTTATGTAAATAAGCTCAATACTTGAGACTTAAAAGGTTCATTTATTTTTTGCTTTTTAGTTCTTTTCATCGTCGGTTTAATTTTTTGTTAAATGATAAAAAAAATGTTTTTATTTTATGATTTCTTTTTCATCATCAGCTCAGCTACATGATGTGATGATTTCTAAACGCAAATACCTCATAAAGTAATAACAAGTAAACGGAAACACTATTCGTTCCTACAATTTTCGAGAGTTTCTCTCAATTTTCTCAGGATCCCATCATCAGATCCTGACTTCCTTGACATGGGAACACCCTGAACCACACGCTGAATAAATATAATATATATATATATATATATATATATATATATATATATGTACGGTCGAATTGAGAGCCTCCTTTTTTCGTCGGTTAAAAATAGATTTGTTTTTTACAAGACTACTTTTATACCGGGTTCGTGTCATCAGAACTCAATCTCAGCTAAACGTCGGCGGTGTTTTAAAAGCTGGGTGATCAGGATTGCCTTCATTAATTTATTGAGGTGTCAATGAGTGTAAACTACCAAGAAGATTTTTCGTCTAGTAACTTCCGATTAAACAAATAAAACCACACCATTGTATTGTGCCATCAAACCTCGATAAGTCCTTGCTTGTCTATTAATTGTGTAGCTCGCTCGAGATACGAGCACGCCGCCTACTCTGCACGGGGTTTGAACGAGTTCGAACCTTTCATGGTCACCAAACCCCACTCCAAAGTTCAGTGGAGGGGTCTGGTGGGCATCCCGTCGTGTGCTAGTTTATCAACTTAATTGTATTAAGCAAATTTTAATAACAAACAGGCTCTTGAAATGATGCAACTGTTTCGACTCCAACACTACAGCGAGAAAAAAGGAGGCTCTCAATTCGACCGTACATATATATATATATATATATATATATATATATATATATATATATATATGTACGGTCGAATTGAGAGCCTCCTTTTTTCGTCGGTTAAAAATAGATTTGTTTTTTACAAGACTACTTTTATACCGGGTTCGTGTCATCAGAACTCAATCTCAGCTAAACGTCGGCGGTGTTTTAAAAGCTGGGTGATCAGGATTGCCTTCATTAATTTATTGAGGTGTCAATGAGTGTAAACTACCAAGAAGATTTTTCGTCTAGTAACTTCCGATTAAACAAATAAAACCACACCATTGTATTGTGCCATCAAACCTCGATAAGTCCTTGCTTGTCTATTAATTGTGTAGCTCGCTCGAGATACGAGCACGCCGCCTACTCTGCACGGGGTTTGAACGAGTTCGAACCTTTCATGGTCACCAAACCCCACTCCAAAGTTCAGTGGAGGGGTCTGGTGGGCATCCCGTCGTGTGCTAGTTTATCAACTTAATTGTATTAAGCAAATTTTAATAACAAACAGGCTCTTGAAATGATGCAACTGTTTCGACTCCAACACTACAGCAGTTTCATCACTTCGGCTACAAACTCTGTCACAATCAAATTTAAGTTAGTTCTCGAATAATTAACTTGAAATTTCCGCTCTCGAATGTAAGCGCCTTTAAACTTAGTTGAAATATCGAGCGAGTGGTGAGAGACAACACACCCTGAACATTGTGAAGTTAAACTGGTACATATAAAGTTTTCGCCCCTTATTATTACTTGCTGATTTTACTCGTTAGTCCACACGTGTTTTTCCTGAATAAAAAGTAGTCTGTATCAATTGATGAACTATTGTGGCATACCCCACACACAGCAAATATACATAGGTATATATCTCAGCGTCATCGCAAACAGCAAATATAACTAGCTTAATAAGTTTCTCGCTCTGATCAGCTGTCAGCGCGAAAATATTCATTGCGGCGATGAAGGATCAGTAGCTGAAACGTAGTTATGCTTATCTTCCTCGGCCACTCTGATTTTTATTCGCATTATATGGATTTGACTACGCTATTACTATACAAAAGAGAAGGTTCAATGTGTATATTATAGCTAGCATTCAATGGGTATATTCAATCGGTTGTCATCTCTCACGTTCAGGTTTAAAAAATGTAATTATTGTTAGCGACGATGAAAGTTCATGAAGAGACACTACTTACACAACGTAAGCAGCATGTGAGTTACACGAAGCGTCCATAGCAAAATAGGATAAAATCGAACTATTTCGTTATTTAGGTTGACACAGATTTTTTTTCAAATGTCGCTTGATGTGTTTCGAAGTTCGTTATTTACCTAATGTTACCATATGTACCATGCGTGAGTAACCGCTTAAACTGCAAAAATCTTTAAATTATTGTCTAGATATAAATGGTACGAACATTAATTTTAAATCGAATATCTAGTATATTACATCAGCTCTCTAAAAGCTCGCCGCTCCTTATACCTACGTGCTCTGTGTAATTTAATCAAACTGCAAAGCGAAATGTTCCATAAAAAACGTTCCATTATAATACAATAATGCTGACGGGAACTAATCGCGTTAATTCCGGTATGTATGTAAATATAGGGACAAACTCAATCTAAACTAATATTATAAAGAGGAAACATTTGTATTTATGTTTGTAATGTTTTCACACAAAAACTACTGGACCGATTGCGATGATACTTGGTATGTAGATAGCTGGAGACTTGGATTAACGCATAGGCTACTTTTTATTCCGACATTCCCACGGGATCGGGGCTTACGCTGGTGAAACCGCGAGGCGCTGCTAGTAGATGATAAAGCAGATCAGTATTTAATAAAAATGAGTTAATAGACATTATTACGACTAGTTATAAAAAAGCTAGGTATTTATATAAGTTTATAGCGATCACTTGAGCGCTGATTTAGGACTCAAGAGGGGTGAATTTGATAGTTTATAGCAATAGTAGTGAGATTTTTGCTAACATGCCTTTGATTTACCTGACGTTGAGATGCACTATCTGGTTGAGTCAGCATGTGACCACGGCGGCCAAATCAAAGGGATGTTATACTTTTTACATACGTGATCGCGTAATTCCCTTCAACCTAATTATATTATCGTGGAACGCGATAGTAAGAGATGGTGTATCTCCGTTGAAGGTAGAGAATAACACTATATTTTTTTTATGACAGTAAATATCATCAAAAGCAAAAAAAAAGAAAGTGGGTGGTACTATCGAGGTCCATTAAGTTAGTTTTTAACTACTCTATTTTTCACTTAGTCATACACACACGGAACTTTTTTGTTTTGTTATCTAAATCACTCGTGTTGCAAATAAGCTTCGCTCTGACTGATGCCCTGTCAGTGTGGTCTACTTTATAGGAAGCTAGGCACCCCTCGTCCCGTAGATCTCACTTTCCCGTCCTGCCGATCCATTTTAGTTATTTACACAGATTACATATATATATATATATATATAAGCGGTGGTAGTGCAATGGCTTGGGCGTCGGACTTGCGATCAAGTGGTTGTACTCAGTACTCAGTACTCTACCGTCGTGAACCCACTCCGAACACAAGCATTTAGCTTAGCTGGAGGGGTTAACAAGAATACTAGTAATGTGTGACCCACGCCGCTAGTATTCTTATTCTTAAAAAAAAATATATATATATATAGCCATTGCGCCATCCGTGCCGTCAAATTAATATTTACGGTACCGTATTTACGGTAGTAAACAGTAAAATAAAATGGGTCGGTGGGACGGGAAGGTGATCTACGTTCCTTTGATTTATATACATACATTGAAAATAATTCATATCATTGTTTATTTTCAACATAGGCACACTATATTATTATTGTTATTATGAAGAACCACAGAATACTATTATAGAAAAAATAAATATAACAAAGTGCCAAGAGCATCAAAAATGGTAAATTTGCGTGGGAGTTTCCACGTGTAAAATGAGCTTGGCGAACGATTTCAGCACCCAAGAGATATATCTTATCTTATTACTTTAAACGAGCAATTCTTGTATGTATGTATTTATATTTCGGGTATCTTGAAAACGGCTCTAACGACTTTGATGAAATTCTGCATAAAGATACAATTTTGCATTTTAAGTTCACCTGCATAGTTGTATTTCCTGTAAAAAAAATTACAAAAAAAATAATAATTACGATTTTACAAAAAGCTACCGAGTGAAGCTCGGTCTCCCAGGTACTGTATATTCTGTTCTGTTTCAAAATTCGGAGTATTTCTAGCCTATAGAATGTTACAGGCAAGTAGAGGTCTATAGTACTATTATCTACTTGTGATAGGAGCACCAAAAGTAGGATCCTACCCCACACCACTTCCTGCCCTTGGGTGAGATCAACACTTGTCTTCAATTGCTTTTCTAGTTTACATTTATTCTAATGCTTACAGGTTCAAGCTGAATTTAAAACGGGAACGTGCCCGCGCAAACAATTAATTTTGTGTTGCCAATGAAATCATTTGATCTTCAAGATCTTAAGTATTATTAATATGCGCGTCTATTTCTATAAACAACGACATTACGCAAACTCGACGACGAAGCTTCTAAATATTACAGATGAAACGTCAGTTAAAATATCACAACAGAACATATTGTAATTATCTTTTAAAAAAAGTATCACGGACTTCAATGTGCTTTTTAGTGAAATGTAGATGTATTTTGTTTAAATATATTATGGGTAGGCGATGTTTCGGAGCAAACGAAAACATCGTCGATGTATACAATTTTTAGATATTTGTTTTTTAGATGTTGATTTTTAAGAAACCGCTCGACTGATTTCGATAAAATTTAAATGGGACCACCTGGAAAGTATACCCTTTAAAGCAAAAAAAGAATTTTCAAAATTGGTTCAGGGCTCTTCGAGTTATCGGTGAACATACCGCACCTTCAGAATGAAAGTATTACATAAAAAAGATTCCGATGAATTGAGAACCTCCTCCTTTTTGGAAGTCGGTTAAAAATATTTTAATAAAAATGATAAACAGAAAACGCCAATCATCGGTATCGTATTTGAACAATTCAATAGAACACTCAGGGCTACCTGTCTTTCCTCCCTAGATTTTCCGTCATGGTTAACAACCCCTAGCGCCGCCACCGGCTTGAGACAACATTAACTAGACCAACGTTCTGGATTTAAAATTTTTACCACCACCTGCGCCCCGCGGTTTCACCCGCGTAAGTTCCGGTACCGTGGGAATATCGGAATAAAAATATAGCCTATAGCCTATGTGTTAATCTAGGTCTCCAGCTCTCATCTCATCTCATCGCAATCGTCCGTACATCCTCACAAACTTTCACGTTTATAATATTAGTAGGATTATTCCAGCTATAAAAATGAAGACGTGCTTACAAAAAGCAAGTTCAGTATTCGAAAAAATTTAAAAGAATCTTTTCCACAGAATGGAAAAAACACAGGGTCCAGTGCGATACTGAGCTCAAAATAAGTAGTACGTAAATGTTAAAATATATCTTCGTATATCCAGTTACGACATCTGCCCTCAAAATAGTCATAATAATTACACGACTGTGCAAGAAGAAGGGTTGTTTTTTTGACACGGTATTAGATATCAAGATGGTTTTCCCCGAAAAATTAAAGGGTAAAGTTAACAAGTAAACATATAAGCCCGAAACGCAATAATTAATACATAGGGATATAAACAGCTTTATCAAGAACGCTATACATTTGTAATGGAATACCTGAATATTTTGCTAATTATAGAGCAACCAATATACTTAATAGTACGTAAGTGTACTTATGTCAAATTTATCGACAACGTAATAAAGCATTCAAAATTCAATTTTAATATCAGAGAGGCAGCCAACGCGGATGACCTAGCCTCATATCAAGTACCCATTTGACTTGGCACCGACTTCAAACACCAGTAGGTAGCTAGTGCCTTTAAAGTATTACCTATTATATTAAAAGAATCACATGTATTGTAGTATTTACAATTAAGTTTGTAATCAATATTATTTTTCACTTTTCAGTGCCCTTTGTTACCTTTTTTTGAAGTCCGTTTAACGTTTTTTAAAAGATTATGGCTCTTTCACGCCAAAACTACTGAACCGATTGCGACAAAATATGGTATGTAGATAGCTGGAGACCTGGATTAACATATAGACTACTTTTTATACCGATATTTACACATTTTCCGCGGGTGAAACCGCAGGGCGCTGCTAGTAAGTTATAAATTAAAAAATCCACGATAAAGCGGAAAGTAAAACCTCCTCTTTTTTTAAGTCTGCTAATAACAATATTATTCATCACTTTGAACGTCAATGTTGCCTAATTTTAAAAAACACTACATGTGCCCTTAATTTCTGAGGGTTTCCCTCGTTTTCCCTCAGATACCTTCATCAGATCCGGACTTGATGAAAATAGCACCACCGCGGGAGCATACCCTTTAAAACAAAAAAAGAGTTGTTATAATCGGTCCATTGATGATGGAAATATCGGTAAATATACATAAAAAAATACAAACAGCCAAACATAGATCCTCCTCCTTTTTTGAAGTTGATTAAAAAGAAGATTTGCGTTGGCTATCTTGGTTCTTTTATGGAGCTTCTCATTTCGAATCTAATCTCACAGGAATATGTCAAATATATAATTATGTCTTTTCATAGTCCATCGTGTAATATTGAGTTTCCAAATTTCAAATGTGTAAACCGATGTAGAAAATTGTATGGGTACATTCTGAGCCCAGTAAAGGCAAGCGAATGCTAAAGTATTTTTGGGTATGAGTCCTTTGTGCCACGCCGCTATCCCGTCCTTGAATGAGGAGAGCTCCACTGAAAAGATGGGATGGAAAATATAAATAACATAACAAAAATATCCTTATAATATCTAATTCAATGAACACCATGTTGGATATCTATGAAATGGGTATCTTGGATATACGAGATTCGGAATTCAAACAACAGTATGTGTACGTTATAGGTAAGTTACGGCACTTGTCCGTGTTTCTAGAAAGAACACAATATATTTTAGCACGTTACCGTTATATTTTGACTGGCCTGTTGGCCTAGTGGTTAGTGGCCGTAACTGCTACGCCATAGGTCCTAGTTTAGTGTACCACCCGAGTCTGGGTGTTCTTTGTATCCGTTGTTTGCATGTTTGTAAAGTCCCCCGCGACACAGGAGTCATTCCTAATGCGGGAGTTGGCTTAAAAAAAATCTATTTAAAAAATATGGAAATTCAATATTATTTCCTATCTGTATTATAATACTTTATTAAAATTCATTGGATAATCTTTCTTCTAATGTTACAAGAATCCATAGGCTACACAGCTTACCACCAGGCGGGCCGTATTCTAGTTTGCAAACGTAGTGGTAATTTTTTATTATGTCCAACCGTATTCAGTTTTCATGAAGTAACTGTTTTATTGGATCTTTCAAGTTGTTTGAAGTAACGTTATAGTTTATTGACGCGTAGGTAAACTTGATAAAAACATTATCTAAACAATTTTTTATTCCTGAGGAACCAACCCATATCTCAACATATCTATGCTTATAATAAAACTGTAACAGGTCCGATTCTGTACATAGAAGATATTTTGAATATTTTTTTTTTTTTGGAAGGCACTTCATAATTGATACTGAAGCCAAAACAATTCTTTTTTCCTGAAACAACTGAACGGATTCTAATGAATCTTGGCATGACTCATACCACGAAGTAATACATAGGATACTTTTTATCCCCAAATTCAGAACGGTTTCCTTAAAAGGGAGGATGAAAGTCAAAATGTGTACTTAGTTGTAATTCATTAACACATAATCCAATTGCAATCATTCTTTTTTTGTTATAAAGGACGTACTTTGAAGATTGTCATGCAATATTCTTTCTTCTATATCTATATATTTCAAAGGATACTAGTAATGTGGGTCACACATTACTAATATTCTGGTTAACCTCTCCAGCTAAGCTAAATGCCTGTGTTAGGATTGGGTTCACGTCGGTAGTGTACTGGGTGGGGTTCGAACCCGCAACTACTTCTGAAGTCCGACGTCTTAGCCATTACGCTACCGTCGCTTGTATACATGCATACGAGGGCGGCACTGAAAATTTCGGGAATCAAGGAAGTGACACAACATTACTATTTAAAAATGTATTTATTGCTTTTCGAAGTATTCTCCGCGAAATTTGACACATTTTTCCATACGATGGAACCAATCATTGAAGCAACCATTCCATTCGGAATTTGGGTCTCCAAAATGGCCGTTTTGTCGGCGTCCACAGCTTCTTCAGGTGATGAAAATCTCTGACCACGCAATTTATTCTTTATTTTAGGGCAAGTATAGAAATCATTAGGGCTTAGGTCGGGGCTGTACGGCGGATGGTCTAATAATTCTATGTTTTATTGCTTTAAAAACTCTTTTGTTCTGTGCGCGGTGTGAGAACTCGCATTGTCGTGATGGAGGATGATGCGGCGGTTGTAGTTCTCTTTACGGAGTTCAGAAACGACCTGTGGCAAACAAATGCTAGCATACCATTCTGCATTAACCGTTCTTTGTCCCTCAAGAGAAATAGTCGCAACATGGCCGGTTTTGGAGACAAACGTGGCCACCATTTTTGTTTGGAACACTCCGTGAACGAACAATTTTTGTTGGCTTTAACTCATTTTCGAACATCCAGACTCGTGACTGGTTTTTTGTTTCGGGTTCGTACGCGTATGTCCAGGATTTGTCACCTGATACGATGTTGTATACAGCATTTGAGGATCCTGCGTGGAATCTTTCGAGAGTTCTGACGCACCAAGTAACGCGAGCCGCTTTTTGCTCTTCACAGAGCGAATGCGGTATCCATCGGGAAAACAACTTTTTTACACCTAATTGTTCATGCAAGATTATTTGTATTTGACATTGGTCTGAATTTCGCGGTATGTCACATGTCGATCTTCCTCAATCAGCTTACGCACAGCATCAACGTTTTCTTAGGTGACTGCAGTTTTTGGATCATCACTGAGCTTGACACGTCCACGTTGAAATTCAGCAATTCAGCGATAAATTGTCGTTTTGGATGGGGCTTCATCACCAAATGCCGAAATCATCCGGTCAACACACTGTTTTTGTGTTAAACCACTTCGAAAGTCATAATAAATCATCGCTCTTGAATTTTCTCGAGTCAATTCCATTTTCTCAACGACTAAACAAGTTTGACAAAACCTTGTGACAAGACCGAGAATCTTTTTTTAAATAAATAAATGGTATTCGATTTTTAAAACCAAGGTGTTTTCAATTAAAAAGATTTTAATATGACAGAAACAGTGGAAATATTCCATTCCCGATACTTTTAGTGCAGCCTATGTATATGTATAACACATGTATAATAAATCTGTAGACGTAGAGTTTGTTTATTAGATTGTTTGTTTGGAAGCGTCACTGACTTACTAACTACAGCGAGTCTCTTAACTCCAATTAGTCGAACAAATCGAGGCGTTAGATCGCCACAGTTCTTTTATCGCGACCGCGATGTACTGCGAAGAGAACTTCTGGCGCAATGAGGTGGCGGATTACATCCAGTTAGTAGACGGACCCCGCTTGCCTCCCGCGGGCTGACGCTGCGTGGACCATTTCAGGTATGACTTGGCAGTACCGACGTTCCAATCATTAAAAGCGCTGTAAGGCACACCGTATAGTTTTCGTTGGTTTAAGACTAATTAGCCCACTCAGGTGAAATTCCACACGAAAAAAGTGGGTGCTTTTCCCACTTACGTCGTAATTTCACGTGTAAACAATCAAAACAATATTGTTTTGAACGCTCCTCCGCTGTTGTTTCACCGCCTATACACTATAAAAATTCCTGCCTGGAGGATTCCCCGTTTTTAGGAAGAGGCGTTACGCCTATTATAAGCGACATGTTGTTATTTTCCGACATAGACGCGTACAAAGTCCCGGGCATAGCTAGTATTTACATACAAACAAGAATTCAATGTTTAAAGAAGTAAGATATTAAATGTATGTTTTAATATCGACAGCTTTTAATGCAACATGTTTTGTTCACAACGTGAGTGAGTGAAACTTAGGAATTGAAATAGGTATTTACATCTTGTCTTGGTATAAATTTATAGGAAGTAAAGTAGTTGAAAATACAGAATATCTTTATATTTTCTATTTATTAGCAATCAAAAATTTTGTTACAATTTTCAATACACCACCAACTTACCTCTGTCTCTCTGAATCATTTTGATCCATTCTAAGGTTACCTGGAAGAGATTAAATCTAGCAATAAGGCTGCCCTTTGTACATTATCTGTATGATACTTCTACTGTAACAATGGTGTACAAATAAAGCGTTATCTATCTATCCATTTTGTCGATAAGACGAATCCATTAATGGATCACAATAACACTAATACTCGTAATATTCTTCTTTCCTTTGCCTAGAATACTTCGGTGCTAGAGAATCACCACTGGCGTTCGGCGGTCAGCTGTCTCATGGAGAGTGGCCTCCTGGACCAGATGCAGGAGTCGAGGGCTGCGCTCGAGAATCAAATCAGTTCCCTGATTCTGGCTACCGACATCACAAGGCAGCAAGAATACTTGTCTCAGTTCAAGGTTAGTTCTATCTTATTAAATTTTTTATTGCACCTAGCTCTGTGGTACTACTACTTATTATGATATAAGTATTTGAATGTGAAAAGTTAGAATCTCGCCGATTTCTTAACGTGCAGTTAGCAACGAAAACCATTTAATATCTACACATACATACATATGCATATAGCATCGTCCGAATACCACATACATACGTGTTATCTGCACTATGCACTAGTTTTAATATACTTAAGAAAAAAACATTGTGGAGAAAGTGGCGGCGGGATACTGGGTTACATATTAAACTGAAAGGACAAAATAAGACCTGCCGTCCTGCATGGATCTGAGTCTTGACATGCATGTAGCTGTAATGCGAATGTGGAGATGGATGTGTGGTGTGCTTGGGCAGGACAAGGTGAAGAATGAATACATTAGAGGCAGTCAGTAAATTGCGCCCGTAGATGAAAAGTTGAGGAGCAACAGATTGTGGTTTGGAGCTTTTGTGTGAGCGAAATGCGATGAAGAGAAATTTATGTATGGAAGTAGACTGATAGAGGAATAGAGGAACCACCAAACACAATATTGATGAACTGCGTTAAAGAGGATATGGCTAAAAAGGGAGTAAGCAGTGAACTGGCGAAAGATAAACGAGAATGAAAAAAAAAAATACTTCGCGCCGACCCCAAATAAATTTGTAAAAAGAGCAAGAAATTATGATGAATAAATAAATGTTGTGGCGTCGAAGTGATTCGAGAATATAGCTGAATATAGCTGCACAGCTTGGATAATCTTTCGAGCTTAATCTAGCTTACCATCAAGCTTAATAAAAAAAGGTTATACTTGGTCTTTAATACAAGTAAATAAATGCGTGTAGCATATGCGGGACTGTACTTTTCGCACTAAGAAGTCGCTTCGTTTCCGTTGTAGCATAATATATTGGATAGAGCCTATGAGTATCCCTAAATTATTTTCATGGAGCAATTTAGAATAAATTTATTAATTCCAAATTTCTCGATGTGCCATTGATACACTTACAGGAACCCTGAAACTGTATCAATGTTTTTTATAATTTGTTTTCGTTTTGGAGCTCAGGAATGTCGACTTTGTATGTTTACTTAGGACCATTCGTTGCTGACTGTTTAAAATGTGCACTCTACTTATCCGTGACTATTTTGTAGTTTAACATACATTTCTTTTTGTTACTTTGTCATGCTTGGAGGTGACAAGCTTTGCGAACAATAACTATGGCGAGTACTATTGACATTGCCAACGTATAATTTACTTAATTTCATAGCTACTAAATCACAATGATGGATATCACGTATTTATTCTACTTCATTATTTTTTTTATGTGACAGATATTTATTTGAGGAATAAAATATTAAGTTTCTAATGACATAAACCAAACCAAACATTTTTTGTCGTTTAATTAGCGCTAAATATGAGGAGATATTGCGCGGTTTGTGCGTGTTTATTTTTATTCCGAAATAAACTGGTGCTCTGATACAAGATAAAATTGAATTACAATATTTATTTTTATTCATAGGTGTGAGGTAGGATTATTAATAATTTTATGTAAAACTGTACCCTTTTCACATGCATTATGGTCTCCGCGCCACTCAATTCCTCCAGAATAAAACGCGCCCTCGTTAAAACAAGTAGTTCGTTTGATAACAAGTGAAATCCATTAACATACTTATTCAGAAAACATTTGTTTAATTTAAACATCCAGAAATTCGCCAGAAGGTGCGCTTTAAAAAGATTACCTCATTAGATGGACTTTCGATCTCAATTAAACCCACACATTACACGCAACCATTCACAAAAATCTTTTCCAATTCTTTTAGACACTTATTATTCGTTGACGACTCCCAGCCAGAATCAAACTGCTGTAACTGTTTTTTTTTTACCTAAACTGTTTTGAAACCAACAAAAATATCAGTCAGGAGTGAATTGGAGGTGTTAGAAATGTAATCAAATACAAAAAAAAAGTAAAAGATCTCATACACTTATCAACTGATGCAGTAGTATGTGTGTTTCTATGTAATATACTATATAGGTATTAAAAAAAGGAAATTAGTGTATTTATGCGCACTTAAAGATCGCCTGTTGGTCGAATTTCGACCATGATTTACATGGCCAGTATAACTTGAATTGTCAACGACAGGTCGGACACATCTACTGTTTGTGTTATTGCGTATTTTTTTCATTTGTAAGACGTATTGTTTAAGGGTACAAAGAATTCTCTTTACACATCTTCTTAATATATATAAATCTCGTGTCACAATCTTTGTCCTCAATGGACTCCTAAACCACTTAACCGATTATAATAAAATTCGCACACCATGTGCAGTTCGATCCAACTTGAGAGATAGGATAGTTTAAATCTCGAAATAAAATATGGCGGTACGAAGTTCGCCGGGTCAGCTAGTTTAATATATAGATTCAAGAATGTAAATCTAAATGGGTTAGCTCGACTTAGTTTGGAACATCTCAGGCGTGTGACAATCATTGCTGATCAAAGATATTTAGAAATAACTTCTCCAAAGAGCTTTAGCTGCATATGGATTAACATTATGCGATTGTGATAATGACGAACTAAAAGACAATACCTACATGTGTGCCAGAAGCGATACTAAGCCAATTACGCCAATACAAATTAGTTGGCAACTAGTCTTATTTGAATAGATGACGTTAGTCTCATATTTACTACTTATTGATATATTTATACAATACTTTTTTCGCAATTCGCGTTTTTAGAAGACGTAAAAAAAAACCTTGCAAAGGTCGGTTATCCAGATACTTATTCTTACGTTAGTAAAGTTGCGGTACTAAGATTTATTATTATTACTGTATTCATAACCATCGGCACTAACCTGCTATAGTTTGCTTGTGCTTCTGAGGAAGTACCTCCTACTTTTACAATAATACTAGAGCCAATACGTTTGAGATAGACGATCTAAGGAAATTCACTCTAAAATTTACAACATTTAAACACTTATTTTGGAACAAGTGATAGACCGGGCGATTCTAATCAAACTTTAGTCTGAACGCAAATATTTGTAATAGCGAGACTTATAAAAAGCAAAAAAAGAAAACACATTGCAAGTTCCAAATTATTGACGTATCTGTTTTATATTTATTTGTGTGTGCTTCCTCATTTAAATAGGTACTTTCCCTTTTTATTTAAAATTTTTATTGTGAGCAAAACAAGAGCGTAATATAAAAATACAAACAGGGATTAGGTTGAAATTCAAAGAGACAAAAACTTAACGTCCGGACGCGACCTCGATAAATAATGACAAACCATGTCCATGCCTCAACGCTTCCGTGAAGGATAAAAACCAATTCCGAAGAGAAAGGTTGTAAAAATTTATTAGGAAAATACTTTATGAAAGCCGATTCAACGATGAATCAGTGAGCTTAAGCGACCGTACCTCTTTTACACCAATAACCTGGCAAACTCGTAATCGATAAGATCTTGTCCCAGCGATGCCATGATAGTGAGCGGGTACCTCAGTCTATAATCTTGCAACACCGGTAGCTACATAATATGTGTCTAAACAACTCCACTCACTAGCACAAATAAATTATGTTTGTCGCTTCCTTCTTCTGGGATCCGGCTTTAATTCGAGAAATATCTACTACTGGGATTCTTTAAAAAACTTTTTATTTTCCTTAAACCTTAAATAAGTATATGTGTGTGTGTGTGTGTGAACTGACTGAAAGTCCTTTTTTCATAGTGTCTTTTGTCACTCTTGCATATAAGCTATAAGTAATCCTAATTTCACACTCGTCTTGCACAAAAAAAATCTCTTCACGTATTAGTACGTCAATATCTAGGTATCTCTGTCTTATCCTACTAATATTATAAACGTGAAAGTTTGTGAGGATGTGTGGATGCATGGATGTATGGATGTTTGTTACTCTTTCACGCCAAAACTACAGAACCGATTGCGATGAAACTAGGTATGTAGATAGCTCGAGACCTGGATTAACATATAGGTTACTTTTTTATCCCGATATTCCCACGGGATCGGGACTTACGCGGGTGAAACCGCGGGGCGCTGCTAGTTATTTATACGTCCGCTATAAATACAAACTTAATATTGTTGGGTCAATCGTAGCCTTGTTGTGTCAGAAAAAACATTCCTAACCTACCGACATGTCTGCATCTGTACTAAGGACTAATTAAATGCTGGATTTAGACATGAAATTTGTCGATGAAGGATGTAAACAATTATATTACACGGATCGGCTTCTTAGGTATGAATTATTCTAAACTATGGCTATGCCAAATTGCCGGCCCGTCTAATCAGTTGGAAGTAAAACAATCTTAACTCGGGAATTACGGATAACGGTTTCAGTGTTCAGTGGTGGTTGCAATGCGAAACAGCGAAGCTGTGCTTATCTTTTAATATCACACCACTGAAATATGTAATATTTTACTGAATACTTCTAAGCCGTTTGGAGTGGTGAACCTAAACTCTAGAGCATCTATGTAGAGTGTTACCGGTCCGTTGCCATGAATGTTCATGAGGCTATACAGAACGAGTAAACCGGCTAGTAGGGCACATGTAACCAGACGTATGACTTATTGTTATATGTGACATATATACTGTGCCGTCCATCTTCTAGGTAAGTTAGTAGTGGAAAGGGCCAAATGTCAATATTAGTGCTTTTTAAAAATTAAATGCCGTGCGTTAGTAAGCTCATCACTTGAACATCAGCTCAACAGCTGGACAGATTTAACTAATTCTTACTTTTAATAGGTTAAAAATAGTCCGAATAAGGTTTTAAAGAAAGAATAATTTGGAAAGTTACTCGGAAAATAGGAAAATTCATAGGTAACTGAAAGTCCTTTTTTCATAGTGGTGAACATAAATTGGTGGTGATATGCCCCTAATTTGTTATGTTTTATTAGTCCCGACATTTTGGAATTTTTCTAGATAAATCAGTTTTCGATCTGTTACACCAGACTCATTCCGGTTTTTTCCCTTGGGGATTTGAATCCAGCTTCTGTTTAGGTGAAAGGTCGGTATTCCTTCGGATATAGCTATTCTATCAATTTACTTTTAAAATTTAATGAGACTTTCATTAAGACATTACATACACCATACACAACATTTGATTTATTTTCATAAACATATATGCATATGTATAACATAGATAGATACTCTTTATTGTACACCATAAATAGTGAAAAAGAAATTTACAACAGTAGTACAATCAGCGGCCTTATCGCAGTCCTAATCTCTTACATGCAACCTTTAGATGGACTATACTAGGAACAGGTAATTAATTAGTGGTGCACATTTGTCTTATTTGCACTTGGGTGTACGATCAGAGAAGTAAAAAAAAAATAGAATAATAGTGACAATATACATTTGAACATTTATTTTAATCATTAAACTTATCATTAAACAAATACTATAAAACAAGGCACATATAATATTATTTATTTATTATTATTTGGTTGAAGTTGAATTTTAAATTAAAGTCCAGCTGATTTTTGTAATAAGAAAAATATGTGCCACGTTTCAAACGTAGGTAATATAATAATTTATCTATGCCTCGTGAAGATTTAAAACCCCATACAGATTTACAATAAGAAACAGTAGGTGTCGCATTAATTTAGAATTATTGTAGTTGTAAGAATTATGAATGCATTAATCTGATATATTGCATGCTCCAAAATATTTGGTTTATAGTTTTGTAGCTCATTTCAGAAACGTCTTATGTATTTTTCTAGTACAATGATTCATCTTGACGTGTTAAAAATGTATCATGAAATAGGCACGAGATTCTCTGGAGCTGAACTGTTATCCGTAGGTTTCTCAAAAGCACTAGTTTCTTAGTTTGGCCAAACCTCAAAGCGATATGCTGTTCCTATTGTCAGAAACGGCATATTTTTCAACGCGTTCCCATACAATTATGCTGTGCTATCCATTTTTCCCATATCCCCTCTGTATCAAGGGATGGGATAGCAAAGTACCAACCCTACTTGTTCAATCTTTGTTAATTAACCTAATCTTATCTTTTTATTCATAAACCAATAACAGAGGGCTCTCCTAACTCTTTTCTTCTTTGGAAATACACAATAAACGCTCCAGTAGAAAGACTTGTTTCTCTTAGCACATAAAGTAACTTTTACAAAGACATACCTTATATTATTATTTACAAATTAGACTGATTAAATTACCATAATATACAATCCAGCCCATTTGGGTAATGCCTTTTCGTAATTAGTTATTTAGGCCGTAATTGGACTTTAGTTACCAAGGAGCGTCAATTTGACGAAGGAACCCTTCGTTGCCTGAAAGGCGGATCACTTGGTAGACAACCAAGCCTGTCTGTAGGTACCTACTAAAAATCTTAAAATTGGTGATTTAAAATTAAGTTAAGTTTATTTTATTACAAAATTGACCTGTACTTTATAAGTGGAATATGTTTATTGTCACCTTTCATATAATTTAGTTTTTACACAACATCCAGGCTGAATCCTGGTCATACTTATTCAGATACTCAATTCATTAACTTTCGCGTTCTAATTTTAATCTCTTTGGTGATGGGTGCCTGCTTCGAATACCTATTATCACCTAATAGACAAATAGGCGTTAATTATCAAAGTTAACATATTTATACTCAATCTACTACTATAACTCAAATAGTTACCTTTACTAGTGAATAAGTGTTTAATGATAAAGTGGTTTACTCCTTAGAATTTAATAGTCACATTTTAAAATGTTTTGTCTCATTATCACTGTAAGTATAATTTTCAAATCATGTAAAATTTTCTTGGTGAGGGATAAGCCCCTTAGGTAAAATCAAACAATAAATGTAAAAAATACCGACTTCAAAAAGGAGCAATTCGACTATATTTTTGTGCATGTTACGCAATATCATCACCTGTTGTGAACTGATTTTAATATTTTATATGAAAAATTTTATATGAATTTGAAAAAAAAAAACAAGTCCCAAAGATTTCAAAATAGCTTATGAAAGATTCAAGTATTATAAATTAGGTACACAGTTTAAAAGCTTATATTATATTAACCAGACTGCTGATAAACGTACTTATATATTACTAAATACACACATATCATCACTACATATTATAAAACAAACTCCCCCGTCGCGTCTGTCTGTCTGTCTGTTCGCGATAAACTCAACTACTGCACGGATTTTCATGCGGTTTTCACCAATAGATAGAGCGATTCATGAGGAAGGTTTAGGTATATAATTTGTTAAGGTTTTGTGTAAATTAGTTGAAATATGATGATGATTGTTGAAGATGTCTCTGCTACCCGTGCGAAGCCAGGTGTGCCCGTGTTACACCTAGACACAGAACAAATGTGGTGGGAATCGAACTCACTACCTTCTGGCTCAGCAGTCAGGATCACTAACCACTAGACCAACAGGCCATTCTAAGAGAGGTTGGTTAAGTGTTCTAAATCGCTTATATATTTCTAGATCGCTTATTATAATATGAAAGTAAACACCTTTCAATAGTCAATAGCAATATTGAATGTGTATCGGCAGGCAAGCTTATGGTCTGTAGTCGGCTTACGACTCAATCAGCCTGAACGAGATCCGAGCGGCAATACAATTACTTGTTTATAAAAAAAGGCAGCAATATTGTCTAAGTATATTATTTTGTATTTTACGAATGCCTTCATACTGAGTGTTTTGCCTCTCCAAGATCGGTCTTTGAAAATTAAACTTATAAATTGTTACCTTAGATTATATACCAATAGATATAATCACGATGTATATAATTTAAAATATTGCACTCACTTCAAACAAAATACCTAACGTATTGAATATCTCCTATTGTTCTGAAAACTAAAAATATTTGCAAAATATACAGGTGCATTGGCGAAAGCAAAATGAGAACTTCGTTTTGTGAAACAAGAAGAAACAAAAAGCAACAAAGAAACAAAGAATCTCACTTTGCTTCCGATATTTTAATTACATATTACTACTCTCCCTGACGATTCGAGTACATAATATTACGTTATCAGTTACGGTATGCTGTAGGAAATAAATAAATGTATGTACATCGGTATAAATCTTTTGATGCATGTCTTCAGTTATTGAACTGAAGTTAAAAGTGTGCAGTAGAAGTCAATAAGCTCGCCTATTAAGCGGGACCAAATATATAAGGCGCAAACTATGCCACACCTCCCCCACCCATCTACACAACCCTTTAAGGATATACAAGCGTGAACATATAACGTTATGGATGGGTGTCGTCACTCAAGCGTGAAGGATCAGCATTTTCAATCCACATGAACTTACTGCTGAGTATAGGCCCCTTATCTGACTACCTTGCATCTTACATATTTTACCTTATTTAATTTGGAGAGGTGTTTGCCAACTGAGCCCTCCGAGGACTTGTAGAACACTAGAGAAGTATCTTCACCTTTTTGAAGGTTAACAATGTTTCGAATAATAAAGTGTAGTATAGTGGTACTCCATGTTTTATAAGCATTCATAAACTACCATGCTCAATATAATTCAAGCAGGTTCTATGTTCTTGTTTGCTATTTTGCTACAGTAACATATTACTGAAATCAAGTAATTGATTTATAACACTGTAATATTATGAATTACATTTAAATTTCGAAATTCCTGTGCCATCTTTACAAAGGCATGCAATATAAGCATTTTTACTTAAAAAATTTAATTTATAATTCATTCACAAGAAAAATATATTTTAATTACTTATACTATTTACACAAAAAAAAGAACTAAAGTGCAATAATACATGCTTTTACATTTTAAAAGT
Organism: Callimorpha dominula; assembly: GCA_949752705.1. Taxonomy (NCBI): domain Eukaryota; kingdom Metazoa; phylum Arthropoda; class Insecta; order Lepidoptera; family Erebidae; genus Callimorpha; species Callimorpha dominula. The sequence continues at coordinate 3,349,651 of OX456990.1, forward strand.
GTTAAAATATAAATGTTTAAAATTATATACGTATGTCTAATGTTTAAAATAAAATACGCCGCTGTCTACATCTTCGGAGATAAGTACAGACGTGTGTACGAGTATTTATATATATTTTCTTTTTATTTCTTTTTTTTTGCGTTTCTTGAGCAACGTCAATAATAATAATATTTAATTACCACTTTTCTTACCTTTTGATATTCACAAAATTTAATTTTCACTATTTAGTTACGTTATTAAAGAAATTTCTGTATGTTAAATTGGTAGAATGAGCCGTTTCACTCCTGCGTTTGTAGTCCATCATCCGTCATAAAGGTGAAAAGTCACTAGCATGACATGATTGTCATGCTAGTGACTTATCACCTGATTTGCCATAGGTACACATTAATTTTCACAATTAAACCGAAAAGCAACTTAAGCCTGAAAGTATAGTCTAAAGCTGACTAAACTTTCAGGCAAGTGGCTTTTCAATTCTTAACACGCTTCTATGTGTTGTTCATTTTGATAATCCCACTAATATCTATTAGAAATGTCGAAGTTTGGATGGATGGATAGATGTTTGTTACTCTTTCACGCAAAAACCACTGAACCGATTGCGATGAAACTTGGTATGTAGATAGCTGGAGACCTGCATTAACGCGTAGGCTACTTTTATCCCGATATTCCTACGGGATCGGGACTGTCGCGGGTGAAACCGCGTGGCGCTGCTAGTGAACTATAAAGGTATAAAGTGACAGGTACAAGAATCAAGAAATAAGGAGAAGAGGCTTATACTCAAAAAATAGTAAATTCACGTTTGAGTGACCATCCACAAACATCCATAAACCAACCAACACGCTAGCATGAGCACAAAATTATATAGGTCCAAAAATCTTTCATTAGTTGCCGCAACATCCCTAACAAACTTTATATCAACAGGTAAGAATTACTTACTACTTTTGGTAGTATATGCGATTATTTTTACTCTTCAAATAGCTTTCAAATTGATATCTACCCTGAATGACCACTAATTTGGCAAACAACAATAACGGGGGTTTTACTTGTGCGTTTCTAACACCATTTGGCTCTTGCCACCATCACGAAACCATTATCGCTGAATAACCGAAGTCCTTTGCAGTGCTGTGGTACTTCTTCAGGTCGGACAGAGTTTATGTTACCTATCATTGAGTGTCCAAAGTAAAAAATCCAAAAATATAGTCTAGACTGAAAATACCAGTTCTTCAGCAAATATGCGAATGTTTTGGCAATTAAGTGTAATTTAAGCGTTACGTAACATCCTTTACAATTCCTTTGTTTCAGAATAATGGTATATTTACCCAAATAAAATATTTTAAAACTTACCAAACACAAAGCTCTTTATCAATCTGCAAATACACTCTTATCCGCCTCTTAAGTGATTCTCGGAACGCGCTTAAATACATTGAAATTCTGAAATCTTACATCTACAATTCATCTGGAATGGATAAGCTTCCGATCGTGAGAGCTTCCAGCCATTCTGTATTAACGGGGACCGATTTATGCAAATTCAAAAACTGCTATTTATATAGTTCAGCGGGAGCACTATCTTGAATACTCACAAAATACAATAAGACGACAACGATTCCGACAGTAACTACTTTGCTTTTACAAGCAACTAGCATAATCCCGCGGATGTGACCGCGCATTTTAATTATTTTTATACTAAAACGTGATCAGGGAACTTGTCTATTTACAAGAAAGAACACGGTAGATAACGTTTAATATTCATGAGTAGGAAAATTGCTAAACAATTCTCCGTTGCAGGGTTCATCATCAAAGTAAATTTAAGTTTGAGCGGTGAGTTATGCAACGTTAGAGCACTACACTTTAAAGAGCTGTTAAGCGGGCTTTCACTAGGCTACACAGGGCTACTTCCTATTAGATTTATTTTCATGAGGGTCAAACTTCGTTTCTTCTGGGAAACTAGATTTTTAGAAACGTATAATATTTTTTTATCTACAAGCCTGAGGAACATTTTTGGTTATCTTTAAGAGGCAATAAATTGTATTATCTGTATTAACAGGGGAGGTAAGCATGACATCTTGTACTGTCCAAAGTGGTGACGCTGTCCTCCATTTGAAAGTTTTACGCGGTGAGGAGTGCTTGAATATACTGCGCGGTAACGACTACTACATTATGACTCTAGCTTTTCTTCAAAATGTTTCTTATATTAGAACGCAAGAGACAGCCGTCAAGCTGTAATTTTATAAAGAGCTAATAAGTACCGGTCACCAAGGGCGGGTAGAACGTGACATACGAGACTTACGGTTTCCCGGAGTACTTCGAGGAAACCAAATATAGTGTGTAAGGGAGTAGTGATATTAGTCCAATGTTTGCGGTATTCGTATGTACTAACCGCTTACCAAACATTTGACGTTCGTGATAATGCGTATATAGGGCCAGCTTATATCAGTAGCTTAAATATCACAGTAATTATTAATTAGTATAATTATTAACTCTTACGGCATTGACAATAAACCCTATAATCAAGTGGCTAAATAATAACAATTTACAGGGTAACCTTAATAAAACAAACTTAATTAATTATTGTGTTTTAAAATTTTAGAGTATGCCTACAGAGTGGATGTTACGGCAAGTCTAAAAAGGTCGAGAAGCACGAGCTATTGCTGGTATACCTCCTAACATTCCTGAAACGATTATGAAAAAACTCTTAATACTTGCCGTACTCTACGTGAATATTCGAAAGCATGTCATAAGGTTTCCATGTGAAAAGCTGTCATCCTGAGGTCGGCAGTGCCGAACCCCGGCACCCGTAGGCGTTAATGTCGGCGTGTGCCTTTCTGTCATGCTTAATTGGACCTGCACGCACTGCCACGGGTATATTGTGAAAAATTAATATTAGTATATAAGTTTATAAACACTGTCAATAAAATTATTTATTAACATTTTTATTTTATACATGTATATAACTAATAGTTATTTATTATACAGTAAAACTACACCCGAGGCCCTGGCAATAAGTCTCCAGACCGGAACATCGTGTGGTTTTAGTCGGTTTGAGTAGGACATACCACCTTACCGTCTAACCTCGGTGAGGAGATGACCTGGGTTTCCACATGCCAAAAAAAAACAATTTTAAATTTAGTTAAATATTAGCTTTACAAAAACATTTTATACTCGATACTGTTGCGGTTTTCTTGTATTTATAACAGAGAGTAAATTCATAGGAAAAAAACCGTGGGCAGGGTTCCGGATGATGAATATGTTTCTACCATATCTCAGAATATACTTAAACTAGCTTAACTTGAAGAGCATGTTCTCCCTTACATTCCAACTACAAATGTAAGTTTTTACGCACAATATTAAAAGATTTACCATGTCCTTTTGAGACCATAGAAATATATTTTTTACAGATCCTGAAAGTCGTATATTTGCAATGCTATACGATAACTAGTTATATACGAGGGGAGGTCAAAAAGTTCGCGGAATGACATGGAAACATTAAACTATTTTTCCTTTTTCATATATTCTTCCTTAATTCTAATACATTTCTCGTATTTGTCATATTAATTATTATTAATACCGTCGAAATAAAATATTTGTCTTGGGCACCAAACTACCCGAAATCGCCGATTTGACTTCATCATCGTCGTTTTTTTTTTCTCGAAGTTCTTTCTTTATCTTTGGAAATAAATAATAGTCGCTGGGGGCCAGGGTTGGACTGTAGGCTGGGTGGCGCAGTTGCTCATGGCCGCATGTATGCGTGTTTGTCATTTATACTAGCAACCCGCCCCGGCTTCGCATGGGTTAGCAGGGACATCTTCAACAATCATCAACATATTTCAATCAATTTACACAAAATCTTAACAAATGAATCACTCTGTTTATTAGTGAAATCAGTTTATCGGTACAAAAAACGGTATTCTAGAAAGCAAGACAGACCATTTTACATTAGTTCAAATATTCAACAAAGCTTTACAGAGGCAGTGAAGCATCGTCTGTGTAATTGCATTACTGGTCAGTACTGTCTTAGTTCTGCATTCAATTACTGGAGAATGCGGGGGCGATACCGTCAGGTATTTACCGTTAATTATACAATCGTATGATTACTAGCGACCCGCCCCTTCTTCGCACGGGTGCAATGTAGATACTAATGTGGAGCAGGGTGGAGTGATTAATAATATTGTGATTATGATTAGTCTATAGACTAATCGGTATTCGCGCAACGACTATCGGACAAATCGCGCATTGTGCTATCCAATGCTTCCATGGAAGTCTTGTTCGGCATGGTGGCTTCGTTCCAAGCTATTAGTGAGCAATCACGCATCAATTTTCCCGTATTGCTTTGTTTACAAATGCTACAGACACTGTTAGTATGGTTCGGCGTCCTAAAAGTGTAGCTGTAATACCGGATGATGCGACGGCTAATGCTATTTTACCAGTAGATCTGACTTTGGCGAAGAGCAAATTGATTAAAAATGTTTTCCATAAAATGTTTTCCCTGCGCCTCCTGGAGCATCAAGGAAAAATAATATCCCTTCATTCTTATCAATAATTCATGGCAGAATTTACTTTATTTTCCCATAAATTTGTCTGTGCGGGCGATTCTCTGGTTCTCTGAACTCTACGTCTATCCCGTTCCTAGCTAAAGCGAGCTTCACGCTCTTCTGACGTTTCTCTATCTTTAACTAAACGCACTATTCCTTGTGATATGTCCTATGCTTGAAGTACGACGTGTTCCAGACATGACTGAAATACCTTTTACTTTCTGTACAGTAAAAAATTAAAGATCATCAATAACAAAAGATACTCAGTTCTTTTTTGAACTCAAATAACCTTATAAATATGAAAATTATATAATAATAAATAAAATTATTAACATAATATAAATCTAATACCTTTAAACGAGCAATTCTTGTATATATATTATAATCTCAATCTCAGAAACGACTCTAACGATTTTCATGAAATTTAGTATGCAGGGGGTTTCGGGGGTGATAAATCCATCTAGCTATTTTTCAGTTGAAGAAAACGTAAAAAAAATCGGTCATCCCGGTACTGTATTATTACTTATGGTACTGTATTATTACTTATACAAAAATCAACGTCAACGCGTGTCTATCAAAATGCTAACCGCTAATACCATTACAGTATAATCCCGGGCCGACCAAGTGGCAGCACTGCGCTATTTTAAGTGGATATCCGTGTACACCATATATATTGCGACAAATAGGATCTTATTCAATACACGACCAATGCAGGATTTTATAGGCAACACGTGATTGTTATGATTTTTATTTTACAACTGAAATCATTTTTTCATTAGACTTTTTTAAAAAGCCTAATTCCATGACACTTGACGGGTGAACACCAATAAGTCATGAATATATCTACTGAGTTCAAGCGTTACATCATCCCAATGAAAATGAAACTATCTTAGAACCCTAGAATAAGGAGTTTAATAAATCCATGTCTCTACTTAGGAAAGGGGGGAGATTAAAAAGTATAACTCGCCTGTTGGTCTATTCTCACCCAGAACAAATATTGTGTGATGTGCACGATCATTTGTTCTGTGTCTGGGTGTAATTTATCTATAATATGTATGTATTTAGAAATATAATGTAAGTATGTTCATCAGCAGTCTGGGTACCATAGCACAGGTTCTGCTAGTTTGGGGTCAGATGGCAGTATGTGAAGTGTGTCAAGTTATTATTGTTATTATTAAAGAAAGTAGTGTTAAAATTTAAAATATTTACTTTTTCCTACTAATATTATAAACGTGAAAGTTTGTGAGGATGTATGGATGTATGGATGTATGGATGTTTGGATGTATGGATGTATGGATGTATGGATTTATGGATGTATGGATGTGTGGATGTATGGATGTTTGTTACTCTTTCCCGCCAAAACTACTGAACCGATTGCGCTGAAACTTGGTATGTAGATAGCATGAGATCTGGATTAACATATAGGCTACTTTTCATCCCGATTTTCTCGCGGGATCGGGACTTACGCGAGTGAAACTGCGGGGCGCTGCTAGTTTAGAAATAAAACTGAGATAAGCGAAAAAGTCTATGAATAAAAAAAAACAAAAACGAGACTAACTTTATAGATAGGTTTGACGAATACAGCGTGCGGCACAAGGACACTGAGCGTCACCACTGTGTCTGTCAGATGCTACGCTATGCTAGCGCAGTTGTTTTCTATTTAGTTTAGAAGTAGAATTAAAAGCTCACAAAGGTGTGTAAGTTCTCATCATGCGTAGATGCGAGATTAAGGATTTATAGTTATTAGTTTCATTTGACGCTACTCAATATAAACGTTACAAACGTAGGTGTTCTTTTTGTGCGGTACGGTGAATGACATTAAATGTTCGGCGCCGTCAAGACCAGCTGATTGCATAAAATGTTTAAATGTTGTTTGATTGATTACATTGCAGTTTTTGGCCGTATGTGGTATTTATATTTATTTATTATATAATTGTTTTCGGTAAAATGTGCTGTTTACTCATTGTGATATCAATCATATCACTTAACCAAAAAAGAAAATTAAATAAAAAAAAAACTGATGAATTTTCCGGCAGAAAATTCCAAAGATTTTCGCCTTAGAATGACGTTACCCGTTCTGAGGGGGGAGGGGGGTCTTCAAAATACCACGCTTGGTCACAGGGGCGGGGGGGGGAGGCTTAGGTTTCGTCACGTAGTCAATATGAACTAGGAAAATCTCGTGCTTTTTCGAGCTATATTCAAATAAGGCGCGCAGCGTTTAGCGCTTTTTTGAAACTATTGCAGGGTATGCCAATTTTAATCCTTTAATCCTCCTGATAATGATAAATAAATAGACGTTCACTAAAAACAGGCTTTTTTATTTTATTAATCCTCCTGATAATGATGAAAGCTGAAAAGGAAATGGACATTCACTAAAAACAGGCTGTTTTATTTAATTTTTTTATATTTCTTTATACATGCCTGGTATACATTATATGTATATTTTTGGTATACATGGCTTTGGCTAGTAAAAAATAGAATTGGCCGAAATTTCATACAAAGCTGTCGGTGTTATTTTATATATAAAGATTTTTATATAATATATAGATATAACTTCGTTCCAACCGGGTGTCCCGAAGACACCTCACGCGTTATTTTTAAAACTCTTGAGAATTATTATTTTTAATCGCTCCATGAGAGAGGATTTGTTTTTTTTTATGCTGAAAGCAGCGCAACCTAAACTCTATGAACGATCTGACGGATTTTGATAAATGGGGTGTCATCCCTTTCATTAAAATACGGGGTGATACTAATATAAGACGTACAATATACCAACCAAAATGAAACAAACAATCATCAATTATTTTATTTTGATAGATACTTGTAAGTAGGGCACAGAAGATTTCTCTATATTATTTTCTGAAATATGAATCGAAGGTGCCTGGCTGGTGACGTAACCCGTAACAAGACGAGTAGGAATCCAATTTCAACCACTATCCTCTCACAGGTCCGCGCATTTTGCGAAGAGCTTTATCTGCTAACGCGTGTTCCTTACATCACCATTATAGCATATTGACAAGTGAAGGCGCTACACTACCATCGAGTCTAAAGTAAACTGTTACTATCTTTATGTCTCTTCATTTCACCAGACAATAAAAAAAAACATTTGAGCGTTCTCATCGTTTAAACATTAATAGTGATGTGATCTGAATGTAGGTCAATGAACTGGTCATTAAGCCAGTAGGTAGGCCGACGTCGGTACGACGCTATGTACTTAATCCTAATCTCATCTGATTTCAAGTAGGCGGTCCTTTTTGTTTGTTCGGTCTCAATCCGTAGGTGATGCGTGCGAGCACTAATCTATTTAAGTAGTGTTTATAAGCGTCTCTGGGTCATCATTAGGCTTACCGTTCACTAAAGAGGACAAACAAAAAGACAGATGGCAGGCATTTTGAAAGACAACCGTTCATTTTACGTCAGTAAACCTTAGGTTGAAAGGAAAATGGATCATACAAAATGTGATTATCTAACAGCTAATGAAACTAGTACTTTATAAAGACACTGAAATAGCTGCTCCCATTGCTTCACATAAAGGTGCATTCTTGTTTGCACGGCAATTCATGTCTTATAATTATATGGACGTGTTGGTAGGTACAGTTGGCTAAACCTGAAATCGCTCTTTTGCTCTCTCCTCTCAGTGATCACCTTGGTACTAATTGTTTTGATGATCGTGAATACTCAACCATACGCCTAGAGTTGGGTTTCTACTTCAGCTCCACAATTTGTTAGAGGCGCTTCGCATAGTCACTTGGGTTCAGGTTTTATCTTCGTTCGTTCTATATATATATACATAGAACGTTTTAGCCTTCGCTGTTAGTGGGCAAAGGGAAAGCTTAGATATCATTTAGATTACTTAGATTACTGATACATCGAGATCTACTCAAGCTTAGTACACAAGTTTCTTCTCCATCATTTTGGTTTTTCGATCTTACCGAACGTATTAGTAATTTTAAAACAACCAATTCTCGCTACAAAAGATTTGATAGCGCAAGTATTTTTAGTTTACACTGTAGTACGTGACGTCAGTACATGAACCGATGATAGAAACTGTTTAGTTTGAATCCGGTAAGTAATAAATCACAGTATAATAAGGCCGTTGTCTACAGTTTGTGACTGATTGTTTGCCCTGTATTCGTAGGCTGTTGGTAGAATGATTCGGCGCAGAGCGGTACCTTTATATAAGCCTAAAATTTAAAATGCCTTCGACATCGGATCTTATCGACACCTACTCATACAATCTAGAAGTTATTTTGGACACTTTATAGTCTTAATTTCAAGGACGGTAACTACTGACCAATCTATGTATCTATGAAACAGAATCTTTCAGCGTAGTTTTCACCAACGTATTAAGGAGCGATGACAATACAAAAATAAAAAAATAAGAAACAAAATTATAGTTTAAAACTACAGTTTTTACAACTATAGTTTTTAACTAATTTATTTTTTTATTTAGTTTTTTTTTAATTATTATAAAAATATAGTAAAAAGCCTCTACGCTTTGTTAACACATTTAATTATTAGCCTCACTTGTTATTATCTTAACAAATCTTGAAAATAAATTTTACCCTACTTTTAACTGTCGTATAAAAATTGAACTTTGTATGTAGGTATATGTCGTTCGGATGAAAAAACCATAATTTGGCATCTTGGAGCTGATTTGATGATGGAAGTGGATAGTGGATCTCTTCAGTGGCCAGTAAACCCTTCGATTTTGGGCTCATAAATTTCGTTGACGAGTCCAACGGGTTGGGCTTAGTAACGATGGTTTGATGATGGAGCCAAGATTGGACAGTAGAACGCTTTCCTAAATTTCTTTTTTATTTGGTTCGCGATAAAATCGTGTATTTTTTTGTTCTAAACTATAAAAACAGCTACTTTTCAATAATATACATTTCAAAAAACTATTTTTATACGTACAAAAGTGACGTTTATATGAGCTTTCAACCCACATTTACAAGTGGAAGTTATAAAAATTCTTCCTTAGTGTATGCCTAGATGTTTATAAATACATACTGATTCCGTGACTTTACATAGATCTCATTCATCTCTACAAGAAATCAAGAAGACATACGTTGTATACGACTGAAAACTGTTTACCTTTCATAATGTATCTACATTGATTGGTTACCTGATTGTAATAATCAGGTAACCAATCCTACATTTATGAAGGAATAGGGAAAGTCTACAACACTGAAACAAACATACGAAGCATCATATAAATCGTTTATAGACTATTACCTTGTGGATCTTCTCACTGATTCAAATAGAGTTGAAAGCTATAGGCTTTAAACTCGTGAAGGAAAACAGTCCAATTAAAACATTTTCTCTGTCGTTTACTTCATGGCAGTGCATTTAGAAATCTATCTGCTGACAGTTGTTCGACACTAAACTGCACTGGCAAAATGGTTCGCTCTGTTTAGAAGCATCGTTCATAAGAATGAATAGACTTCAACAACTCCTGCAACCGATTACTATATGAATTGCAATATTTAGGTGTAAAATTATATTATTTTTTACTTTATATTCACTTAAATCCCGTAAGTAAAATGTCTAACAGTCCCGATGGTTTTAGAAACAAGGCGATGGTGTATTTCAGATAACAAGTGGTGTCCTTGGGTCGGAAAAACTTAGGTTAGTCAGTCAATGGCTTCTAAACAAAAAAAAATATTTATATATATATGTGCTTGTACACCTGCCGTATAGGTACAATTTTATATATATATATATATATATATATATATATATATATATATAATATATATATATATATATATATATATATATATAATATATATATATATATATATATATATATATAATATATATATATATATATATATATATATATATATATAAATCTTACTTAAAACTTTAAAATATGCGTAAAATCTAGTAGTTTCTAAATCTAAAGAATTTATTTTATGTTCAGGCAAGAGTTACTCTCATTGTCGCTCATACTCGCGCATTGCCGAGTTACTTTTGTGACAGGGATTTTCATAGTACTTCGTACGAGCGTTACTGTTCGAAATTTAAACTAGACGTTTTAAAAAGGATTTTACTAGTGCATTGCTGGACTGTTTCGTTTTTTATTTTTATTAGAGTTTCATTTACGTACATCAGCCCGTAAATGTGTTATTTTCCATATTCTTTTTTTTTATATAATTTGAATATTTCTAAGTATCCTTTTTTGCTATCTTTTAATATTGTCTTTTGCTACAAAAAAATAAACCGACGAATAAGAACTAAAAAGAAAATAAATTTTGAGTCGGCGCCAAACAACAAACAGTAATAATTATCTATATTTAGTATAGTAGGTACGTAGAACTGGTTTTAGTTTTTGACGTGGCGACGACATTCCTCTTATTAAAAGGGTACGTCCTTTAGAAATTTGTATGAAATAAACAGTTATAAACGTCATATTTAACTTTTAACATTTGCTTTCAATAATAAAAAGTTGAAAACAGCAACGAATTTAGTTTGTCACAAGTCTTATGCCATACTTAACTTCATGAGGATTGTTAAATAAATTATTTTTATTCTAAGCAACAAACTACCCCATTACTACTAAAGTACTTTATTATTTAAATTAATAGATCGGCACTAGAACTTCAACATCTAATAGGTTTTAAAATTACTATGTAACAATAAAAAAGAAGTTCAACACAAGGCACGCTTAGCAAGGACTTATGGTACTCTCATAGTAGTCTACTAGCCTACTAATATTGTATTTAATGAGTAATGTAATGCCCTCACTTAGGCTGTGAGAATTGTACCAAATTAAAGCGGTGTATCTATAGTGAATAATTCTTATTATATACACTTTCAAACTACTTCTGTTTTATGATATGGAATAGGCGTTTGTCTGCCAACTCACCTGATGGCAAGTGACGATGATGACGAAGGTGGTACACGCCTATCCAAAAGAAACCTATTCACTCTAAGCTTGAACGTTCCAGGATTATAATTGACTGGAAAAATAGAAGCAGGGCAACTCATTCCACACCTTGGCGACTCGAACCAAAAAGGAGCTGTCAAAGTGTTTAGTTCGACTTGTTGGTGTTTCGACACATATATATATATATATACACACCTAGTATTCTAGTATTCTGATAAAGGAATGGAACTACAATAGCTTTGTTTTATATTTAGCACTTTTTCATAGCAGGGGCGTGACTGCTCATCTGAAATCCAAGACGAGAGTCGTCCTTCACTTGTTTTATCCTATCACATTATACAAACTTATTATTTAAAAGGCATACGACAGACAACATATTACAAGAGAGTTTGTTAAATGTTCAAAGAATATTTGAACAAAACAGTATGTATAGTTGTAAAGTTGTGGACTCAATACCACCATATCCTACTAATATTATAAACGTGAAAGTTTGTGAGGATGTATGGATGTATGGATGTTTGTTACTCTTTCACGCCAAAACTACTGAACCGATTGTGATGACAATTGGTATGTAGATAGGCTTTTTATCCCGATATTCTCAAGGGATCGGGACTTACGCGGGTGAAACCGCGGGGCGATGCTAGTTTTCTATATATCTGCAAACTTTAAAATTTTATGCCAAAAGCGTCATGCCAATTATATAGGCGCGGACTGAACGTTATATAGTTTCCTATTTACAATTACACATAAAATAAACTTGTTAGCCAAACTAAACTTCTACACTAAGTAGTAGTTTAGTTTGGCTAACAAGTTAATTTCAGCCCCTGCTACTTTCGTCGGTAATTTTTGTAAAGTTAGGTCATGTTTTTATATGAAATTGGTTCTACTGATTGATTATTCAATTGATGAACGTTAATTCATTAAGTATCAGGATGAAATCTAAATAATCTTCAAGAGTTTTCTATTGAAAACACTTTTTTTGAAACTACCCGGTTTTACGTCAATTTGAATGTTGTTAAAAGCTAATGAAGTGACGTTTCAATAAACCTCTTTTTATGTTGTTATATATTTGTGTTTAGATGACTTTAAATTATCAGTAAATTTTTAACTTGCCCTGTTTGCATATTTATTAGCGTTGACATAAAATAATATTTGTCATTTCTTTAATTCAACTAAATGAACTCTGTTTTGTATAATCAGACATTAAAGGAGGGAGGGGCAAGTTTTTTCCAATTGCAAAAAATTATAAAAACACAACGAATTAAATATTTTGTGGGCAGGTATTTAGGGGTTTTCCGATTATATGTCCAATTAATGCCTACATCCGATTATATACAGTAAAATCATATGTATATAACAATTAATAAACATTACAATAAAGCATGTAGGTACGATAAGAGGAAGTAAATAATTGTCAGTTCACCAAGCGCTGACTTACTGGTGAAGTTATTTTTTTAAAGCCCAACTAGCAGTATTAATTATATTTATAATAGTCATCATCATCGTCATAATGATAATCATAATAATCACACTTGATTTACTGCAATCTGTAAGTTTTTTGTGTCCGGACTTTATCATCAAAACATAAGTATATTAATATGGGTTCATCAAATGCTTCCATTTTCGATTTTGTTTATTGTTTCTCTTTTTAAATACTATATAAATGTCACGTGCGTACGTTTGACTTTCAAGATACCGATGGACCTTTTACACCTTTAAAATAATAGTTTTACTAAAATTATATAATAATACTACCGGACCCGACAGACGTTGTCCTGCCGGTACGTAAAAAATATTAGTCCTGTAACCCTATCGCAGCGCCATCTACCGGGTCCAAGTGTAAATCTAAACCATTCTTGAATCCACCTGAAGCTACACAAAAATTTTCATTAAAATCGGTCCAGCCGTTTAGGAGGAGTTCAGTGACCCACGCACAGAAAAATTATATATATAAAGATGTCGTTTTCACATGATATAGTGACATTTTTGTCGTGTGCAGATTTTTAGTGCCCTAATTCACAGTAAAATATGTAGCTGTACAATAACCCATAGAGTAATTTTTATATTGTATCAGTGTGAGTAGGCCCTTATATGTTTTGATGTATTGCACAAGTGCGCGATCACACATTATTTATCATAGCGCACCCATTGCCCTTCGAATTTATAATAATATTTTTATTTTTATATCCTGAAATTAGTTTGCTCAAACAGAAAAACAAACAATAAACATACAGCTTAATAATCATTAAGCTGAAATGTTCTTCTGCTTGAGCAAACTATTCTCAAGACATTAGTCACACACACTACTACACTACATATACGGTCACCAATGAAATACATATTTTATCCTCTCTCAGCTGGTCTTTTATATGAGTACCGAGTAGCCGCCCGTCACCCACTTGTGATTAATATGAGAATAGTTATTGTTACCTTGGGTACACTCCTATATTTAAGAAGAGTCTAACTCTACTTACCTTAATACTTAATGTGTGTCTGAAACAGAGCACGCCCGTTTTCCTGCTCTGGTGTTTTCGTTTTATGCGTTCCGCCATCTTTAGAATATTTTGCACACCTACTGATTTGAAAGTGTGTATAGTAAAATTTATTGTATTCCTTTAACCGCCATGTTATAAAAAAACGAACTAGTAGTACTACACAAACTATTTAATACAAGAGCGCAGTGCAATAGCGATGAACTTTGAATCTTGAAAACATTTTCTAAGGATTCAATTTCAATTTGATGAAAGTAGTTTTGTGTGGTCAAAACTACTTTCATCAAAGTGCAAGACGACTTCCGAGTTTGTATTGCGAGCTTCCTTCATGAATTCTACTATAGACCGACCGCATATCGCAGTCCTTGCCTGCGACTTGACAGGGGTGCGGGGGAGGCAGTGCGATGCACAATGCTGAAAGTATTTAAGGACGGATCTTACGATACGTTTCATGTTTTTTTACAATTAATAGTGTACTAATGTATCACGTACAGCGTAGTGTGATGAAAATAAATAATATGAAACTAAATACGTAGATACTTTAACAAAAAACAAAAAAAAATATAGTTATAAATAAGACACGGACGGGGAGACAACATTATAAGATATCAGTAAAATTATTTTGTACACTATTTTTTTATGTTTAGAGTAACTTCTTACTAAGGTTTTGTTTAAATTATTATCTTGTTGATATTTAAAAGCATTTGGTTCCAATTTTCTTTTTCTTATATACATGTACACGTTTAATTGCCTATGTTTTGGCCTGATTGCCAATTTTCTGTCCGAAGATAAACCGTTTTAACCCAGGAATGTAATCTTGTGTGTATATTACACAGAGCGACCGTGACCGTCAAGACGTATTACTGCTAGCTACGCAGTTAGCCAACTGAGCTAAAGTCAAAGAGTATACAAACACTACAAATAATAAAATAATTAATAATTGTGTGATGAGCACGATCATTTGTTCTGTGTCTGGTGGGTGTAATTTATCTATGGTATGTATGTATTTAGAAATATATAAGTATTTTTATCAGCAGTCTGGTTACCATAGTACAGGCTTTGCCTAGTTTTCGATCAGACGGCCGTGTGTGAGATGTGTGGAGTTATTATTATATTTATTACTACGTTAGAAGAGTTAAAACTCTAATACAGCAGTTTCTTTTTACACAGTCCTTTTTTTAATTATTTGTAGCAAAATGACAAACATGTTTTATCGTGTGGAGTTTCCCTATTGGTACATTAACTAAATTTAGTTTTCCAATAACTTTCACTCATTGCTTGTGCCTTAAGACAATGTGACAGAAGAAAACATTAACAACGTGTGGTTATCGACCATATTTACAGCTTAACGACAACACTTATGACATAACTTATAGAAAAACATGAAAATCATTGTTTTTTTTTTCAAAGATATTAATATAGTACATTTAATAATGAATCATTTATTAAAAAAATATAAATATTAGAGCGACTATAAGTAAATTGTAGTGACCTTTCTTTGCCTAAAGGAAATTTTGGTTAAATAGCTGTTTTCCACTCTTACCTCGCTCGGATTTAATACATCATACAGTTTTAAGAGACAAATAACAATGAGACTTACTAGTAACTATTAAAATTGTCCATATAACTACAAATATTACAGTTCAAATTATCCGGGATATTTAATGCAATTGACGTTTACAATATTGAAGAATTTGACAGACAGATAAAAAGAGTCAGGTTTATATGAGTGCCTACTTCTATCCTGTCTGCCTAGACAGGATAGAAGTAGACGCCATTTTGTGCTAAGACATTTATTATATTTTATGGGAGTTAGCAAGCCTGGTTTAAGTTATTCCCCGCGCGCCTGTAACTTCGCTGGCGAGGTCTGAGTTAAATGGGCAATCTATAGACACAGCACAGCGCTTTATTTCTACTCAACTCTAGCAGCCAATTCACATTCACTCCTTTTAACCCTTTTTAGATCATCCTTAAAAAAATGTTGCTACCATTGTATTAGTTATTTTGCAAGTATTGCAACACAATATTTTGAAATGAGTATTCGTGTTCAAATCTTTAACGCAGTCGTAAACCAAAATAGGCACTGTTTTTCAATCGAGTATTCATTACTATATTGATTATTGTAATATACAAACGGGAATAAAAATATTATTGGTAATTTCGGTAGTACAATTTAGTACTTGCCGTTCCTGTCTTGTTTATTTCAAAACATTTCAACATCTGTTTGAAGCTGATTTTTTGTAATAGTTTGTTACTTAATATGGTTAATACGACAGGTATGACAGATTAGGGTAAGCAATTATCGGTGCTTGTTAAACTGCAGATTACAAAAGTTCTTTTGTTTCTTAGCAACCCTCTTACTCAGCTACATAAACATTTACATTCTTCTCTAATATCAGTAATTTAGCCAGCGCTACATATCTATAACACTTCTAAAAAGTGCCAACTATAATTAGTAGTCCAATTTTTTTTTCCTCTTTAAACAAAGCTATGATTGCCTATTTGTTGACGTGTAGATTCTCCCACTTTGCGGTGAAGCGACTGATTTCCTTTGAGTAAGGCCTGAAGTGCCGAGTATAACCAAGGAAGTGCCGTGCAGTGTTAGTTCTATATATAAATACGTGAAGAGAATTCTTTGTAACCCTTTTCAAGAAAGTTGAAGGAACGCATTAACGTGAAATTTATATTATTTACAGTTCATATACAGGGTTAATTTTAAAACGGAACACTTCCTTAAATCACTGAAATGGTATATTACAAAAAAACTATTCGGTTACAAGTTATGACCGTTTGAATTTCCAGGTATTTTTTTCTCGGTTTCTCATAAAAGCAGGTGGAACGTGTAAAGTTAAAGATTTTAAATCGTACGTATTTTTTTATTTTGGAGCCATTCATTCAGTTATTGAGAAAACTAACTTCAAAAAAAGTAGGTTTTATGGATTTTCTTAGTAACGGAATGAAAAATTCCAAAATAAAAAAATATGTACCATATAAAATCTTTAACTTTACACATTCCACCTACTTTTATGAAAAACGGAGGCACAAACACCTGGCAACTCTTCTAGAATTCTTTTTAAGACTGCATGCTAGAGTCATGCCCTTTTAGTGATTTAAGTAAGTGTTCCTAATTCAATATAGAATTGCAGACAGCTAAAATTTCAAGTTTTGCCTGGCCAATAAATAAACCTTGGTCAACATTCGACCAGTCATTCTTTTGTAGATATAAATACTCTGACTACAGTGTAGTGAATTAATAATCCTCTTCAAGACAATTCTGTCTAGTAGGCTCAAAATACTCTACTATATCTATCATATAAATTTCCGCTAAGTTTGCTCTCATGCCGTCTTGTATTCCAGAACTTTGCGATAGTTATACATAAAACGCTTGAACTATCCGAAGAAATATTCAACAGTACAAAGTTTTAAAACCCTCAAAAAACTGTCGCTTAACTTGGTATTAATAACTTAATAGCGAAAACTCCACTCTCAAATCCTTAGTTGGTGGAACTGTAAAACTACCCATCCTGGTTATACACCCGAGGAGAGTGAATAAACAGCCAAATCACAAGATAGAAAAGATAGTATCAATAAAATACTTGTACAACCAAAGTTTCTAACGCACACAATTCCGGCTACTGGTAAACAGTTACCTGTCTAAACACTCCCAATATTTTTTTGGACTCCCAATTTTTGAGAAGCTCATGGTATAAGCTAACCTGTCCCCGTACACGGGGTCAAGTTAGCTTAGCTACAGCTCTGCCGACTTCCAGCTTTTAAAAGAAAAAATATGAACCAAATTTAGTTCATATTTTTTATTATAATAGTATTCATGAACCATGACATTTAACATTCAAGAATAGTTGCTTATCGCTCAAGAATCAGGATAGTGATCACTCGTGGCTTATGTTACACTAATGCATTCATAGATTATCTGAAACATCATCGTTAATGCATTTACTAACGCGTGTAAAAATATTGTTTCACTTACAACAGTTGGCCTAAAAAGAGGTTGTTTGCTTTTTCTCTATGACCTTGTTAACACTATTTGGAACGAGAATCGGCTAAATACTGCTCTGTGAATACATCATGGACGAGATTTCATTTTTATCTTTTACTTGCTATCAGACTCCGCTCATCATAAACGATGTGCTAATGGTTGGTCCATAATTATCTTTAATTTTTCTCAAGTGTTGTATGAAATACTTAATAGAACGTAATAATCATTATCAGCAACTAAAAAGAAGAAATCGTAACGAAGTTTTATACCTCGGAGAGTTAGTTGAGCTTCCTGTCCCTGATATTGTAAAGGTATTCGGTTATGTTGGTGTTAATAATATGGGTTTAAATATGATATATGCCACTTGAAATAAAATTAAACCTGCATAGTGTCAGATTTCAGAGGGACTTTTTCTCATTAAAACTATAACATTCTATTTACAAAGCGAAACGAGATATTATCGTTTCGCTTTATCCATCTTAACGGATAGGTTTTTTTTTCAAAAGCAAGTGTCGCATGGTCAAATACAGATATTATCTAAACATAAAATGCGCAACAAACAATATCTTCCGGGCAACCTTTGGATGGACAGAGATTTAATGATTGAGCGTGTCAAATATATAACATATAATACATACATAAAACTACATAAATACACATACAAAAATACATACATTATATACAAATAACAAAATAAATAAATACATTATAATTATGCATAGTGTTAGATTAAATAAAGACTATCTTAGGCATAACTTTGCAGATAATTTTCATTAACATGTTCTTAAGTATTTTAATTATTATGCTTGCCTGATAGAAACTGGTAGGGCATTCCAGAGACGTGCTGCTTCAACAATAAAATATTTATCAGCAATCTTTGTCGAATGCAATGGCATTTAAAGTTTTAATTTTTGCGCTGATCTCAAGAATGTATAATGTATGTCACGTAGCACCCTAAAAGTTCTTTGAGATAAGAGGGAGTAAAAGGGTTGAACAATGTTATAAAGTAGAGAGATAATATGAGTATTCCGACGAAGGCGAATCAGGAGCCACTTAGTAATTTCCCTTACAGAAAAAAAATTAAGGCGCTCAAGTTTATCGACTTGCTGAGATAACTGGCATCAGCATAGTCAAGTATTGGGAGTATGAGACACTGTTCAAGCGAAATCTTAGTAGCGGTCTGTAGAAAGTTCCGTAGTCTTCGTAAGGACCCCACTGAGGCAAACAATTTGCGACTTACCTCTTGTAGTTGCCGGCCCCATGACTGAAGTTTATGTATCTATATCCCCAAATTTTTGACGCTATTGTTGATCAATAGCGGCAAATATTAAACGTTATATATGGCAACTGTGTCCATTCAATGTGGGAAATCATCGTGGGACTTTGTGGGAATTTTTGAGTGGTTCACCTGAAGACAATGGTTGACTCCACTTACAAATGCGTTCCAAATCATGGTTTGACTAGAAAAGCTTCGTGGATTGTATTTAAATTGAGCTTGGGAAATCAGAAGATTATCTACATAAAGATGGTAGGATGATATAGTATTAATAAATATTGCGAAAAGTAAAGGGGATAAAACGCCACCCACACCAAGAGGAACCCGAATCCTAAATGCGAATACATTGTCGGCGACCAAACAGGTAACTGTGAAATCAATCAATCACTATTTTAGATATGTTATTGGAGCGTAGTATACCAATTGAAAGGAGTTAATTTAAAATAATGTTTTTAGATAGAAAGGCGTCGTACATCATATAAGGAAACTAAGTTAGTTGCTAGAATGCTCACCTTCTCATCAACAGAACCAAAACTGTAAAGTCAAGTCAATTTTGGCAGTCTCCTCTTTGAAGTTTTTCAACGACCGTGCTACCAAAATTGTGTTGCATTAGGATCTTTGATTTAACCCTGGGGTGACGAACTTTGTTAGAAAGATAAGATCGTGGTAGGCGAAGACATCAGTCAAGCACAGGCCACGTTTGGCTACAGCCTCAGTTGACGAAACAAAGATGAGATCAAGAAGGGAATGCAGTTAGGAGAGGTGTGAGTAGTATTAAAAGCCAGAACATTAAGGTTGCAGGGGTCGACAATGTAGCATAAAGAAGTCAAGGCAGACGTGGTTTAAGCCATGACTCTAAAATGAAAATACCTTGGATATTCTTACAGTCCGAATAGGATTGATATCAATTGGTATTACTGTCTAAGAACTTAGATATATTTAATATAAAAATAAATATTAATACAAAATGTCTATATAACAAGAATAATGTAAAATTAATAATAATACTAAGTATTAATAAAAGATCGTAAAATCCTGTTTATCCCCCACTTAAATGCTTTTCGGAAGATTGTTCTTCCGAAAAAAATTCTTGTTTTAAATTTTAATTAGATCAATTCTTGTGTCTAAGGTAGAAAAAAAAAATAAAATTACTGTGTTTGCTAGTTGAATATATATAGATCATCACAATTTATAAGTACCTACACCTTACATTCCGGGTATGGGCAGGCTAGGCCCACTCCGGTCAGTAGGTATGAAACTACAGGTACCTAGCAGCGTCGTCGAGACGGACGAAATTCAGTGGGCTGCCACGCGCCGGCTAGGTAGCACGTTACTTCGCTAGTCACTCACGCGCTACGTCGCTTCGTCCGTTCGTCGCTTAGGAATTACGATAATATTATCTTTCGATCGATTACCTATTAGGCTATTACACAATATAGTACTAAAAATAACTTAAGTAAAATGAAGGCAAACGCAAATTGCGTGGTATTTGGCTGTTATAATAATAACAAGGATCCAAACCTCACGTTTTTCAGACTTCCAAGGGACATCGAAAGGTAAATAAATGCACGTCTACTTACAGGTAATTAGTAGATACTACCAAGTGCTAACTTTTGTTGTCCTAAATTATGTTTTCCGTATTTACGTAGTTAGATTATATTATTAATTATAATCAGTATACTTACAAGTTCTGTTTACAAGGTCAAGTTTAGCTTTGATAAGTGTATTTATTTATTAGGACCACAACAACAGATAAAATAAATTTGAAGTGTCCGTTTGTAATGTCATAATGACAGTTTTATACTAAATGCGTATGAATGTTTACACGGTACTTATACAAAATAAATATTTTTACATTTTTGTCTGTCTGTTTGTTCGACTAATCTCCGGAACGGGTGGACCGATTTCCACGGGACTTGCACTGGCAGATAGCTGGTGTTATAAGGAATAACTAAGTCAAGTTTAGCTTTGATAAGTACATTTATTTATTAGGACAACAACTGATACACATCTTCTGTAAAAATAAATAAATTTGAAGTGTCCGTTTGTAATGTCATAATGACAGCTTTTTACTAAATGTGTTTTCACGATACTTTACCAAAAATATTTTTTTTTACATTTTTGTCTGTCTGTTCCGGCTAACATCCGGAACGGGTGGACCGATTTCCACGGGACTTTCACTGGCAGATAGCTGGTTTTATAAGGAGTAACTTAGGATAGTTTTATTTTGTAAAAAAAATTAGGAACATAAAGATAACATTAAAAAAGTGAGGTAAAACTACAGACAATTTAAGTTCAAACCTAGTAAGTAGGTACATTTACATAAATACATAAGAAACTACCCAAGTTTGGACCCAACATAATCTGTTTTCTTAAATCTATAAAGTATAAATACAATAATAGATAAGTAGCTATTTTACTTGTATTTAAGTGTTTAGGTAGGTATGTAGTAAGATTTTGATGATGTAGACAAGTTTCATATTTTTTATTTGCCGATTTACGTAGGTAAATAATGATAAATAACGGAGACTAAGCATTTTAAAGTATTAAAAATATAATAGACCAAGAGCTGAGGCAATATTTTTGTAAGCTTGTTTATGACCGTACTACATAGGTTTCCCTTTAACATTATTTTGCTACGAAATCAGTAAGTATGGGTAAGTTGAATCAAACGAAAGTATAGACTACTTTGTAGTACTATTATTCAATCTGTGATTATGCCACGTTTAAATTGTATTTTTTTTAAATACGATTATTACGTATTATATCGCATTTTTTTCACTAACCACTTTTCTGCTCATCTGTACGAATAAATAATTGGAAGTAATAGGCACAACTGGTTATTAAATATTTAGATTAATTCTTCTTACAGAAGACAACCTTAACGGCATCAGAACAGATAAGAGTTATGCGATAGAAAGAGAGGCAAGGTTTAGGTTAATATAGCCCGTTTGGAGATAGCGGTGTGCGATCTGAATTGCACCTTATTTTATCGGAGCAAGAGTCGCTATTTATTTAAATGGTATTGCGAAGAGGTCCTTCTGTACTAGTACTATTATGTATTCTGTGGTATGGGTAGGTATGGTTTGATTTGATTTGACTTATTTATTTCATAAATAATTTTCATTGTGTTTATAAATACAAACAATCAATACAACAATCTAACATTCAAGGCAAGGGATATATTACACATATAAATGAACGCCTGCACATACTTAGTTACACAATTGTTATACATAATAAAATAAATAAAATGTCAAACGAATAATTGGATTAGATATAATTAAATGTCAATGTGAGAAAAAAACAATTTTAGATGTAATGCAATATGTATCTGTGATAATTTAAATTCAGCTTGTATTAATTCAATCCTATCGTCATTCGCCTCCCAGATCAGCTAAACAATAAAGGCCATGTCCAACAAGAATGGGTTTTAATTGGGATTGATCATGTTTGTATTATATACACTTACAGTCTCCTTTATAGAGTAAGAGCCCGTGAACCCCAGACCTTCGTTATTTTATAAAAGCTGAAAGTTTGTCAGCGCATGCTCCCAACACAGGTAAGAACGATGGACCATTATGAAGTTTGGGTTGCCCTGGCTTTGGCACTTAAACGGTACTAAAGGTGTGTAAAATACCGATCTAACTTCATTAAATAATAAAGTGCGATATTTTGGTATTATCTTTAGAATATTATTAAAAATCACATTATTCATTGCCAGACACTTAACATCCTGGCAACCCCTAGCCAGACACCCTTAATGTTCATGAAATTATAATTTTACTTACGTTATAGTATAAAAGCTGATTTTTATATATAATACTTGAGTAATAAGTCAATGATGTTTCCTCATTAGCCAGACATTTTTGAAACTTCCAACCCCTTGCCAGACAAGCATGTAGGATAGCTGTAGGCGCGAGGCAGTATATATATATGGGTAGGTGCGAGTGAGGTGGCGAGTTAAGTCTACCGCGATTCCTCACTGCGCAGTTGTTATTTAAATGTGAATTAATTTTAAAATTGCGAAAAAAACATAACCTAAAATATAATGACATCATTCTTCCGGCTCGACTCAAAACCGGCAGTGAAACAATGCTTGCATTGCTTTTCGCTGCGTGAGTGAGGTTAAAGGGGGCCCTAACCCTTCCCTCTCCCCTATTCCCGTCCTTTCCTCCCCTGTAATCCCCCTCTCTCCTATTCCCACTCTCCGCCCGCTCCCCCTCTTCCCCTACTTCCACCTTAAAGGGCGGCAACGCACTTGTGACTCTTGAGTTACAGGTGCCCATGGGCGGTGGTAGTCATTTACCATCAGGTGACCCGTGTGCTCGTTTGCCCCCTATAAAAAAAAAAAGTCTGGCTAATGAGGAAACATCATTTACTGCACGGATGGCGCATGGTTTAAGTGGTCACCTCGCCACTACGCCGCGCCGAGTGTTGTGGGTTCGAATTCCACACGGGACAAAAATTTGTGTGATCCACAAATAGTTGTCCCGAGTCTGGATGTTCTTTGTGTCCGTTGTTTAAATGTTTGTGAAGCCCCCCGCGACACAGGAATATTCCTAATGCGGGAGTTGTCTTTTTTAAACAAAAAAAAAAACAAAACAAAAAAAAAACAAAGTTATTACTCAAGTATTATATATAAAAATCAGCTTTTATACTATAACGTAAGTAAAATTATAATTTCATGAACATTAAGGATGTCTGGCAAGGGGTTGCCAGGATGTTAAGTGTCTGGTAATGAATAATGTGATTATTAAAAATATTTTGAAGATAATACCAAAAAATCGCACTTTATTATTTGATGAAGTTAGATCGGTATTTTACACACCTTTAGTACCGTTTACCTGCCCAAGCCAGGGCAACCCAAACATCATAATGGTCCATCGTTCTTACCTGTGTTGGGAGCATGCGCTGACAAACTTTCAGCTTTTATAAAATAACGAAGGTCTGGGGTTCACGGGCTCTTAGACCATTACATAAGCAAGTAATCTGATAAATAGCTCCACTCGTCGCTATCTAACGCAATACTTTGATATATTGAATTTGGGCACTATTTAATTTTTTATAGTTTTTCGCCGCCTTGCTTCTCTAACTTCCCTTTAATTTTTTGTCTCGTATTCACCTATGTACTTGGCAAAGTTGCTTACTAAAGTTAATATATATAGACGGGGAACTGTTAGAATGCATGTAAGAACTGTTAGATTTCTCAGCCTCCTGTTGAAGTGCTGCTGGATTTCTCTAACCTAGCCTCGAAGCTGCTCATTTGATGTCGATACATGGTTGTTATACTTATCAGAGACTCCTGAAGACTTGTTATTTATTGATGTGTGTGATTGATATAATTGTATGGAGATAGCACTCCGACTAGTAGGTGACTATTACTATTTATAGTTAATGATTAGGATCATTAATACCTTTTTAATTGAGTAAATATATTTTTATTTTATTTTGAAAACAGAGCACATCAAATAAGTATTGCTGTTACTACTACTCACTATTATGTCTACCAATCCTTTTTGGACCTAGACAATATTTTTCAAAAAAAAATCTGAACACGATGACGACGATAACTAGACCAAAAACATTAATGATAAAAAATCAATTTATCATTAATTTATGATCACGTGGATTATAAGTTTATAACTGATTGGATTAATTAATCAGTCGTAATCCACAAGTCATCCAAATTGATCCTTTGTATTATAACAATAAAGATAGCAGCAGAAGCTTGGCCTCAAAATCTATAAATAGTAGTCTAAATTTCTCACACTTTCATGAACATTAAGCACGTGTATATGCTACAGCCAATGTAGACAGGCACAGTATATTATCTTTATAATATATTCTCGTCTCTTTATTATCATAAGGTCCAAATTAGTTTGACAGTCAAGGACGTTCGGAAATGTTTACAGTCAATACACACGACTTTGATACCGGTAACTGTCGCAAACATATAAATCTTAACGACATCCAAGACAATATGGTTTTGAACCTTCCGTGGTTTGTATACTTTTCTCGAAGCCATTTAGGCCATATTCGACCCCCTGTAACTTCGTTGTGGATAGAGCTAGAAGCCTAAATTTTCAGTGACTAAGATGGCATAATGTAACTAAGTATATTCCCAAATAACATTCAATTTGAACCTGTAGTTTAAGAATTATTGCAATTCAAAGTTTTGAATTTTGTCACTGACTCCACTGTACAAGCGAGCGAAAGAAAAAATTACATCTTTGTGTACATACTTCTTACTATTAAAACTACCCACTTTATAACAAACATGACAAATCTGTCCGTCATTGTCTGTAAATTTTGGCATATTATGAATATTGATCGTTCTTCAAACAGGCTTCATTGACCGATGAAAAAACGGAGGAGGTTCTCAAGTCAACCCGTATATTTTTTATGTATAACCACGGTTACCTTTTCACAGGGATGTTAGTCCGATTTCGATCAATCTTTTTTATTAGATATTTTGTCCCATTTAAATTTAAAATGATAATTTCAACTCTAACGGTGGAAAAATAGGGGACGAATGATTGTTCACCTATTGACTTTTCACGTGTGAATCGATTTTGTTGAAACTTAACACACATGTAATTCTAATGACACTACAACTTGATGGAAACCTGTAGTTGATTTGATGATGGATGCAAGCCTGTCAAGGGAACTCCTCAACTTCTTACAGCAGCTAACTCGTGTTTGTTCTTATTATTTCATCTCAATCAGAGCTTTAAACTTAAAAAAAGATTGTTGTAAATGTTTTGTTTAAATATGTATAACAAATAACAATGAATAATTAAAGTAGGTCATTATATTTTACATAAATTATTTAATTATAATTTTATTTTATATATAATTATATAATTATGTTTTAACCACAAAAAACAAAAAAAAAATATTTTAACAAAAAGTTAAACCAATGAAGGAAAAAAGCAACTGAAAAGCGATAAATAAACTTGTCAGCCTAACTAAACTCCTACACTAACGTAAATACCTACATAATAACAGAAAAAAGCAAATTAATTAGACTTCGTAACAACATGCCGAACGCATAAAAAAAACAAATTCATGGAGGCGTGAAATAATACGTGAAGAAAAACGTTTTAAAATGTTCATAAAAAAAGAGCAATAAAGAGATTCCGTAAATCAATTAAATACACCATTTGACATTGCAGAATATTCTAAGCTTTGATACCTAACCCGACTCCGAACTCTGAATAGCATTCTTAGTTATTCGATTTTTTCGAATAGGGTGGTAAAGTAAAGCAACTTGTATATATTTACCCTTATTTTTGTCCAAAATACTTAGTCCACAACATCCTAAAGCGGGTACAGACGTACGAGTAAGTAGCAGTTAGTACTCGTACTTGTGGCTCGACAACCTTTTTCGCATGTGTAAAGTACGCGTACGTTCGTTAGCGAACCAACCGGTTCGAAAATTTGCTCGCCTTGGCTCGCATATTTAGTATATTGCAAGTTGCGAGCTGCCATTTAGTTTAAAAATTGAAATTGGATGCTCATGTAACGCGTTTACTACTCGTTGCTTGTTGTATGTAATTAACTTTGTAAGAAATTAGCTATTTTAAAAATAATTTACACGAGTTTATAACCGAAATCATGGAATGTTGTCGTAGGTATCCATGTCTTAGGCAAATTAAAAACAATGACTAAGTTACTCGATACTTTACTCAAAGTGGAACTAAAAGGAACTTTTAGAGGTCTTAATACAATGGCTCAGGCATGTGTTAATAGTTACAAAACCCATCTTTCTGCTGACGTAATTCCTTTATTAAATTTAGACATACACACTGTTCGAATACATCTTTTGTTATTTTTCACAACGCAATATGATTTTACTCCTAAATAAATCAAGAGCTTCTCGGTGTTCTACATCGCAGAAGAGTATGAGTACGTTCATCATGTGTCGTCGTTGTCGAGCCGAGTACGTGTGCGTAATTTTAAAACTACGAGGAGTTCCATTGACAGGCTTGCATCCATCATCAAATCAACTACAGGTTTCCATCAAGTTGTAGTGTTATTAGAATTACATGTGTGTTAACTTTCAACAAAATCGATTCACAGGTGAAAAGTCAATAGGTGAACAATCATTCGTCCCCTATTTTTCCACCGTTAGGGTTGAAATTTTCATTTTAAATTTAAATGGGACAAAATATCTAATAAAAAAGAATGATCGAAATCGGACTACCATCCCTGTGAAAAGGTAAGCGTGGTTATACATAAAAAATATACGGGTTGACTTGAGAACCTCCTCCGTTTTTTCGTCGGTCAATGAAGCCTGTTTGAAGAACGATCAATATTCATAATATGCCAAAATTTACAGACATGTACATGATTGAAATAAATATACCCCTATTGTTCATAGGAAGTGTGTACTTTAAATAGATGCAAATAACACGTGAATGAAAAAGCTGCTGTTATCTTCCCACATAATTTGAGAACCTTGAATTAAGTTGCCTGTTATCACATACTCACTATGAAGAAACCGTTTGAATACATTTGACAGCATGCATCTAAATCAGTGGTTCTTGGACCATTTGATTAAATTTTGAGTTTGGGGTTGGTTTTCTAATAATGAAACGATTGCAACTTTGTGTGGGACCCAACATTTGTCATGTTGTTTGTTTTCCAAAATATGCCCGATAACTTTGTTCTACAAAATCAATACATTTATATGGATCAGGAATGCTCAGGATTATTAACACAAGACTTGGGTGAAGAACTCATAGTTTTTGTAAAGCCCCACAAATTTAATAATAATATTAACTGGGCTTTTGTTAACAATTAAAATGACGAGCAGGGTACATTTTGTTAAAATCTCGGACAAAGATAAGTATAATAAATGTCACTTTATATGTACATCGAAAAAGACGAAGAACTTGCAATTCTATTTCAACTGTCTCAAATATTTTCCCTCACGATCAGAAGCTCTAAGTAGCAAAACGTCCAATTGCGCGAAACGTCTAATGAGCAATAACCCTAATTTTATTTCTCTCTGTCTGCGTTGCTGCGATGATCTCTTATAACAGAAATTATTATTTTAATATGATTCATACATGTATACACATCAATAGTTTTGGATTGACACGCATCGGCAATAGGGTCCAAAACACCTGAGTATTTGGCTACCAGTTCAATGCATATCATGAATACTGATTTTGTTGTAATGCAATGTAGCTGCTAATCACTACGCGGATAACAAAGATGCAAGGCTGCCATTGAGCACCTATTGATATTATTTAATCTCCGGATCATCAGTATTACATCCGACCAGCGATAGCCTAAAGGACATCCTTCTAGGGGGGAGGGGGGGGGGGGCCTACAGAAGTTTGCTTCTTCCCTAGAGACTTAGAGACTCATAGACTCATGAAGACTTTGGCATGACCGAAATTTCATGTTGATACTCTTGAAGAAATCAGGATTTAAATCATTACCAGTGAGATCATGAAATCCTGGTAAACTTCTACACAACGACGCAAAGGTACATAAGGTATGTAACGTATGCATAGTACCCTCGCGCGCTCATATTAACGGTAGTTTTTTCTTGTGTCTAGGAGATGTTTCACCTGTACGATCACATATACTTTTCAAATAGTCAAGTAAGAAAGATATTTAAAAATCAAACGTTAATTTAAAGCGTCTGCCGAAATTGTCTTTTAATTGCATATCCAGACGCATCGTATAACACTATATATCTTTTTTTTTTATTTTTCAAATATCCGCTTTTTAATGTCTAATATATTTGATAAGATATTAAAAAGCTGTTATTTGAAAAAAAGAAATAATATATGGTTATAAAATCGGTTAAAATCCATATTTCTTAAAAATTCCAACGGGCTGGTTCCAGTTGGTCCGATTAGTTTTAGCAATTTAGAAAAAAAATGGCGCAGGTTACAATTGCGGCTAGAAATAAAAAATGATCAATAATAATTTAAAGTTTAAAACTGATCTCGTTGAAATTTATAGCTCTTTTTTATATCATCACAAGTTACAATTTCAGACAGTTTAAGATTTCTACGTACGTTCCTTTCAAAGGTATGAAATGTTGAAAAAACGCTATTTACTTTGACCTTCATTTGCTGTTAAACAAAAGCACTTAGCGACTTTGTACAAGTCTCATTTTATAGGTAATTTAATGGAGAATAGAAAAGCTTTAGACGTGATATCACACGAAATGTAAAAAAGTTTTTTTCGTTAAATTGTTAAAATTTTGCTCCACTTGTCCAGACTGCGGGTATCGAAATTCTTAATCAGCGCATTTTTTACTATTTATCCAAAAATAAAAATGCGTGGTAATCCAAAACTTTGGTATTTTAGTTCCTTGACTGGGCTATTTTTGTGCAGCAGAATAACAAGTCTTCTCCACAAGTTATTCATATGATTGGAAATAGATTCAGTATTAGTGATAAAACATTACAAACAAATATAATTGAAATGCGACCTACTTCGACTTGTTGCCACTGAAACTGACAGATTCATGAAAGTTTAAAACCAAATCAAGGTATTTAATTTATGAATAAAAATAATAATTGCACTAACATTACTTTACTATCGCGTGTGTATCAATTATATACTTAGATCATTACACAATAGATTTTTCATCGGATCTAAAAACGTGGCACCAACTAATAGCATAATGCTTAAGCAGTTGGAAGCACAGTAGAGCTATCAGATGCTTCGCGCCCGCGCTAGCGGTATGACGTTTTAGATGTTGCCGAAAAATGCTAAAACTAGGCTTTAGAAATGCAAAGAAGCCATGAAATGTCGTACTTTTGATAAATATAATATTTTTTAGGATGGCTCTAATTTTTCAAAGTATGTATCAAAAGATAATTAAAATGTTAGATATTTTTGAAACATGTACCTTGCCCACTTGTCCTGTCCAACCACATTTTGTATTCTGTAATTTCGCCCTAAATTTTCAAGTATTTTTTTCTCATAAAAGTAGGTGGAATGTAATAAATAGTTAAAAATAAAAGTATAGTTAAATATTTTAAATCGTACTTATTTTTTATTTTGGAATTTTTCACTCCGTTAATAAGAAAATCCATAAAAACTAACTTCGAAATTTTCGTAAGTAGTAGGTTCTTATTGTAACTGCATGCTAGAGTACATGCCTTTCAGTGATTTAAGTAAATTTTCCTTTTTCAAACGCACCCTGTATATATAGTGCAGTGCCGTTTTCCTGAATAATCAGCCAGCTCCATTAGATAAGATTGATAAATGTAAAATTGACACCACATGTTTTGCGATTATTCAAAAGTAACCGCTAGCTACAGAAATAATTGAAAAATAATATATAGCGGTTTGTGAAACAGATGCATTACTAACCACTGAAATGATTTTGCATTTATTTAAAATTTGTAAGTATCTACACAATCCAAACTTAGTACTGACCTAAGCAGAGGATTCATGTATTACAATGTAAAGATTTAATTACGAATTCATTTGAAATAGGTGCAGCAGAATAACAAGTTATTCATCAGCATTACAGCATCGTATGCATTACTCATCAGCAGAAAAACGTCACTATATTTACCCAACTGCGCGACGCAAAGGAGGGTAATGTGTTTATCAGTCTATGTATGTACGTTTGTTCCTATGTGGCGTTCTAGAGACCAAACGCTATGGCCGACTTTGATGATTCTTACGTCAATCGATTCCTCTCAACCTTGCGAGTGTCATTAAAGAAATGACAGTAATCAAAATTCCCCCACAGCGACTATTAGACACCGCAATGTCAAAATGACAAAAAGCGGCAAACTATGTCAAGTTCCTTCAGCATTTTTCATTTGAATAACAGTTTAGCATATATAACAATATAAGTTGGTTAACAACCATTCTCGCTCGATTATCCTATCTATAACTGGTACTTTATATACTTTAGTATTTCGTTATTCCGCCCTTATAACGCGGGGATTAATGTAAAATAATTATAATATATGGGAATAGGCGCAGGGCAAAAAATCAGTAGTTTAGACCCCGCTGCACCACAAGTTACTGAATAATCCCCACGATATTAACTCCTTCTTTAAAATGACAAGATTGCGAAATTACCTTCTTATAATCCTAACGAAGTCAATGAATCCTA
Source organism: Callimorpha dominula (assembly GCA_949752705.1). NCBI lineage: Eukaryota > Metazoa > Arthropoda > Insecta > Lepidoptera > Erebidae > Callimorpha > Callimorpha dominula. Next base: position 3,380,949 of record OX456990.1, read on the forward strand.
ACTAAAAAGTGTAAAATGAAAAAAAATTCAAATCCCGACCAAAAAAATAATAAGATAATTTGGAAAAAAATGAACATAAAATAAAAATTAAAAATAAAGAAATAAGCCCAGTAGTTCTTGTAAGTAGTATCGAATAACTAAAACATTCAAATAGTTTTATAATCGACACACACACAAAACAAATCATAAATTCGAATGCAGAACAGAATGACCAACAGTGGGAACAAATGGTTTAGTTATTCCGTATTACTTAACAGAATTCTAAACTACTGTGCAAACTCGGTTCATTAGTTTAGGGACTTCATCGTGTACAAACAACGTGACATGATTTTTTTATAAATAAAGATAAATATTCCCGAGTCGGGTGCTCTAATGTAAGCTGTAATCTGATGTATCCAACATGGGTGTATAAAATATGTAATTATACTAAACGTCGTCTACCTAACTAATCAAATTTGTAAACAGCTATTCTGTTACTAATAACACTAACTGTATGTATAGGTAACATGAATATTAATATGTTTATAGGTAAATATAGTATTAAGTATATAATATCTTAACAGAACCTTATATTAATACACTACAGACGGGTAGTCTGTGGGTGTACTAATATAATTAATATAACCTTAACATTACAAATGTTAAGGTTATATTAATTATTTCTTGTTTGCACTATTTACTACTTAAAGGTGTAGAATAAAGAGAAATAAATAAAATTAAAATAACTCTGTAAAATTTTAAGTGCAAATGTTACGCCATACCAGCTCAATCAAAAAAATCAGCCCAGCCGGCCACCACCGAGCCTACTAAACAGTGGGCTTGGTGGTGGCAGGCTGGGCAACCCGTCACAAAACTAAGGACAGACAGGCATACTGTTGCTCCTCCAACTGGACCGGATCATCAGAAGTGGTGGTGAGTATGTACGTAACGAAGTAAACCCACCTCTCTCTTCAAAAAGCATGATAACGGACACGCCGCGCTGCGTGGCTTGCTTTAGTCAGTTCAACCTTGACATAATCACTACGTCATAAAAAAGTCAGTGACATGCGAATAATCCACCCATTATCGAGATTTCCTTTTTAAAAAGTCATTTTTGTATGAAAAAGATTAATATTGTTCTTATGTGCCCCAACCGAAAAGAAGTAAGTATAAAGTAAGTTGTTAGTTAAGCGCAAATGTTCGGTTTTAATACCTAATATACCTCCTATTATGAGATAAGTAGTTATTTTGTATAAAATTGTACGTAACTATTACTTAAGTGTAATAGGGGACAATTAATTGTTTGTGTGAATTACAAACAATATGTTATTTAGTCTGTAAAGTCCTCATCTGTTTTTAATAAAATAAGAAGAAAACAAAAATGTTCATACAGACGTACATTGATACTAACAACCCCGACCAGAATTTACTTATACTTACACAGAAAATAAATCCGCATCTTCGTACTTTGTGCTTTGGTAGTTCACTTTCAAGGGTTTTTTTAAATAACTACTAACTGCCCTACAAAAGTTTGTGAAATTTGAAGAGGTTTTCCTCAATACGCTTCAAGCTTCAGTTTAAATAAAAATTTAAAATAGGTATAAATTCATTTTAAACTGATGTATGAAAATAATTCAGCCGAATATTAGGTTAGCTAAGAGTCAAACCGCATTTTATATTCGCCAGATTAAGATACTCTCTCTCAAAAATATAAAATACTACTATTAAGAGTGACATCGACTGTTATCATTATGAACTTTAAGTTACTCTAACGTAAATCGACATTAAACGTGCAGGTCTCGAAATGCGAGAAAGAAGTATTACAAAATAACTTAAAAGTTGTCTTGTACTTTCCTTCTCCAATTTAAGTTTCCAAAGTTATTCACGTTTTCAAAACTTATTCGTGTTAGCATCGGATACTCACCGTTCTATTTCATAGGAAGCTCCTTTTCTAATGTTTGATGTCGCAACATGAATTTATCCAGTACTTATTTTCAACCTTATTCCGATCAACAGATTATCTTGTATTTATACAGCACCGGAATGTTTTGTGCTCAATGCAGAGTCATGTTTAGGTAATCGGAAAATCAATTATTTATACATGATTACTTCTAGGCTTTTTAATACGCAGTTGCATGTAAACAACGTCGGTCATGTCTCCAGGCGGACTGATGGTTGCTGGAGCCGACACGTGCTAGAGTGGAGACCGCGATTAGGCAAACGTATCTAGTGTAGGGCGCCCTGCGGCACGATGGACCGACGACCTAAAGAAGGTGGCTGGCAGCGGATGGATGCGGATGCCCAGGACCGGGATGGTTGGCGCTTTTTGGGGGAGGCCTTTGTCCAGCAGTGGACGGTGATAGGTTGATGATGATGATGATGATGTAAACCAATTTTTAACCAATATTCATCATAATTGTATAAGTGACTCTTTTAATATTGTGCAACTTTGTCGTTGCACTGTATCGCCAATTTGTTTGAAACTAGATAAGCTTTATTACAGTAGAGGCGGCCTTAACTAAAGGAATAAATAATAGGTAGGTTATACATAATACATTTATTAAACGTAGATTCTAGACTCTATGAGAATGCAATATGAGTAGGAGCCATTAAGAGTTTGTATACATTATGAGAATGAGGGCATTATATAAATGCAAACATGCTCCGAAGGAGACATTTTGAGAATGCATTTGCTATGGAAATGAGGATATTAGACAATGTAGACATTATTGGAAGAGCACATAGTAGGTAACGTTAACACTTGAAGTGTTTTAATTAGTTTTGTAAGAGGATGATTAAATGTTTCAGTCGTATAGAGTCAGAGTCGGCTTTAATCTTGAGGCTTGAATTTTTAAGGGCAAAAAGTTCTCATATATTTGTCTATAATTATATACATTTTTTTTTTATTTAATTGATTCGTCTGACCTTGGGCTTTATTAATTGTCGTGGCATAACATAGGGTCACTGGGAACTGGACTCGTTTAAAACTGAACGGAAAATTGTTTCGAATAAGAGGAATCCGGGGTATAAAACACTATCGCCTGCTCCGCACCCTGTCAAAATCTCTGCTTCTATCACGTTTCCTTCTAAATTGGTCACTTTTGATCTGGTGCCGTAACAGAGTTTTGGTGGACTTAGATTTCTAAGGAGCATTAAAGGTACGCCGACCTATTAATTTATCTTATCAATAGCAATCCAGGAGCACTGAGGGATTCTAAAAAATCTACTGGATAATTGGTTTATTCTTCTTCTTCCATAACTCTATTAATGGAGATATACTCTACATTATCCCTCGAAACAAAGCTCAAAATTTTGGTGTTTATTGCTGCCACTTGGTCTTTTCGTGGTGTCAAATAGCTCTTTCGCTAAAGTTACTATTTGCGTTACGTTTCCATGCACAAATGATATAAGGCGGCCTTGCATCGATGAAACTGTGTAACACGGGTTTTCATGTAAAACAATTTTTCCATATTCCTGCGGATACATACCGTTACCAATCTCAAGTAGCAAATCAGAAAACTCTTGTGCATTTTCGTTGGCTACGATTAACTCTCGCATATTTATTGTCAAATGCATAGGGATAATGTAGTGCCACAATCTAGAACTCTTTAGACATGCTCTTACTTCATCAGCCCCTGTGCCACGTGGTATAACGGGCAGAGTCTGACGATAGTCGCCACAAAAAAGTAATAATCTAACTCTTATATTTAAGACAGAAAGAATAACGATTCTTTTGTTAAAAAAAATTATAAAGTAAGTAATGTTTACTTGAATTTATAAAGTACATTATATGCATGTGTATAAAAATAAAGAGTTTCATCACCACGGAAATTTTACAAAGATAAAATTTGCTTTTTACTTCATTTAATTTGAGCGTATAGATGAGGAGATAACTTGATATAACCAAAAATGCAATACAAACGACATTCACTTTTTTGACGTGATTCTTTAAATTTATATAACTTTTTTATTTGTGAACCGATTGAAATAAAACAAACACTAAATTTTAAGTGAAGTTTACCACATTACATTAGTGAAAACCGCATCCAAATCGGTTAAGCCGTTTCAGAGATTAGCGCGCACAAACGCACAGACAAACGGATAAAAATTCTAAGAACTATTGTTTTGAGTTCTATTACTTTAATAAAGACCCTCTTTATTAGTTTTTCTTCAATATCTATAATGTACAGAGATCGACCTGTTACAATTTTGTTATATGTATAGAGATATGTTTGTATATCTTCAATTTCGTGAATAAAAAGGTCTATATACAAAAGTTCACTTTTAGTGCATCCTAGTTATTTGAGATATAAGCTATTTCAGTCCTGAGCAAGCGAACCCATCAAAAAGACACATTGAACTTATAATTGAACAACGTCTTAATATTTGATGACCAAAAAACCATCGTTTTGCAGAAGCGTTGAAAATAATTTTGAAGGCAACAAAACACGGATTGTGTTTCGTTTCCTTCAAAATTATTTGTAACTCGACCCAGCCCGCTGCCCTAGCTTCTGCAAAGCGATGGCTATATGGTCGGCAAATCTTTACTACAAAAGAATATAACGATCGCTGAAAATCATGCTTAAGTTATAACGTGTTGAACGCCAAATAGTAGAAAGTAACACGAAGCTAATCACAGTCAGACATCCAAGTAATAATTCGTAAATAAGCTCCGGTGCGAAGAAAGCCGTCATTTACGACGATGACGTACAGAATATTTGTATTTAAAAAATATCAAAAAATATTTTATTTTATTAATAAATAAGATGGTATGCTAGACTGGATATAAATTTTAAGAAACATCAAACTCCTTGTCACGCCATTATTCTTAAAAAAATGCGTATTTACCCATTACCCTTACACCTCCAGCGATGTTATGCACAAATTGAATTATTTCGGCACTAAATTCTATCAGAACAATATTGTGAGATTTTTATTTTATAAAAAGGGAACCTAACTTTTTGGACTTACTGGTTTTAAGTATGTTTACTGTGACGACAATTTAATCACATTCTGACTTCGATTTCCTAACAGTCCAGTGAGTGCGTAAATAGATATATAGGTTAGGTACCTACTTTAAAAAAATATTTATTGTAATCAACACATTTGTAAAATATTAGTTTTATATTATGTTCTAGTATCTTGTATTGTATTGTAGTGTATTGTTATCATATATATTTCATATTTTGAGAGTAGGATCTTTAGTTATTACTTAGAAAAACAACCAGCTCCACCTCCACCGAACCCAAAACTGCTTACAAAAGATTAACAATTTTGAAGTGTAGTGATGGAAGTAAATAATAATACTCTTTGACATTGTTGCACAGCTCTATCTAGACCCAAATTTAGCCTGGCTTGTACTACGCTTTCTAAAACGCGGATAAAATAAACACACCTACAGATTTTGTTTTGTAAATACACAACTACTACTCCTACAAACAAAAAAAAAACAAAGCTTATAAGTATTAAAATATTGTTTAATATTTTGTTTACATACATACAAGTCAATCATATTGATTTAAATCACCAGTAGCCCCGTTCTTATTTAGCACGCACAGAATCTTATCACATTGGAAGCACAATGGTATTCTAAGGTCACCGATCGTTCTAACAGTAACATTGCCACCTGTTGCCAGAATTATTTATAACTAGCCGCCACATTTGTCAATGTATACCTAAGAAGTATAAAGTTAAAGTCGTACGTACAGTTGCATGCAATCAGTTCGACACTTAATGATGATGTTTTATTGATAGATCAGACACGTAGTTAGTACAAATGCAACTAAATTTTGATATCTATAAATTTTAACTGTGTGTGATGATCACAAACTGGTCTTAACCAGCTCGCTAGCTACCATTGAGTGCTATGATGATAAAAGTACTACAAATGACCCTATATTGTAACTACCCAAATATTACATAATAAACTCACAAAGAATATAGTATTATATGTTATGGACAAAGTGATTAAATATTGCACTATTCATGCCCAGGCAATATGAATAATGTTAAGTCAAATTGGGTTGCCTGATGAATACTTATAGAAACTTCATTACTTATCAAATTGTCTGACTATTATGAATATTGCTATATAACTGTTGCGCAAATTGATCATTACGCCCATTAAGGTACATTAGGCGGGGCGCTAGGACCAAGAGCATACATGGAAGGACAATGGCGATTAGCCAACATGAGCTGCGACAGAGTGCAGTTGTTTTATATTCAGTTTACAAGTAGAATTAAAACCTAATAAAGGCGTGCGCCAGTAAAGTGTAATAAATAGTAATTACTTAAAAAAAATATAGGTAGTCATGGGACTGCCGACAGAAGTGAAAACTTAAACGAAACGACGAACTTAAAACGGCACATTAGCAGGTTGGTGACATTAATTAATAAGGAGCTGACAGAACTCGAATGTTTAGATTAGCGCCCTCTAGTTGATCTTTTAATATATTTGTAGGGTGTCGGTCACGAGTTCAGTGCTTTTTCCCCATAGCAAAAGTGCACAAACGAGCCTAAGAAGTTTTCACTTCAATTATATGCACTTGGATGAACATTATGAAAGTGTGTTAGAATGGCGTCAGAACAATAGAATGCAGTTGATATGGTTGTAAAGATGGTGCAAGTCTTAAATTGAACCTTTCCGAGGCTAACGGTGAAGTGAGATGTCGGCATCGAACTAACTAAAAATACCACACGCTACAATGCTCCGTCACAATTGTTAAGTTTTTATTGTTAAACAGGAGTCTGACTAACGTGTATATTTTTATTCTTTTAAACTAATTTTTATATGTCATTACGTTACCGGAAAAATAAAAAACACAGAATATGTACAAAATAACAATAATACTGCAGTAAAAAAAAACATAGTCCGTTCCATGTGATTTAAATAAACACCGGCTTTTTTCTACTATCATGTTTTCCCTATAAATTTCCATGAACTATGATTTAAATTAATAAATATGTTCTTTTCAGAGTCACCTCGATACAAACACCCTTGACATGACAAAGGCTGAACATCGACACCTGGTTCTTCAAATTGCTCTCAAATGCGCCGATATATCAAATCCATGTCGCCCATGGGAAATCAGCCGAAAATGGAGTCTCAAAGTTTGTGAAGAGTTCTTCCGACAGGGAGATTACGAGAGAAAACTTAATCTGCCGGTCACAGCCCTCTGTGACAGACACACCACCTCAATCCCAAAGATCCAGACAGGTTAGTTCGCATCTTTACACGAAATTTAGTCACTGTGTAAAACTATCTAATCTCTTAAAATGTACCTCATTATTTTTCAGGGTTCTTTAAATTTGTGGTTACTCCATTAATAAAAGAATGGGACCGATTTCTTAAGAATGATCTATCCTCTCAAATGCTAAATAACCTGCTCTATAATCAGAACAAATGGGACACACTCGTTGCAGAAGAGTTAGCCGAGGAGACGGGCACTGAGATATCTGACGCCGATATGGTAGATGACGACTTAGATACCTGTTCTGGTACTAATATGTCAGATAGCTCTGAGCTACTGCTACCTCCTCGCCGAAGTTCACTAAATCCAGCTAAATCAGGAGCGCTTAAAGAGCAACTGAGACGATTTTCTGTACCACTTAATGTATTCCAAGACTCTAAATTTAAGAGCCGAGGAGAGAAAAGTCGTGCTTCATCGGTAGTAGATCCCCAGAAAGGCGATGCCAGTCCCGCAGGAAGCGAGCACTCGATACATTCACAGCTTAGCGTTAGGGGGCAATGCGAACATACGCATGAAACACCCGAAAAAATTCTTAGTACAGAAAAACTACTGCCAGATTCCTCAATAGCTTCAATCACAACCCCGGTTCAAGCAACACGACTTAACACAGTCATAAGAGATGGTGGCTCCTGGAAATTGGTGCGACAACAAACTTTCCCACCTTTAGAGCCCGTGCGAGATCATTCTCTCATATCTCGCTCACTCCACACAAGCAACGAAGATGCTATATCTCGTTTTAAATCGGATTTGCCTCGATTTGACCTAGCCTCATACCGAAAAGAGGGAAGATTTAGCAATTTATTCACTAGGTTAGACACTGATAAGACTGACAATATTGCTGACGATTTACAAAGTAATGTAGAATCAGCAGAACCGCAACCTAATGTTCATAAAGAAAATGATACGAAGAGGAGGGAATCTATAGCGGTGGGCAGTCAACTTAGGGATAACCTGACGTCAGTCCAATTAGGAGGACTGGACTCTGACCATCTGCTACGTCGAAGGAAATCAATGCCTACCGATGTAGTCTCATTTGGTAAGTGAGCTCAGGCTAAAAAACATAAAGTGTATTATTTTTTAATCATGTTTAGTATAAGTAGCAAAATGCTTATTGTTTTTCTTTTCTGTGTGACAGCTCCAAAAGATAAGAAAGTTCGAGAAGTAACAGCTGTGTTACCACAGTTCCTGCGGCGAACAGTATCGGGAAAAGAGTCTTGGACACGTCGCCGGGGCTCAGCTCCATCGCCTGTAGCACCATCCGAGTTGCGAGGTCTAGCTTCCTTGGGCTCACTACGCCATAGTGTAAATGGGGGACGAAGAAAACCAAACCCGATAGTAACATGCCAGCAGTGGCTGGCTAAAGCAACGTACAGCGTACAGGAGAGAACGTTCCAGCAACTGCCGCGCAGGAGCTCACTACCCGTTGAGGTGATAACAGGTGCTTGATGGCTTAGCGGCTTTTTTATTTTATTTTTGCATGTCCGTTACACGTTTCATTAGCGCACGACGCTACGATTGTTTGAATGCAATTTGTTTTATAGGTACTACATAAGTATAACTTTCACTGCTGTCAATGTATATTTTGCACTCAATGAGTTAAAATGTACATAAATGTTTGTGTAAATAGCAATACACCGCGAAAGTTTTAAATCCAGCTCACAACTAGTGTTACAAGTTTCAAAGATATATTTTATATTTTTCAGGTATATCATCCTACTGAGGTGTCCAAGCCTACCGACAAACCAAAATAGTGTCAGCTTGAGCCGAAAGAGGCTCATAAAAATTTAGAATTTGCAAATATAGACTTAGTTGATGATGAATTATTATTAGTGTTAGATCAAGACCTCAGTGTAGTTCATGATGACGATCAAGATTATGACGCCGATGTCGACGAGGATGATCAAGAAGATGATGATCTAGAGCCAGATTTAGAACCTAGTATGACCGAGGAACATCCCCCTGTGCCCAAGCAAGAACATAAAATTGAACTTGAGGATCCGGAAAACGATCCTGTTGACGATGTAATATCCGATTATGACGAGGAGTTATACTTTCAACAATTTGGACATGTAGATCTTGCTAATTTAGATGATATAGATTTAGATCGTGATCATGACCTAGATATCGATGATGACGATGACGATGATACTGATAATATCACATCATCAGAACTTGATCAACCACCATCCATCCTCAGAAAACGTGCAAATTCTATCTAAGCTGCCTCTTAATTTTTACTCCCTCCCCCCTCCTATTTCTGATGTATTTAGTCCTAATTAACGCTTTTTCAACTAGCAACTGTCGTTTACCACTAGGGTATTTTATTGACGCCATATTGTGGCACTTTAAATCTTTTATTGGTATAAACACAGTTATACAACCTAGCCACCGATGGAGCATACAAGCACCCTCCCCCTCCCCCTCCCCACGACTATCCTTCTAGTCAAATGAGCTGAGCTTAAAAACATTAAGTTACTAATAGATGCGTTGATCACAAGTGTTTTTCAGATACACAAAACACTCGAATTGGTAATAATTACCATAGATGCAAATATTCTATTATTGTAAAATAATCTTTCTCAATGTAAAAATAAATCAGAGTTCAAAATTATACCCATCGCAGATCGTATTCCATTGCGTTTCTTGAGCCACCTTTTTTGACATCATACTCTTGACTCGGCTCAAATACGCAATTGTAGGCGACAGCTCCAGGCAGTAGAAGGCGCTCAAATACGTTTCAGAACCAGAATTACGCTTATATTCAACATGATGATAGCATTATGTCGAATTATGTATCATTCTAGATTAATTAAAGGTATAATAAATGAACAATGAATCACTCCAATATAAGTACAATGTACAATATGACAAAAAATAGAACAGTCAATCGGAATTGTCAATGTCAATTGAGGCCAAAAGTGTTGGGAAAAGAACAGAATGACTAAATAAATTACAGTTACGATTGACTGTTTTCGGATAACGGTGAGAATTTATGTAATTGTTGATTGTATTTATTAACTTAATCAGTTTTTTTACTGTAGGTAATTAACATTTTGTAAACGAATGCGATGCTGTGTTGCCATTATACGGCAACCAACAACACAACAAAAATACATTTTATTTTTAACACCTTAGTACAAAATATTTTCCACGCAATGTTTTATTGTTTATATTGTTTTAGGGATGTAAAATATTTTGCCATATCATCTCATAGGTTTAACCGATCAGAATTAATGTAATTATTAACAAAAGTTGTGTTTAATTTATTAAAAATTGACGATGAGAAACCAAAAAAGAACAAACCTTCTAAATGGATATTTGAGTCTCAAGTAGTATTTTCAAATTTAAATAGTCATAGCATAAGTACTTAGTAGATTATAAGATGGTAATTGGTAGTCGCCCTTTTTGGGCGTGACATGTATATGTGAATGGTGATGCATTGAATACTGGTGTATCAGGACATGTTCAGTATTACAAGGAAAGCTTAGGACCATTCTGTTGATCGCTGCACCAGCCCGCTGTCATATGTTGATTGAGGACCCCAAAGTTGCACACGCGCATCGATTCTACAACTGAATACACGAGGATTAACCATCGTCAACTATTACATGCACTAATTAAAAGAATTATCTCAGGTTATATCATTATTTGTTTATAATCCTGGTTAAGAGGGCACATGTAAATAAAATAAAGCTGTGTTTTTATTTAGGCTAATTACTTATTTTCTTACTCCGTACAGGTTTGTTAGAAACAGATCTTTTTGTTGTACCCACCATTTTATTTGTCACCCCTTTTAAAAAGGCAGAGTACAAACTTCTTAACAGTTCATTTCCTGGATTTTTCATCCAAGAAATAATCAATTGCAATCACAGAGGTGACTTGTATCTAGTTTGGAATTATGCCTCATATATATGGCAGTATTCTTGTCACCTCCCACCTTGAGACCTGCCATGAGCTCTATATACGCCGCCTACCTTCGCTGCCTCAATCACTGTGGCGCGGTCACAGAACATGACGGTCGGAACACGGCCATGGTTTTAAACATGACAATTGCATTAAACTTTTGTAAATATTTCTGGAAGTAGTGATTCACTGTTAAATGTTTCAATGTTAGTATTATAATAAAATGAGTGTTTTATATCATTTACATAAATAAATATAAATTGCGATCAACAGAATCGGACGCGGAGTGGACAATTATAAAATTAACAGTTGTGTTTTAATTGATTAGGTATATTATTATTGTTTGTTTTTTTATGATCTATAATACGGATAAAATTCGATATAGTATTTTAAGTAAATTGCATTTCTTTAATATTATAATGAATACCATAATGTTCACGTCCAAATATTAGCATGCTTATTTGTGCCATTTCTGACATAAACCAGGATTGTCACGAATATTATCTAAAGTTTTACTGAAACCAAATCAATTTTGTTCGTTCGTTATAAAATGATGTCTCAAAAATCTGAGTCGTAAAAGAATGCAGCTGTTTTTATATACCAAAGTTGCTGGCAACATTCGCTTGAAGCGAATAACGACGTTTAGTGGTGATGAGTAGGTACTTTTTGATGTTCGGCAGTCCTGTAGTGCTTGTGGCAACACTAGAGGCCATCTTGCTAAAAGCAATTTTTATTTATACCGCATAAACTGAATAAGTCGTGACAATGGACGAATGTCATTTACTTAAGGTTCGGTAAATGCCTGGTGATCACTCAGTTAAAGGTACAAGCAGTAGAAAATTATTTTAGTGTACTTATAGTCAAGGGACATTGAGGGTTCAAACCCATTTAATATCGGTAAAATCCGTCTTTTTTCGTATTTGAGATAATTATTTTTGAGCATAGCTCGGATGAGAATAGTTTTGTATATTTTTCTAAGATCGTCTTCATTGAAGTACTTAGGTACTTTTGATGATTAATAAATAATTACTCTTAATTTGGAAGAAATCGAGAAGCAATGGCATATGGGACGTGTCCGACGAGCCCTTGAAGCGAGTAGCGGATTCCAAGAGACTTTTTTATTTAATTAAAATATATATTTTTGTACCGGCCTCTAGTGTTCGAAAGCTCTTTGAGAAGTTGATGTATATTTAAACTGTAAATAGGAATGTGTGTCTATTGGTGAATGTTTTTCTATTAATTTATTTTGTGATCATGTCAAAGTAGTTTTTAACTCGGCATGTCGTTTTAGTTTTAGTTGTATTGTGCTGCGAGGGCCAGAAACATAACTTGTAATAAATATTTTTTAACCTACTTCAAAAACGAAGAAACTCAAATCTCAAACGAAAAAAATAAATAGAAAGACCGGTATGTGTAATGCTTGAAAAAAAAGACAATAAAAATTACTACAACTCACTACAAAATAGAACAACTGAAAACAATCGTTCGGGCATTTTGAATGTACCTACTGGTTATAAAACTGACATACACAGGGGTTATTCAAATTATTTAATTTAAATTATCTATCAAATTTTAAAGATGTAGTTGCTCTCCTAGAAATATCTAATTTTAATGTCATGATATTGATTTTTATTTATTTTTCATCGTTTCCCTTTATTTCAATCTTTTTTAATATACAATTGTAATACAAAAGTATTCGGACACCCTGAAATTACAATTTTTAAGAGTCATTTCCGGCGATAATATTAAACAAAATAGTCTGTAAATTATTAATCAAATATTTGGCGTATCAGTCGAGTGTGCGACAATCGCACACTCGACACGTCTCGATTTAAACCCCACATGGGCATTCAAGCCACAGGTGGTGTTCCTAGTTATGAGCCACTGATAGTTGTCTTACGGTTAAATGTTACGCTTACACATAACATTAGGAACATCTCAACGACCAATGTTTCTGATCATTTCTTTAGCTAAACATAACTAAGTGTTAGAATCACTTAATGTATATAGTAAATAGAATTCAATGTGCTCAAGTCAAATGTGAATAAAGTATTATTGAAGGACCTTTAAGCGTTTTAAGAACATACCTTTTTTTATATACTTGAAAAGTACTTTTGAAAGTTTTCTATAGAAACAATGCCCCAAGAAATAGTAGATACATCTCTTCTAAATATACGATTAAAAAAAGTATTAAAATTATGATATACCGTAGGTTAATATTGTGTTAAGATTAAGGTATGGATCAAATGTAAATCTGGGCTCAATTTGTTTTTTAATTTATATATTATTTTATATACCTATTACGGTTGCTTGGTATTGCTCATGTTGGTGTTGAATATTCTATACCGCTCACGTAGTTTAACACCACGAATATATTTAATTGTTATTTTACGACACAGTTACGACAATTATCGGTAATTAATAAGAAAACTAGACTACCTTCTAGGCTCCACCACGGAATCCTATCGCTGGAGTTGTTTACATAAACAAAAATGAAAACGGAAACAAAGCTAACTCAAAGAAAGTGAAAAAACGGTCGGTCACATCTTATGAAAGTCGCTGCTCCAGAATTCAATAAGCACGCAGAAAATACCTTTAACGTTATTTTCTTTTCCAAATATTAAAAAGTGAAGGTTGTCTTTAGTAAGTCTTTGAAACACATCTATCACTATCAGGAGAAATAGGTAATGAAATGTTATATAAAAAACATGGTAGATATTTGGAAGTACACTATTATAAAATCTTATAGTGGTTCTTTTTAGTTATCAGTACTAGCGTGAGTTAATACGAAATAAAGTGTCCATCACAATCGGATGGTTTTTAGAATGAAATAAATGCTAAGTATAAGAATTTAGCCAACTCGTAGTGGAAGTGTCGGGCGGCGCCCTATCCACTGCGCCCTAAAGACCCTTGTCGCGAGTTTAACTGTAAGTAAAAATATCAATGTTAGGATATTGTATCGACTTTGACGCGGCTATGAATTGTCACAATTTATTAGTTTTAATGTAATAAACAGCTTGTAAGTATCTACAATAGATAAATGTACTTTCGTGTTTAATGTTGTTTCTCTGGATAATATAATATGTTGTAAATGTGTTGTTAACCATCAGTGGTCTGGTTTGGCTTATCGTAAGCGGCAGTGATGGCCTCAACGCCAGCTGAGTATCAGTTCTCCAGATCGCGAGGTTACTCCGTCGTGTATAGTTCAACTGCACCAGGTCACAATCATAATTAACTCTCGAGGGATCACTAGAAGTGTAACAAAAGGATAGGGTACATAGAACCTTTTCTAGTTGAACCATAAACGACCTAAGTTTACGTAGGTAGTAGTGGACACCCCCACTGAATCAATAGAATGTATTAACAGATTTAACTATTGTATTACCTATAGCCCTTCTTACAGTTAAATTGATATTATTAATGTATTTAGTCGAGATATCGTCAAGGCTATGGTCGATTACTGCATATAAACCTAAACCTGTTAACCTAGATGTTGTTATATATATTACCTATCCTACACACTAAGACACAGTATCACGTAAACGCATCAACACGATAGAGAATCTTACACTTAGTCGTAGAAAGCACCATCAAATGCAAACTGTTTTGTTTTTTAATCTCTTGTACTCGGAGTAATTATAAAGAGTTAAATTGTCTAAATACTCATTTTTAACAATAGATGATGGACTGGGATATCACCAGTTACATACATACAACACGCCATTCGTTTATGCAGTTTGGACGCTGAATTTGAAAATTATAAAAATAGAACGTGGAATAGCGTTGTATCTTGTACATAGTAGAGATTTTTTAAAAATGAATCTTAAATATTATCTATGACTAGCATGACGAATTCTATGAAACTAGTTATTTTTCTAACTGGTCACGCGTGCTTCTCTGTTTTTGTAATGCAAGTGTCATAGGATTCGAGAAACACTATATTTACTGTAAACCTCGATATTTATATGTGTCAAGGTATGTAACCGTTGGAATTAAAAAAAATTAACCCCCAAAGCAAAAACGACGGGGTGTTATAGTCTGACGTGTCTGTCTGTGGCATCGTAGCTCTCGAACGGATGTACCGATTTTGATTTTTTTTTTGTTTAAAAGGTGAATTAGTCGGGGAGTGTTTTTAGATATATTTGACTTTAATAGACTTTTCTAATTGTTGAAGAGATTTTCGAGTCGGGGGAGGGGGGGGGGGGTATTTTAATTTGTGTATGTTATAGTTATCTTTCATGTATTTGAATTTATTCGAAATCTAGTGTAGGTACTTACCTCCTTTATAATTACTCTGACATCTTAAGTTTACATTTGGAAAGAAATTAACAATATGGTTCCCTGTTAACATTATGTATGTAGGCAATATCATTGGAACCATCTTATACATATGTATTAAATATGTAAAAATACATACTTCTTCTATCATAAATGTACCTACCTGATTAGGTGTCCAATGAATAGCTCTTTTACACGTTGGGTCAGCAAAAGCATAAGTAATACAATTAATTTGTTTGGTTGCAACTTTATAAAATATTAAAATCTGGACAAAAACGTGTAAAATCTCTACGTGTTTATAATTTATTTAAATAACATACCATGGGAAGTTACTTTTTACAAGTACCACAAAAGTCGTAGTGAATGTTTCTCATGAAAAAGAGAGCCATACAAATCCACCCAGTTCCCTACCTCCTTCCTATTTACACGACTTTACTCGCAAAAACGGTGGTCGTATGCAATTGTTTATACAGAGGGAGAGGACATGTAGTAACACCTCTCGGACAGCGGCTACGTGAAGTAGTTTGTTCGATTTTTTGTAAAGGAAATAAAAGTGAAATAAATTTATTTTAAGTTCCGCAATTTTATAGTTGATCGCAGTCCTGTTATAATGTCATTGTGAAATGCCGACAACGTATCAATGAGCCGCTAAATCTGAGTTGTTATCTGTAATTGAGAGGCACGGTTTAGCTGTTGCTAACCCACGTGTACGTAAGAAGGTAAACACCGCACCGCAAACATAGGCTATAGATATTATATCAGATATGTCAAAATTGTCCGTTTGTACATTAAACGCCCTGCTTTATCTCCTGTTATATAACTCGGTAAGTACATAGCTTTGAGAGACAATGTACTTTATTTTTTTTCCTATAATGTATCGATACCGTGGGGTAACGAACAACATTATTTAAAAAAACCACTTTGTAATTAAATGACTAATAAGAAACAATATAATTACGCTTCGCTATCGATATGTTATATCATTTACGGTGTATAAATGATATAATAATGTATAACTATAACTGTGTGTTATAGTTATACATTATTATATCATTTATATATATTTATACAAATGCACAAATTGCGAAAAGCGTTGAACAGTGCTTTACGTCGATTGCGAGTGCAATATCTAAGTAATTCGTACTTAATTAGTTACAAATAAATTTTTTTTATTGATTTGGTTTTTCTTTTCTCGTTTTTATTTCCTTATTTATTCAGTTAATTATTTTTGTTACAAAAACAATGAGCTTTTAAAACGAATAAACAGTCGAATTTAGAACATTTTTGCTAATATGTATTATAAGAAATATCGACTTGTACTTTTGATTAAAGACTGTTAATTTGATATTACTATTAGCCATTGTTATTGTAAGTGAGAGCGGAAATTCGAACAAGTATCAAATCGAAACATAATGTGTTGTCTCTTCTAGTGCTAATATCGCTGTACGAACATATACCTATCTATAATTATGACTATTGTCAGGATTGATGTTTATCCGTGTGTCTTAACCCCTCTTGATTGTGAATAAAGTAATATATGGAAGGAACCAGGGCTTTTATTGATGTCCCATACAACTGAGTCATCAGAAATTCTCCATTTACCTGAATGTACAGAAAAATGGCAGCTGGCTGATGCCGATGTACCTATACCTATAGGCTAAATGTACATAACATAGGTGAACAATTAATATGTTCGTATACGTGGTCCTTCTGATACCTCAACAGGTATGAACACCTGCCGCAAGTGTTCTATTTCAGTAGACAGAAACAAACTGGACACCAGCTGAACCTTATAGAGGCATTCTTCCACAGGCCGCTTTTTTGTAGCCATCCGAACTTGGTCGGGTTATGTAGGTTTTCGATGCTTTGTCAATATTTTAATTGTTTCTCTTTAATTACTGAATTTAATGAGATGAAATTTTGCATGTGAGTAGTTGAATTAATACACTAATTATTGGAATACATTTTACTATGCAATTCCTGTAGAACGTCGTGATATTTGACTGCTTTGTAAACAGTTGTTCATGGTAAATTGTCCAATAACTCTTTAATTACTAACGGAACATCATTGATACTTGGCAACATGTTGCAGACTCTTACAAGGTTTGTATAAACGTAAAAATCTAGACCCCAAAGTTTATACTTTACGAACTAAGACCTAATAAGCTTATTTTACGTTTATATTTTTATCTTTTAAACCCTACGATTTTTTCTAAATCTGTTTTATAAACAAATATAAACAAATTCAAAACAACGTATGTAAAAATCTACAGCTCTCTATATAAGCGCTTTATACGAAAACTAGCTAATGGCCAAACGTTCGCGTAGCGGAAACTTGAATTTCTCCGAAGTTTATGCATGCACTAATTTTATTCACACATACACAATTACACACAAATACCCACTAATTTTTGGACACATTTTTTTTTATCTAAGTCCATGGATTAAAAAAAGTTCCGCCAGGACAACGTTCGCCCAGCGGAATCAGTTTTTAGCGAATTTTTCCACAATGGCTGCATGCACAATTTTTTTTTACCATACACAATTACACGACGTCATACACTAAATATCTGCATAATTAAAATCTTTAAATTCAACAACATTCCGCTGCGCGAACGCACACATAATAATAATAACTCCACACATCTCACACACGGCCGTTGATCCCAAACTAGGCAGAACCATGGTACTGGTGGTGTTAACCAGACTGCTGGTAAACAGACTTATATATGTCTAAATACATACATGTTATAGATAAATTACAACCCAGACAACAAAAAAAAATATCGTGCTCATAATAAAATTTTATCCCCTGCTTACGCTGATTGTGCGACGCAGCATAGTGAATACGCTAGATTTGTCTTCGCAACCATACCAGGACACTTGTCTTAGGATACATGGTGAAAAAAAATCATAATGAAGGATATTGGGCGCAAAGTTATCGAGTAGGGTCGGTGTCAAAATGAAGCCTTTTAAAAAAATGTACAACTTACCTACGTATTTATAAGTTAGTATTTTAAAGCAGTGGAGTTTTCTGTTTCATTTAATGACTTGTTGTTTGTATATTGGGGTTGCTGACGACCCGGACACCTGTCCAAATTGACCCTTTTAATTTTAGAAAATGGCGCTAGAGATAGACGTTCTTAACAACTACTGTTTTTATTAAATAATTTTGATGTTATCTCCATCCTAAGGTTGTCTGGTAGAGAAGCGATACTCTGGTTTGTAAGATAATTTTTTTTCAACTGTATTTTTTTAATGGTGTACAACAGGACTGTCCAAACTACATAACTTCGCGGGCTTATTAAATTTACTACAAAAGCTGGAGGGCCGCAGAAAAACATATTTTCAGCTTTCATGTAAAAAAAATACAGGGTAATCTTTCCGGGAATTCCCCCAATAATAGTAAAAGATAGCTTCACTTTTAAATGATATCATGCAAATCATCCGAATGAAATGTTACAAGAATAAAGATAAATAAAATATACCAAATATTGATTTATATGTTTTAACAAGAATTCTATTAACCAAACTATTTATGTCCACGGGCCGTTGTCTGGACACCCCTGGTGTACAATAAAGAATATTCTATCTATCTATGTTATATCTTAATGGACGGAGCATATCAACAGTTTCGTTCCCTGAAGTGTTTGTAGTACTGCAAACACTTCAAGGAACCATACTTCAGAATGGCATGCCCATAATGATGCCAATACTGCAAGAAACTAAACCTGTCCACGCCGATGCGTAGGTACACTGCAGAGGGTTAGGTCTGACTGATACTAGTAGCATACAGTACTAAGTGTGCAAGTACTGTCGCCAACACGGTAAATCTTGCTGCTATATCATTCTACTTAGTCATACGTTTATTCATAAAATTCATTCTTTGTTACTCATGTTTGTAACATGAAAGATTGATCGAAAATTGCTGTTTTCGCTAGATAAGGCAATTCCCTATGGCTTCAAGTAAAATGCAAGCCTACTAGATGTTTAGGTTCCTTTACAATTGTATGAAAGTTTACAAATAAATAAAACAAAAATTATCTAACATGATCTATTTAATAAAGTAACTAAAACGCATGTACACTATATACAATCAGACGGTGGGTTCCGTGGGTCCCGTCTCCGGTTTTGCAGACGCAGCCCCAATGGGCTTAGAGTCCACGTCTGTCGTGGCAGCAATCTCCATGTTCTTTAAGCTCTGCTCAAACTCCACTGGGTCGATGAGTTTTTTCTTGGGAAACGGAGGCGTTCCAAGGATCTTTTCGACGTCTTTGTAATTCAATGTTTCCTTTTTAAGAAGTTCTTCGGCCAACTAAAATATTTTTAATATGATATAAAAAAATGTGCTTGTTTATAATTAAAATACCAGTATCATTATTGTTACGTGCACGTTGTCCATCCGTTACTAAAGGAGCTTTTGTGACTCTTCTAACCAACAACATTACGCGAATAGTGTTATAAATATGTTTTTGTGTAGAATAGAGGTGCTTCCATACTAATTACGCTTAATTCGAGCCTAAATCCATCTTGTGCTTCTTCTGTCAAAAGATAGTGTCAGAAGAAGATACCACACGTCCTCTAAAATACTGTTACAAGGGATAGTACGATACACTCACATTCGTCAGCAACTTGAGATTGTTACGAAGCAGTTTCTCTGTGGTATAGTACGCGTCGGCGATGATCTTGCGCGCCTCGTGGTCTATCAAGTTCTTGAGCTTGTTGCTGTAGGGACTCTTGCCACGCTCCTTCATGTTGGGGAACGATAACAGCCCTACTATAGGCGACATGCCGTACACTCTCACCTGCATACAAAAATAAATGTGTTTGAAGCCTTCTGTGTCAACATACCTATTTAAAGTAATCAAGATTTTAAATAAATAATAGTCTGCATTCCTGTTTTTCAATTTGATCCTAAATCGAGTTATTAGTTTAGGTTATAATAAACAACAGGTAACACAAGAAAACAGAAGAAAAGAGACAAGGTATCAGTAAGTTCTGAATAAGGCTGAAACAATGGTTGATTCAAAATGTATTTTACAATCTACAAGATTCTATTAAAATGTGGTGTTACTTTGACGTGTTAACGTAATGTATTATGTCTTTATTAATGTAGTCTATCTTGCAAAGCCCAAAATGGGTTGACTGTTGATACCGTTGATAAACCGATGACTGTTGATAAACTGTGTAGGCACATATATGTGTAACATCTACACATATGTGCCTACACAGTTTATTATATAACAAAACATTATAAATTACTTGTTTCCTTTTACAACTTACAACTAATAACCCGGACACATTCTCTTAGCAATATGTAATATTTCATTTTATTTTATTGTATTTTAAACCTATTTGTAATATTTTTGGGACAGTAGTCTAAATAAAAAAAAACTTTCATATTCTGAGACATTTTTTAATAATATCGATAAATATAGGTCAATATTGTTATTGCATTAGGATATACATAATTTTTTATATATAATATTAAGCTTTTGCTTTATCTCATTTAATATGCTGTTTAACAATGTTTATTATTGCTAATCTTCTGTTTCGAAGGAAAATACTAACTTACGAGATAGTCAGCGTATTGTAGAGCTATCATAAGCAATCGCAGTGCAGAGATAATTAAGAACTTGTTACTACATTCGGTTTTGCCTGTATTTACATTAAATAGGTAGGGCAGGCGATACTCAATGCACGTTTGGTCAATGTTTTCAAACGTTATGATAATTAAAATGTACTACGATTTTGTTATACCTGTGAAATGTTTGACTTCAATTTATATATCAGATACGTCACACGTGTACATAGTCTTTCTTTTGTTAAGATGGAAAAAAATAACGGTCACTTGTATATAAAAACATTACAATCGTACTTTGTAATCAAAACTGAGTGAGCTGTCGCGAGCATATGCTAAAGGTACGTTTCAAGCCTAAAAATGTATTTAAAAAAAAGTTTTTTTTTTCCACTTGTATAAAAGACTTACACCCAGTTTCTGAAAGGCTGATCAAAATATTGTTCAACTACCAGAGCTGTCAAGTTAACAGTGGTGTCAAAGCAATTCGTGTTTATGAAGCGTTGACCAAAGAAAAAAATACTAATCCATAATCAATTTCATTGAACATTCGAATGGAATTGGACATAAGATTTTGGAATAAAAATTGACATAAGCTCTGTTCAATTATCCGATGATCAAATCAAAGTGTCTAATAGCTCTTTCAGCAACTCAAGAGATTTCCATACGATGAGTTAATTTTTGCGTTGATCAGTCTTTGAGACACCGGGCGTTAAAATTTGAGAATTTTGTCCTTCACAAGTACGTTCGCTGCCGTCGCAGAACCACAGTACATTACAGCATTAAAACTCCCAATATAAAGTATAACATAACAAAATATTTCGCAATAGCACCATAACATAATACCTGTGCGTACGCAATTTTGGTGACCTTCTCAAGGTCGTTCTGCGCGCCGCTCGTGATCGAGTTGAAGACAACCGCCTCGGCCGCACGACCGCCGAGCGCCATACACATGCGATCGAACAACTGAAAACATATTATGATAAAATAAAAATTAAGAAAACCAACGGAATGTCAAGAGGTCAAAATTTAAAATTGACATAATGTCAATTAATGATAAATGAATTTATTTTGCATATAGGTCGTTTTAGACACTTTTACACATCGATTTTTTCTTTTTTAATGCTAGATGGTGCTAGATGAAACGCCGAAACAAAGTCTGCATAAATCCAAACTGTGCAAGTGCCATGCATGCGTCCAGGGTGGTCTTTATACGAAAGGATACTTTATTTTTAAGCTGAGCAGTCACGACTGACTGACCCTACTGGTCCTACCGACCCTCCCGACCTATCTAGTCAGTCATGACTAGATAAGTCGGTAATCACGGAACTCAAACACATCTTAGGGATTATTTCGCCACTCTCCCTGTTAACCTGATTTAGCTCCGCTCCAGATTTTATTATTTTGTTAATGACTATTTTGAAGAATATTTTTTTAACTAGCCATGGCTTAACCGAAAAGCTAGGCGGTATACATTCATCACTCTTCCTTTATTTTCTTGGTAGCGGTACGAACTTTTATAAGCAGCCTCGTACTTTAGATCATACCTTGTTTTAAACTGAATATATCACGTAGTTAATATGTGTTTATAAAAACGCAAAATTACTAAAACAACTTTACTTGCTAGAAAAATCAGCTGATGAAAATAAGTCGAAGACCCTTCTGAATCAGTAGCAGATGAATCTGCGACTTAAAATTGCATAAATTAAGTTCTTGCGGCAGTAAAAGGATTTACAAAAATTAAAATTAATATTTCCGTCAAATATATAAATTATACATGGTATAGTGTAACTATTCATAATTATGTAAAAAAAACTGTCAGTCGTAGGAATACACGTCAGAAGTGAAAACACATATAGTGTGCGTTCCGATATACCCTGAGAACACTGTAAGGTATGACGTCAATTCAGTATACTGCAAAGCCGTTCTTTTATAGTTAGCTATACTGGTTAACGCAGTTCAGTATACTGTCGGTTGTCAATTAAAGTCAATTGTCAAATCGCATAATAAAAGTCACAGTGTGACACCACTGAGAGCACCTTACCTCGAAAACTCCAGTGCTCACAGTACAAAAATGGCGACGTTTATGACGTTATATATGACGTCTTATATTTCCCTACGATACTGCGGCAGTATACTGTCAGTTTATAACGGAACGAATTTCTTCCCAGTACGAGCACTGAACAGAACAGTGCTCTCAGTGTATATCGGAACATACCCAAACACATCTATATGTCATCATGACAATATATGTCATTCGCATTGCCTGTGGTTTCGTTAATGCAGAGTTTGTTAACCAAAGGCACCATATATCCTTTCTGTATACCTGTACTGTTCGGGTGAGTAGTTAAGGGGTTAAAGCATACCAAACAAATTTACATTCGCATATATTATATATTACTAGCAACCCGCCCCAACTTCGCACGGGTAGCAGAGCATAATATATTATATTATTTTTACCAACATCTTCAAAAATCATCTTCATATTTCCGCCATTACACAAAACGTTAATAAATTATATAATTAACCTTCTTCATGAATCACGCTATCTATTGGTGAAAACCGCATAGAAATCCGTTCAGTAGTTTTTTAGTTTATCGTGAACAGACAGACAGACATACAAACAGACGCGGCGGGGGACTTTGTTTTATAATTTGTAGTCATTAGTTAGGAGTTATGCATACCTCTTCTTTAGAATAAAGTTTCTGGTCGGAAGTGGTGTACTGTGCAAAGCCGAGCGCCATGTTCGTGCGCGGCACTATGGTCACCTTGAGTAGCGCGTCCGTGTGCTCGAGCAGCCAGCCCGTGAGCGCGTGCCCCGCCTCGTGGTACGCCACTATCTTCTTCTCTTGCGGTGACATCGCGTGACTGCGTTTCTCAGTACCACCTGTAAAACATCAAGTAGAGTACCTCGGACGGGTATAGATTTGATTGTCACTTTGGATATCCAATCTACAACAATCTACCAGATGGAAAATAAACCAGTACAGAAGGCGCACACGCATTAAAGTTATAGCAATACTTACATTGTTATCTTATCTTTATCTGAATCTATTGTTTTGCGAATTATTATTTATATTAACAAAAGTCTCTTCCTAAGTAGGAGAGCCATGCTTCGGCACGTATGGGGCGGCTCAACCGGAGTGATACCATAACCTCACAGAAAGCCGGTCAAGAAATGCTTTTTGCCATTGTTACCCCGAGTGAGTAAGATTACCGGAAGCCCAAACTCAATTCCCCTCTTTCAACTATTCCCATCTTAAATGCCGGCAACGCACTTGTGACTCATAAGTTGCAGGTACCCATGGGCAGAGGTAGTCACGTACCATCAAGTGACCCATTTGATAAAATAGTTCTCACTGATATTCACTTGTATTGTTCGCTATTCTTCGTACTTGTTCACTTACAGTATCGCAGTAATAAACTATGTGCACACCAGAAGGCGACTTCCTTATATAAGTGTTCCTTATCTCATAAAAAGTTAATCTCATAAATATCTAGTAAAAACGCGACTGACTAGACACCCCTCTAAAAACTTCTAGGAGATCGCTGAATGTTCCGATTTTTCTGTTGAAACAATTAATTAGTTTCGCTACACATTTACACATGGGGCCACGCGTCTCAATTTGAGTGGCCGCAACAATATACTTTCAGGGTTGATTGAAGGTGATACCATCAAACCTCACTAAATAGTATCGCAATTGAAACTATCATAAAAAAATATAATACGTACCAACGACTCTCTCAACGGCATATTCAAGGTCTGTGTGTCGCACGATGTTCTGTTTGTGGCGGGCGGCGTGCAGGGCCGCCTCATTGCACACGTTGGCTATGTCCGCGCCGCTGAACCCAGGCGTCAGGTACGCGAGTCTGTATACAAATGCACACGGTGATCAAGCCTGTAACCTCCACATATTTATATTCAGACGCAATACCAACTGCACCTTTCCCATTATTAATATTAATATACACTTTATCGCTTCGTCATCATCTACCTGCCCTTGTCCCAATTTTATTAATGTAATAATAATAATAATAATGTGTAATGTTTTATCTTTTATTCTACTCTATCGTTTTCCCTGCTTACTCCCTTTCTAGACATATGTACTTTCACAGAGTCCATCCATCTTTAAAATTACTACTGATATTGTAGATATGACATGGATTTTAATGTTTCATTTTGAAAATTCGGGCTATATAATACAAAAAAAATTAGGTCGAAACTTCTTTAAATTATTATTCTATAATACTTTCTTTACTTGTCATAAGAAAAAATTACCTACAAACACATATCAACAAAATACCACCAAGCCATAGTGATATAAATATTGCCGACTTTTTTATATCGCTATTGTAGTCACACACACAAACATTTTAATTTCGATCTTGCGAAAACGAGGAGACTGTTCGTCTATTACGCTAGTATACTAAGTTTATGGTATTACCTCTTTACGTAATGGTCCGGCATTATTTCCAGTACGATGTTCTTGAGATGCCTCGCGAAGATCTCTTCACGCTCCTGCATCGTCGGCAGGTCGATGAGAATGTGACGGTCGAAACGACCTGGACGGAGGAGTGCCTGGGGATAATATTCTTTAGTTTTAGCTGTTCTCGTGTCTCAGTAGAGCATGTGCAGTGATGTTATCCGCAGTAGAATATGTATACTGCTATTTAGTATTATTTCTTCATTTCATTTTAGGGTTCTGATCTAGTAAGGATATGGCAATACCATCGTGTCTTAGAGAAACCACAAAGGGGACACAAAAATTACTTATAATATAATTGCTGAACTACTGTAATGAGATGACAGAATTTGTTGGCCGTTATCACTTAGAATTAAACCTACATCTAACAAATTTAATTTTAGTTATTTCGAAAATATTTTAGTTTTAATTTTAACATAAAAATATTAAAAACAAGTAGCAAGTAAAATCGAGTTGTATTAAACATCAAAAAGGTACGTGCTGTACAAACTTGTATTAAATAACAACCTGTGACTTCACACTTAGCTATCGTGAAATTATTTACAGGGACAGCGACTTGAGTATAATTATTATATGTATGATTTGTTTAACGTTATCACCTTGTCCAGAACATCCGCCCTGTTAGTCGAGGCGAGTACCACAACGCCCTCACGACTCTTCATCCCGTCCATCTCGACAAGCAGCTGGTTAAGGGTCTGCTCCCCTTCTCCCCCTCCCGGACCAAAGGACTGACCGCCCGAGGACCGTGCGCGTCCGACAGCATCCATTTCGTCTATGTAGATTATGCATGGAGCGCGTTTGCATGCTTCTTTGAAGAGGTCCCTAGAAACATATACACCGTGTATTTTAGTCAGTGTATTTACGAAAAGTACGTACTCAGACCATGATATAGAAAATTTTACAGAATTTAGTTAAAAAAAATGTCGTTATCAAACCCGGCGTTTTCGTCAAAATCAATAAATTTCACGTAGTTGTTTACTCGCTCGATGTCTAAGATGTCTAAATAAAAGTTTGATAACAGTACCGAAAACACGCCGTAGCACACAGCTGAAGACTGACACTATACTATCGTAACATTCCTTTAACATTATGACGTCGCGACCATAGAGATATTATAGATAGAGGCGTGAAGGTATTGGATTCCGTGTATGTGGGTTAGCGACTTCGCCGTCGTTAGAAAGAGAAAGAAGACCGCGATTTACATGTATCTCTCTCGCACCTCTTAGCTGATTTGTTACCTCAAAGTAGGTGAGGGAAGAGAGACAGAGCATGAGGTGCGAACAGCAAAGTAGTAAATGTAATGAGAGTTCCATAATATAATTTTAAGATGTTAAATTTTTTAATGTTTTACCGAACCTTTTTTGTTACTCTTAAATTACAATATAACTTTTTTCGACAGTTTACAAAGTAAAAAAATAAAAAATAGTAGCTTATGTCATTCATGATATAATATAAAAAATATATAGAATCAAAGACTTGACTTCCAAAAGAAGCAAACTGGTTATTTGACTCGGATATCTTCTTTATCAAACAGTTACTCATAAAAACATAGAAGCGAAGAGATGCATGTAAATTGCTGTCTTCTTTCTCTTTCTAACGACTTCGTGGCTTGCTCCCCGCCGCCATCTATATCTCTATGGTCGCGACTAATCGTGATTCATTCGTAGTCACGTGATTCTTTTAAATTTTTATCAATTTTGAATTGTTTCTAATTAATTTAAGAAAATTATAATTAAGTTTATGTATCGACTATTAATGTAATTTGTGACAAAATTTTACAACATGA
This sequence comes from Callimorpha dominula, assembly GCA_949752705.1. Taxonomy (NCBI): domain Eukaryota; kingdom Metazoa; phylum Arthropoda; class Insecta; order Lepidoptera; family Erebidae; genus Callimorpha; species Callimorpha dominula. The sequence continues at coordinate 3,408,207 of OX456990.1, forward strand.
ATTTTTTTTTATTATTATTATTAGTCTACAGGCCCACACCTGAATGATTTCGATGATTAATAACAGGCTGAAAGTTCGTATACAGCTTCGTTCTGTCGAGCCGCCCAACTTTTATCATTGGGATACCAATACCAATATCCGATATTGGAAGTAAAAAAATGCGTGGGCGTGAAGCACGTCGATTTCATGAGTACCGAAAATTTATGAATAACAATTTATTTTCAATAAAAACTTCGAGACAAACGCGAAGAAACGATATGAAAAATTGATTAATAACAAGCTGATTTTTGTAGTGCAGCTCGAACTCTTTAGTACAATTTATTTTGACGGATCCTGTTGGATTCGTCTTGGTATTAGATTAGGCTTGGTAACGATGGATGATGAAGCCAGGAGACAGTCAAACTTTTTTACGTCTTAAATTGGTTCACCTTAAATGCGTGTCTTATTAGTTTGATTAAACTACAATGATTAAATATAGTAAAATCCCGCTTACCTGACTCTGGCCGCTCCCAGACCACCTATCATCTCGATGAACTCTGATCCGTTCATTGACAGGAAAGGAACATTGGCTTCACTAGCTACAGCTTTAGCAAGTAATGTTTTGCCACAACCCGGTGGACCCAACAACAAAGCACCTTTTGGTACCTGGGGAGTCAATATTGTTTTTAAATAGATGTTATGTGAAAGAAAGTCATGGACAATCCTTACAATACTTATAAATGCAAATTTTTTTGGTGCTTTGTATTTATTGAGCGACGGATTTATATTATTTGCATAGGTGTGGTTTATTTTGATTAATCGAACAGTGGCATAGAGTGCTTTTACCCAAGATAGGGTTCTCAAGATAGGGGATATATTTACCAGTTATCTACATGCTGGAATTCTTTTTAGTTTAAGCAACCGACAAACGGACGATGCGACGCGGCGCGGAGTCAGTATCGAACTCCGGCGCGCGGCAGTCCACTGAATTGGCCCGACAAGTTGAGCCCGCCACGTATTTGTAGCTACATACCTAAAATGCAGAGTGGTCCTGGCCTGTCTAAACTTAAGATGGACATATAAAAATATACTAAGCTGTTTACCTTGGCGCCTAAACTCTTATAATGGTCCGGTCGCTTGAGATAGTCAACGAACTCCATAACTTCGATCTTGGCCTCTTTAAGACCGGCCACGTCTTCAAACTTGACACCTTTCCCCTGCCCGGTCATTGAGTCCACAAGTGTAAACTTAGCACGGCCCAACTGACTCTAAAATTTTGTACAATACACATGAATATACATGATTTATATATATATATGCATATACAGGATGATTAGTAAGCTGCGTCCCTTAATATTTTGAATAACTATGAAAATTAAAGAGGTGAAACGGATACCTGTATGGCCGGATACCGGATATTCGGTCAACCTCGAGGCTACTGATTTACTAACATGAGGGCCTCTTTAAAAGCTGAATCAAAAAGTCATTTTAACTCCTTAAGTCACGACACGACCAACTTTTATGGGAATTTATAAAAATTTCTTGCGACAAGTCTGCCGGTTTATCTCAACACGGGGCTAAAAAGAACAGATATGATAAGACATAGTTAGATGTAAGCCGCGAGACTTACGACACGTTCTGCGGTTGTTTTAATAAGGTAGCAAATGGAAACAGCAGCAATGTCTCACGATCAAGAAAAAAAAATGGAATTTCATATGAAATTGAGTTTGTCTGGCACTTGCTTCTATACTTCTAGAGAAATTGGTATTCTTTCACCATAATTTTTCTGGTTACTATCATAAGTAGGTACTAATTATACCTATTGTTGTAAATAAATATAAAGCGATTATATATGTTATGCGGCTTAAATAAAGTTCTTACCTAAATTAAATATCCGGTATCGGGCCGGATATCCGTTTAATCTCTAAAAACGACTAAATATGACAAAATATATTTGATGCAGATTTTTTTAAGTCATAATTTTTTCTGTATTATCTGCTTATCAAAACCCCATGCTGAGAAAAAGGGCGTCTAAAATAGTGTATCAGTCCGTGACCCCTTCCTATGAAGGCTTGATGGGGAATTATAAAAGTTAAATTGAAAATAGTTTAAAAACAGTTTTCCTACTTGAAAACCGCTTTCGGAAGATAAATAAAAAAAATTGTTATTTTTTTATCGTCCAAACGCTTCCAAGATACCTGAAAGGAGGATTTTTAACTAAATGACAGATACACACTACAAAAAAAAAACAACACAAATAAACACAGGTTGTAAAAGAACATCTCTAGTACCTGCTAAGGTCTTCCGCAAGCACAAATAGGTACACATAAATGGAAAATGAAAAGTAGTTAGGTAATAAATATTGTACTAGTAATTATAATAAGAACTGACAAAGTACAGGACCACTTTTACGTGACGAAAACCCTTCCATAACTCTGTTGTTGATAATTTCCTTTCATCATACATCATCAGCCTGTCGCCGTCCACTGCTGGACGAAGGCCTCCTCAAAGGTTATAGTTAAAATAAATTAAGACTTCATTTAATTTAGTGTTACATATAACTTTGAAGAATTAGATTGGTTAAGTCTTTTAACGAACACAAACACATGCACAACAAGGCGTTTGAGTGTGCACGTATGTATCATCAATAACTCTAAATGGAAGAAAACTCAGTTGTTTATTCTAGTACCTAAAGCAATAAGTCACACACAAAAGCATTATACATCAGCATCATCTGACGTACAATTAAAATGTTTACAATTAAAAATGTACTAGAATAAAAAGTACTTACAAATCCTCCAAGATTGATATTCGACCTCATAGACTTGGTAGAGTACAAGAAGGATAGAATGATGGCCGTGATCAGCAGTGTGGTGATCACCTTACCGGCTGTAGTGCCGTTTCTGTCGTATATCACTCGAACACCTGTCGAACCATCATTAGTGATTACATCACACACTACCATTACGTCGTGTGTTTTTGTTCGTCTCCACATAAACCAATAGGTTAGATGCATGTGGTTAATGTGACAGTATATTTTAACAGTGCTCATCTAATATTTCGTAGAGGTCTACTCTAACATATTTATTCCATATCTATACTAATATTATAAAGCTGAAGAGTTTGTTTGTTCGGTTGAACGTGCTAATCTTAGAAACTACTGGTTCCAATTTAAAAAATCTATTAGTGTTGGATAACCCATTTATTGAGGAAGGCTATATAACATCATGCTACGACCGATAGGAGCGGAGAATCAATGAAAAATGTTGTAAAAACGGGGAAAATTTATCTCTTTCTTATGTAACGCAGACGAAGCTACGCGGGTCAGCTAGTACACATTTAAAGTTCAATAAGTTTATTGCTATATCTCTGGCTTTTTTTTACTGGCCTGTTGGTCTAGTGGTTAGTGACCCTGACTACTAAGCCAGAGGTTGTGGGTTCGATTCCCACCCAGGACAAATAATTGTGTGATGAGCATGATCATTTGTTCTGTGTCTGGGTGTAATTTATCTATAATATGTGTGTATTTAGAAATATATAAGTATGTTTATCAGCGGTCTGGTTACCATAGTACACCACCAGTACCATGGTTCTGCCTAGGTCTGCCTAGGCTTTGCCTAGTTTGGGATCAGACGGCCGTGTGTGAAATGTGTGGAGTTATTATATTATAATGAGATAAAAGAATACACCAGTTTTATTCAAGTCTCATCATCTTTTCACAACAAAATCGGTGCAGCATTTTTTTTATTTGACAATCTACAATAGAAAGCCCTACCTTCTGTAACGCCTAAATTCTTCTCAGTTTCTCGTAGTTTCTCTTCGAAGCGATGGATGTCTCCCACATTCATGTGGAACACGCGATGGTTTGTCTGTACCAAAAATATATAACGTTATACCAAAGTTTTTGTACAAAAACTAAAGTTTGAAAGTGGTGACGAAAAGAGTTTTATCTACATTATTGTAGAGTCCTATACCGACTTCTGCAGGATATACAGCAATGGCTTCCTGTGTGTAATGTACCGTGAGAGTGAGACTCACATAACGGTCGAAATCTAGCACAAAACTAAACACGTATCGAATCAGATGTGTATATTTTTATTTATTTTTGGTGACCCTAGCCCGATACTAGCCACAATTGGAATAAGAAGTAAATATAAGGAGTAAGAAATATAAATAAATATACTTCCTGCCTAGCAAATTTACAAGACACAGATGAACAGTTTGTAAATGGTTCGACATGAGATAAGAAACCACTTCTAACACCAGGAGTGTGAACACTATCGGGTAAGCCGCACGCTTCTTGTGTTGTTGAAAGTGATCAAATGTTTTTACTTTCAAAGAGAGTTGAAACATCAATCTTGAACACAAAAAGCCTCACAGACATAATATTTCTTTATGTTACACTCATATGTTTATAATCATTATTTTTTATTCAATAATGTAGGAATACCAATACAAAAAGGATGAAAACTTTGTTTTCTTGGTTGGAACCGTCAGGAGCAGAGACAGGTGAAACTACAGGGCATAGCTATACTGTCATAAAATCTTACTATAACATAAACAATCAAGACTTACTCGTTTGCCTTTGATAACGGCACCTTCATGCAGGATGATGGTGACTACTTCTAAATCTGGCCTTACAATCAGTTCTTCAACTTCACCTTTTAACAACATTGAGTATACAAACTCGTTCCACGATACATAACGTATCAACTGCAAATGTAATAAAATAGTTATTAATATGTAATTTCAGTAGGTACTTGTCAGTCAAAACTTAGTAATTAATATCATAGTATATCAATATATGTTGAGAGAAAAAAAATTAAAATATTATTAGATATTTTTCTGAAAGTGGAAGACAGTTTTCATATCCAGTTGCTGATAAACATATGCCTTATAAACCTATGAATAATCTTTTAAGAAAAAAAAAGCAAGCGCAATGCAATTCAGCTCCGTATAAAGGTTTCATACTGCAGTCTAACATCTGTGGGCAGATCACTTTGTTAGATTAATCTGACCACGGACACCATTTAGTGTCCTTGTTCAGATTGATTCAATTCCAGTATCCATAGTTAGACTGGTGGCCTTGGTCAGATTGAATTGCTTAAAAAAAATTTAACATCTAAAAGGCCTCATTTTTGTCATTATTATTTTGTATGTTAATGTCTTGTATGTTATTATTTTGCTATTTATTCGCATGGTACTTGAAGAACCGTTTATTAATAATAATAATATATAGAAATAAAAATAATTTTTATTTTGGGCAAGCCCATATAATATTAGTAACAATTGACTTAATGTTACTAAAGATACTGCGTTATTAATAATTGGCGAAATAATGAACGTCGGATGCGAGAAAATGGAGACAGCTTTTAACAGCTTGGCTCAACACTAGGACAAAAGTCAGAAGTAAGGGACATAATATGTCATACCAAGTTAGCCGTATAAACAAATACTATCAGCAGATGACAAGTTCCCATGTGGGGACTCGGACACACCTCAACTAGTAAATAATGTCCTTGTCAAAGAGGTAGGAAACTGTGCATTGTGGAATTCTTTAGGCCAGGGTATAAAAATGAAGGAATCTTCCTTAGGGGAAGAACTTAGCTAAACATAGTTCAGAAAACTCCATTTCCAAATAATAAATAATTTTACCTCATTCTGTGCATTATCTCCAGGCAATAATAATGAGCTCATTATGATAAGAATGCAAGTTGTAAACATCCAAAAAGCAGCTTTCATTAGCAAAGAAGACATTTCTTCGTTCTTTTTATTTTTGTCTTTGGGATCATTCTGTAGAAAAACAAAACAAAATATAGAATTTAAAAAAGTCTATATAGCTCATTTTCATTTACTTAAATATGAATCTGAAACTCTGTGAAAGAAAATAGGAAATGGTTTTATGACGAGAAGTTGCTAGACAGACAAGTGCTAATGGTTTAATGATTCACTACATTACAACAATTTCTTTAATAGTTTGTCACATACTACATACCAGTACCACAAACCACATCCAACTCGGCCACATACCAGGCCAAAAACTCACAGGGTTCACTGAGAAATTTTCCTGTGGTAATCAGTGACATCAGGTTTCATAAATTATTTTGAGGAGATACAAATTCCAATTAAAAATAATATGACAAAGTCACACATATATTATTGCTAAAAGTCTGCACACTACCAATGTCTGATAAAATCATTGGAAACATAACCTGAACAATGTGACTGACTAATATACTCCTGAATTGCTACCTTTGCTAACAACAAATAAGGATGCCAGCATATCTACAAATGTAAACTCATTTACCGTTGTAAATTGGTCTCAAAACGGAAGATCTGTGATGAACCTAATATCGTTAAGTTCAGAAACTATGACTAGCCATACTAGATATCTTAAACAGTACTAATAATACATACCTTTTCTTTATCACTCTGATTATTAGATGCTGAAGTATGGATTCCTCGGAAACCATACTTAGAAATTGAGTTAATACTTGGCAAATTAGATCTTCTTAACAAGGCACAAGCTGCCTGGTACTCTAAGTTGAATTTTCTCACTTGCTGTGAAATACATAAATAGTTGTTTTATTTGGAATGTTGATAGTCTTGCTTAAACATTTTATTATATTGTACCTATATCACTGGTAAAACAATCAATAGTGCAGCCATTAGATTTGTATTGACACATTATATTTTACTAATAAATGTTATGAAATAAAAAAAAAAATTATGAAAGAGCTCACCGGGTTTTTCCTTTTGCTAAATAAATTATGTAGCACAGAGAATGATCTGCATAAATTTATTAAGTTATTGTGGCAATGTTTATTTATTTCTTTTTCCAGGACTCCATTTATAGACACGTTTATTTTAGCCTGTATTTTGGACAGAGATAATGTTGGTAGTCGTTTTACAGACAGCATTTTGACTAATTGTTGACTGTTGTTATATTATGCTTAAAATTGCATAAGTTTACAAAATCATCGTTTATTGCTTCAGGTTAGATGTCAAAAATCCAGATTACACACATACTTATTATTATGGTGGATTAGTCCCTATTTTGTACTGTCAAAAGTCAAAAGTGACCAAATGACAGTATCACATTTTTTTTTTAATTTTACGACCTGTTACTAGGACTTTTAAGTCAAGTCTTTCATTCATTTTAATCACTGTAGTTCGTTCATGTAGTTAAAAAATAATGATCTTCACTGTATTCTTTAGGAACTTGAAATCGGTATGTAGATATTTATATCACTTAATAATATTATTTGAGTGTCGGAGGGCGATAGAGCCTTTCTCAACTACCTGGAACAGACTGTTATAGATTGACATTGGCAGACAGCGATCTGTACTATTTGCAAAACGATATTATTTATGTATTATTTGTGTTAATTTTCAGAAAGCAACCTATTGTTGCGGTGATTGGGATTGTGTTGATCTATAATTTTTTTACTTTAGTAAAAAAATAGTTTTTCAAACAATTTTTAAAGAATTTTATGAAATAACGACTTATACAAACTTTTATCATGTTTTCAAATATTTTCCTTAAACACAATAACAGAGAGCTAGGTCTGTAAGAATTGAGAAGATCAGGAGATTTGTCTGGTTTGAGTCAGGAATTATACATGACACACTGGGTTTTCCATGACTGTGGGATTAATTTGTTTTACCAAAGTAGGGTTAGAATATTCAAATTACTATTTAAATAACTTTTGAACTGATTCATGTACATTTTTAATACTAATTGCGCAGATTGTAAACTCATTGTAAATTCAGACCAAGCAAAAGGAAAATTAAATAAGAATTTTGATTATCATTATTTACATTAAAAAAGGTGTGTATGTACGCTATCAGTTTCTTTTGGGCCACTTTCTGTTATTTTGTCTAAAAATTGGGAAATAAATCATCACTTTATGATTTATTACCTACCAGTTTTAAAAAAAATATATTGAAACTATTACAAAAGTTATTCCAGCCTATTCTTTTTTGTTCTGATAAAGTAGTTTTTTTAGGTGTCTATTTTGTTATTTACCTAAGTCTAAACAATGATTACTTGTCTGACTGACTTATCACAGAGTACTTTATTATAACTGAAATGACTTATTCATCAACGTAGTGCCTAAACTGCTAGGGCTACAATCTTGAAATTTTGACGGTTGATGCCATTTATGTTCTGAGTATCCACTGAAAGGGTTGTATGGAAGTAGGTACGTAATTTTCAAAGTAAGAAACGCGAAATTTGATATGCGTAAGTACTTCTGGTTAGAAATAAACGCACATGTAAATCGGCCTTTTTAAAAAAAAAATCTCCTAAGGGGGTGAATTAGGAGTTGTGAGTTTATATGGGAAGTTCGTTAGGAGGAAGAATTAATTGAAATAATGTTGTAGGAAGAAGCACGAAATTCAATATTCAAGCTTAGGAAAATCGAAAAATGAAACTCAATTTTAAAGCATCTTATGTTTAGGAAGAATATTTTAAATAAGTTTACGCTCGAGTTACTTAGTAATTTTAGCCGTAAGAGGGCAAACTGCAAAGGTCGTTTACAAAGATGTATTACGGTTATTAAAACTAAAGATTAAAAAAAAATTGATATAAATCAGTTCTTCTTTGGAATGCGCTCCCGGTCGAAATCAGGATGTCCACAAACCGTTATTGTTCAAGAAGAAAGTACGTGAACTTCTTCACAATGAGTTGGCAGAACGTTCACTACGATAGATACTTACGCGACGGCGTATTTTAGTATTAATATGTATGTGTATGTGTGTACTTCTTTTATAGGTTCTGTATGTATTATATATTTTTATGTTGTAATGACGTATAGCAAGCTATTTATGTAAGTAATAGTATTTATTTCATGTAATATGTGTATCTACTTTGTTATGACTATCTAAGTGTTATAAATAACTCCAAATGTTAAATTCTATTTGTGCATCTACCGTTTAATATTTCTACATCACCATAAGGTCGACTGGCAGAGAATGTCCTGGGCATTAAGTCCGCCTTTGTGCAAATTGTGCATTAAGTTTAAATAAATAAATAAATTTGTAATTTAGGAAGGCATTAAATTGTATCGCACATCGCAGCTTATATCTAACACACTATGTTATCTCTAAATGTGTTCCGAGCTACTATTGGGGAATATTATTAAGTAGGTACCTACTTAGATCACTTTAAATCGTTATCTTAAATCGGAAATACTTCACAATCCTACAAGAAAAACCAAAGAGCCGAGCCATAACTACACCTCATTTTTACAGTTTCCAGTGATTCCGTTAGTAGATACAATCAATTTAAAACGTTTTAGTATATTTTTCTTATTTCAATGGTAGTAATTCATAATAATAAACATACTTATCTGTAATAGTAACACTATTGTACCTGAAGATCTGACTTTTAAAAAGAGTGGCCATGAGTTTCTTTGCCAGTATTCTTCTCATAAGGCCCTACGCATTTTGGAAACTGGAAGTTATAGATCGACACAAACAGGCAGTAGATTTTGGTGTTTTTCACCTAATTTACCTTGACAATCCAGTACATGCTGTGGCATCTGTTTGTGCCGATCTATGATTTTAACTCTAGCTTCAATTTAACGTTCATAAATGTCACTTAGTGTCTTAATTGAATAAATGATTTTGAATTTGAATAGTAATAAGTACTCCTTTAATAATATAATTAAGTCAATGCCGAAAATACCGTTATCTTCCGAAAAAAGGCATATCCATGTTCAGGACATCATGATGCAAGTAGAGTTCTCATTCGCGAGGCTTACTTAGCAATATACCACCTTTTTGATAGTAGATGCCACCTGGCAAATAAAAGTAAAATAAATCTTTCATAATTCCTTCAAATGTCAAATCAAACCTTAAGATCGAGTAAATCTTACTTGGCCCTTTGAAGAATTTAGATTTGTTGACGTGAAAACAAAATGATTGGTTGGCGATCTCTACTTTCCACTACTCTGCGGGCTAGGCCTATTTTGAAAAGAATACAAACACCAGTCCAAATTCAAAAGCGTGGGCATTCTGAACATGAAGGTCCTCCACAACCCTTCGATAACATGCCCTTTTCGATACCAAATCGGTAAGTTTCAGTTTATAATCTGTTCCATTTCACTATCTATCATCTTTGATTACTTGTATTGCTTGGTATAATGGTATAGGTACATATAATAAAAAGCCACCATATTAGCTTCGAGTCAAGTAAACATTACGAAGAGTAGATTACATCTATCCTTCGTAATGTTTATGGAATACTTCTTGATATATTTATAACTGCTTCATATATTCGGAACGTCATTTCATAGAGTTCGTGACATTTCATGAAACCTCGAAAACCCTCTGGAAGTATCTAATACATTGTGGACATTCTAAAAATAGATTATTAGTTCCGTCTATTGTTAAAAACGGCCTGCGTCTCAATTTAGGTGATCGTAACCCTCTATAACTTCCTCTATTGACTTGTCAACTAATGGCGCCCGCGGGTCAATTTAAGTTTCTGTAACATTGTTTTTTATTTATACATTATATTTCCTTTTTGCCTGACTCGTATTTTTAGTAACGATTTAACTCGTATTTTTAATTATATTTTTATATATATCGCCTCCCGGCAAAAAAGTGTCATAATACATAAACAGCTATTTCGAGAAGACACGACTTTTATGCCTGTGAATTGAACAAAACACCTCAGTGCAAAATTGAACTTTGTTCTACATAGGCTGCACTAAAAGTATCGGGAATGGAATATTTCCCCTATTTCTGTCATATTAAAATCTTTTTAATTGAAAACTCCTTGATTTTAAAAATCGAATACCATTTATTTATTTAAAAAAAGATTCTCGGTCTTATCACAAGGTTTTGTCAAACTTGTTTAGTCGTTGAGAAAATGGAATTGACTCGAGAAAATTCAAGAGCGATGATTTATTATGACTTTCGTCGAAGTGGTTTAACGCAAAAACAGTGTGTTGACCGGATGATTTCTGCATTTGGTGATGAAGCCCCATCCAAAACCACAATTTATCGCTGGTTCGCTGAATTTCTACGTGGACGTGTCAAGCTCAGTGATGATCCCCGTCAAGGTCGTCCAAAAACTGCAGTCACCCAAGAAAACGTTGATGCTGTGCGTAAGCTGAATGAGTGACATACCGCGCAATTCAGGCAACTTTAGACAGTGGCATGAGTCAAATACAAATAATCTTGCATGAACAATTAGGAGTAAAAAAGTTGCTCGCGTTACTTGGTGCGTCAGAGCTCTCGAAAGAATGCTGTATACAACATCGTATCAGGTGACGAATCGTGGATATATGCGTACGAACGAAAAACAAAAAACCAGTCACGAGTTTGGGTGTTCGAAAATGAGTTAAAGCCAACAAAAATTGTTCGTTCACGGAGTGTTGCAAAAAAAATGGTGGCCACGTTTGTCTCCAAAACCGGCCATGTTGCGACTATTTCTCTTGAATGACAAAGAACGGTTAATGCAGGTATGCTAGCATTTGTTTGCCACAGGTCGTTTCTGAACTCCGTAAAGAGAACTGCAACCGCCGCATCTCACACCGCGCACATAACAAAAGAGTTTTTAAGGCAAGGAAACATAGAATTATTAGACCATCCGCCGTACAGCCCCGACCTAAGCCCTAATGATTTCTATATTTTCCCTAAAATAAAGAATAAATTGTGTCAGTAAATAGTGGTCAGAGATTTTCATCACCTGAAGAAGCTGTGGACGCCTACAAAACGGCCATTTTGGAGACCAAACTTCCGAATGGAATGGTTGCTTCAATGATTGGTTCCATCGTATGGAAAAATGTGTCAAATGAGAATACTTCGAAAAGCAATAAATACATTTTTAAATAGTAATGTTGTGTCAGTTCCCTGATTCCCGAAATTTTCAGTGCCGCCCTCGTAACGGGCGATATATTATCTAATATATAAAATTCTCGTTTTGCGGTGTTTGTAAATAAACTCCTCCGAAACGGCTTGACCGATTCTCATAAAATTTTGTGCATATTGGGTAGGTTTGAGAATCGGTTAACATCTATTTTTCATCCCCCAAAATGTTAAGGGTAGTCCAACCCTAAATTTTTTTTTTAATTATTAGATAATTTTTTTTTTTTTATGATACAGCATTAGAAAATACATACAACCCTGAATTTTCAACCCTCTACGATCAACCCCTGTTTTTAATAGCGATATTAGTATTTTTACTTTCATTGGTACAATTTTTTTAAAGTATTTAACCCAGTGAAAATAGAAAGTGCGATTGTTATAATCGATTGCCGTCAATTCGATGTCTAACTTTTTTTTTATGGAATAGGGGTTAACGAGCAGACGGATCACCTGATGGTGACTACCGCCGCCCATGGGCACCTGCAACTAGAGAGTCACAAGTGCCTTGCCGGCCTTTAAGGTGGGAGTAGGAGAGGAGGGGAGATGGAGAGATATGGGGGAAGATAGAGAGAGGGAAGGGTTAGGGCCACCAGTAACCTCACTCGCTTGGCGAAGTACAACGAAGCATTACTTACACCGGTTTTCTGTGAGGCCATGATATCACACCTTTCGAGCCGGCCCACACGTGCCGTGCTTTATAAGAGGTAACTTTCAAACTATATAAGGAAATCGCATTGTGGTGTAGATTCATTCTAGTATTGTATTACAGAGAGTTAACAAGCGAAGAATAGCAAACAGTACAGTATCAACGAGTATAATATAAGGCTGTTAACTGTGTATATATTAATTTATAAAGCAAAACCCTTGTTTTACAATTTATTTATTTGCTCGTCTGCTGTTTGTTAAAAATTATTATGTGACCAAAAATGAAACATAACTCACCAGCATTGACGTAAACGTAATATGAGTTTAATGGCGCATTATGATTATCCAAAAAATGGAGCCCTAACATTAAAAATATGAGTTTATTTTGAAACAAGGTTATCTATTTTTGCTTGGCACTACTAATAGTGTCATGGGATTTTTTTTTACCCAGGACACTACTGGTAGTACCACGGGTAAAACAGAATTGCCCGTGGCACTACAGTGACCCTAGTAGTGTCACGGGAAAATTACTTGTTTTGGCACGCGGTATTACCTTGATACCTATATCGTTACTGCAATGCAACAAACTACTTAGGGTTTATTCTGATTCATATTTACTGGCACTTGAGATGCTAGATGATAAAGTTAAGTAGACAATGTCGATGTCATATCAATGTTATGCATTAAATTCAAACCAAATAAGTGGTAATAAGCTAATTCATACTTATAGACATAATAAAAAGTGCAAAAATAAACTACCTAATATTTCTTAAAATGGAGGTCGACACTAGTGAACTCTTCTTCAGACAACATAAAGGCGGCACGGGGTTATTATACATTGTGATTACCAATATCACAAGCTTCGATATTTCAAAAATGGTTCAAGTGTATGGCGATGTTCGGCCTTTAAGAAATATAAATCGGTTATTGATTCTAATTTAATAAAGGTTTTATTTTACTTATTATTTCTATGTGTAAATAAAATCCGTCTTATATTACCTTCCGTGACCAACCAACTCTTACTGACACTGCATTAGGTCCATAAACATCACATTTTTTTTTGCGGCTTGATTCGCCCTTTCCCTTTTTTGGCGGACAGAAAAACCATTGAAAAATGACGGAAAAGTATTTTTTACTTTTATGTTTCTTAATGGCTTACATTTATTAATATTAAAACCAGCCAGATACAAACAGTACAACAGTAGTATAATCTTAATATATATAAATCTCGTGTCACAATGTTTGTCCTCAATGGACTCCTAAACCACTTAACCGATTATAATAAAATTCGCACACCATGTGCAGTTCGATCCAACTTGAGAGATAGGATAGTTTAAATCTCAAATTATAGTCGCAATTTTAATTTATTGCTAATTATTTGTCTGTTATTATTTGACAGTCACAATTATCTGTTAACTCCAAATGATTCTAACAGATGTCGATACCTTTCGACTGGGTTGAGTAAGTAATCAATAGATGGCGCTGCTATGGTAAATCTACGAACGTGTCATATAAGCTACATTTTAACAGCATAATTACCACGTGTTGTTGACGCTATAAAATTAATTAAATTTATTTTGTAGTGAACGAAATACCGTATAATTCAGCTAATTATTTGTCTGTTATTTGCGATTTAACATCTGATGGACGAGTCATTTTGTACAACAATATGAATTTTTCAATTGAGTACTTTAGTTTTATTTTCAATTTAGCTAATTAGATTTTACCGGAAGGGTTTTATTTCCTTAGTTGCGATTAGAGAAATAAAATATGGCGGTACGAAGTTCGCCTGGTCAGCTAGTTATATTATATATAAGTATTATTATATTTTTCTATAAATGAACCAATTTATAAATATATACATTATTTGTTGCAGGTATGCTGCGACCCTTTTTTTTGCAGTATTTTTTGGCATTGGTTTATGGGCTCCTGGTATCTTGTTGTGGTACATGATGGCGAAGAGAACTTTTTAAATTATAATGATGACCAAAATAAAAATTTGAACACTTAAATTGATTTATTTCGTTATTAAAACCCTGCATCCGAATTAAACCTGATCCTGATCACAATTTGAAGTCATGCGACAGTATAGATAGAACAAACTTGTTGATCATAAAACAGCTAGGTTGACTGGGCTAAGTAGGAGATCCCTAGGGAGGTCGTATATAATGCATTCAGGGCATTTTTGGGTTTGCCGTGGCGTTGTAATGCGTCAGCCATGTTCGCGGAGGCGCAGGTCGACGGGTTCACCGCAATAATCTGGAAACGTTGAGCTCCCATGCTCACGCGTTTGCACTCCTCCTAAAACAGCATCCTGAAGGTTTTTTCAGATAGGTGGGTAATTTTATTCAATACTAACACTAGTTTAAGACACATTGTTACTAACATAATATGGATTTAGTCCGAAATAAATAATTTGAATTGAATTGAATTATAAGCGTGATGTGATGTTCCCTAACGAAGCCAACACGAGAAATAAATAATATGCGAATGCAGGCTTAATCCTACAAAAGGTGAGGGAAACGAGACCCACATATGTCGATGCAAGGTTTATTCTCGGGACTGCCGTGATTAACAGCCACAGGATTCAAATATAGACAGTCAGGTCAGGATCTCAGTGGGTGGCGAGCGCGGCGTAGGAGTGGGGCCGCGTGCGCTGTGTTGGTCTGTGCGATTGTATTAGTGCGTTGTGTCACAGTCTCCCCCTCTGGTCCCGAAGACGTCCCGACGAGGAGACCAGTCGATGCTTCCATGGCTGCTACTTTGGTCTACCGCATAGTTAAATTAATTCTAAAGTAATGATAGTTACATACATTTATTTTTTGACAGTTTCAAGATTATAATTGTCTTGAAAAATAGACGCAGGCAGTTCATTCCAGACCTTGGCTACTCGAACAAAATAGGAGCTGTCAAAACGTTTCGGTCGACTTTTTGATGTTTCGACAATGAAAGGGTGGAACCTCTGTCTGCGTCTTGTCGTTCAATTAAGGAATGGAAAGGGTCCAGTTAGTTCGAACTCACCAAAGTAAACGTTCGTCGCGTCGCACCACCGTCGTCGCGTCGATCATTCATCATCGTGGCTCCAATTCAGCGTCACGGCGACCTTTCTCTCCATAATTGTGTATACTATGGACGGGATTGCAATTGGTCGAGAATTGGCTGGGTCTGCACGGCTGCCCCTTTTGGGTATAGCTTGAATGTTAGCAAGCTCCAGGATCTTGGGATCTTGCCAGTTTCTAGTGAGAGACAACTTCGCAGTGCTTAAAAAACTTCTGCTGTCTAGACGAGAATATTCTGCGAACATAGATTAGCTAATAGTTCTGTTTTCTCCTTAACGCTGTGTGCAAGAGAACCATCAGGTTTATGCAGAGTTGGGAGCGATGGGCGACAGATGTTCAACTCAACCGACTTGGCAAGAGACCAGAATGCTTTTCTCCCTGAATATATAATTTAAAAAGTGGGGCGATGTTGAAGCGGCGCCTCGTGTTGTGGACGCGTAGTAAACTGTGGTAATGAGGTGGTCTTACCATAAGCGGTTTGCCCGTCACACTGATGGTCTGCCTATTATACCAATGCATAAAACGTACAACGAACAAAATCAAAATAAATAGGTATAGTAATTTGACTCTTCTGTAAAATTTCTTAATGTCGCTTATTTCCTTTTACCTTTCAAGAGTCTTCATGTTATATAACGTTATATATTTGTGTATTTATTCATTATTAGGCGTAATTTTCAGTCTAACTGATTGCAAATTACGCCTACGCCTGAATCCGGATAGATGACTACTTACAATGATTGGAAATGCAAAAGAAAAATAAAGGATAGAATAGTTTATTCAACTTTCTGGTATAATATACGATAAAAACATAAATAGGTGTGTACACCTACATATCATCACCTTACATAATTTTTTTACATTAGCTCAGTCCCACGGTTTCACATGCCTTTAATTTCGATTCCTTATTCCGTACTTACCCACAGTTATATCAGATTAGTTGACATTTACTACTGGTGTTACTTAAGCTATAATTTTTTATTTTTACAATATACGGATAGGCCGCTAAACAGTTTTCAAATCAGACATTTAGATACCTACTGAGAGTGATGTTCTTAAACATTCAAACGGACAAAACTTTTTAGTTCCATGATATTCGTACAGATAATATTAGACATTTAGATTACAACTCCAGTAATCTAAATATAAATAATATTTAAATTCTAAAGAATACGTTTTTAATCCTTGTCTGTAAAGATAAGTCACAACAACGGGCATGAGTGTCTTTTTTGCTATCGTCTCAGGTTCTGTACGAAATCTAAGACCTTTTACAAAAGAATGGGATTCTATGCTTGTCCTTAATCTTATAACTATAAATATATCTATTTTATCAGAATATTAGTTTTCAGTAAAAAAAATGTGCCCTCTGCATTGGTCAGTTTAAAATTGCAGTTCATGTAAACTTAAAATAAATCCATGTAACATCGAGAGACATTTTATGTGAAAATTTACAACATTAAATATTGATTACACTTTAACATTGAGATGTCTGAAAACATTACCTGCTAAACATTTATTTGATTAAATTTGTTAGTGAATAGTATATTAAGTAGAGCAATACATTAAAATATTGGCATCTGGTGATTTTAGAACTGCAGTCCTTGTAATCTTTAAAAAAACCCACGTAACATCGAGAGGTATTGTACGAGAAAAATTACAATATGAAATATTCATTACACTCTAACATTGAGATGTCCGAAAACATTACCTACTAGACATTTATTTGATTAAATTTGTTAGTGAATAGTCTATAAGTAGAGCAATACATTAAAATATTGACATTTGGTGACTTTAAAACTGCAGTCCTTGTAACCTTCAAAGAAATCCATGTAACATCAAGAGGTATTGTATGAGAAAGATTCAATATGATATATTGATTACACTCTAACATTGAGATGTCCAAAAACATTACCTACTAGACATTTATTTGATTAAAGTTAGTGAATAAATGTATGCAAAAAGTATATTTTTAGAGCAATACATTTAAATATTGATTTTTCTACTATTTCTATTCTACCATATATTTTAACTTTTTTATGTTTGATTGAATTTTTTTTGATATGATTATATGATTTAAATCCCACTCCTTCCGCCAGTTTGAGCAGGTCTTCGTCTATCTAGCGGGGCACGTCTCTAGTTTCCAGTCCATGGTTGTCAGTTCTCCGAACTTCAAATATCGTTTGCTTATTGCCATTTCAATTTGCTAATCATAAGAACTATGTCGGTCACTGGTTCTCTTACGGTTTTTTTGTTTATCTTACGGTTTTTTGTTTCTCATACGGTTTATTTTGTTTCTCTCACGGTTTTTTTTAGTTACGTGTCATATTTAGAGAAACAACTAGAATAAGTCTCTTTATAGCTTCTTTCCTTTATCAGTACCTAGCATAAGCCATCAATGGCAACAGTGGTTTAAGATTTTAAGGTTTAAGAAATGGGGTAAATAGGACGAAAGACCGTTGGGATAAAAGAGATATACAGCAGCGGACGTTCAATCACAGAAATGGTTATAATAACATATTGTTTTAATAAATTCACTTATAGTTTTAAAAACTTTAAGCATTTGTGTCCAAACGTGTAGCGTTTAACTATTTTAATGCAATCGTGATGTTTCGTAAGCGATTCTCTGGGCATATAATTTTTGAGATATTTCATTAGCAAGTATTCCATAGCAGCTCGGAATCTGTGCATATGTCCGGTAGATTGCAATACGCTGGTCCTGCAAGTGCCTGGGACCAAAAGAATGCCAACGTAAAACGTCGGTGTATTACACTGCTGCCTAACCCTTCGATGATATGCAGACATGAGAGTGAAGACTTTATAAAAAGTATAAAAAACTCTTATCTTTTAAATTGTATTGAGATGAAGCACCAATGCCAAACATGCCAAGAATCGATTAGACTTGTTAGTTATATTAGTTTAAAAATGGTCGCTTAAGTGCCCTTGGTTGACAAAGCTATAAAATGCCAAATTTATCCAAAGTTACGTTGTCAATGGTCCAAATATTCTTTTCATGAGTTCTAAATTCGTTAACATTTAGGAGCATTTCCCAGGCTTAGCCTGTTCAAAGATCCTTGGTTTCAAAAACCATTTTAATGTAATAATTCTGACTTATATTACTAAATAATGATAAAATGAATACATTTTATTATATTGAAAAAACACGATATTGTCACATTATCTATTGAGAAATAAAATAAATTATTATTATTTTTCCATTGTTAATACAACCTTGTTGCTGTAAATATGGTAAAAGTTAATTTATTTATCAAAAATGGGATTTCTAACAGCCTAGGTTATTCCAGCTGCAAGATGAATACTTTTGGCGTGTTGTGTTAATGTTGAAATGTATCGCATTACCCATATATTCTTCAACATTCCTAATCATATGCTTAAAGCTTTTTAGTTACAACACTTACTAATAACGATTCAGTCTAATCGTAACTCCAGTTACATTTACATCTGAATTTTACTTTTTCCGCAAAAAGTATACCAAGATAGAAAGGTACACAGAGAAAACCGAAATGAAATCTCGTAGGAAATAGGGAGATTAGTAGAGATTGAGATTGGGTCAATTACGAAGCTAGGTCTCCGTTCCACGTAGCATGCAATAAAGAGAGTTATTCTAACAGTTCATACTGCCACGGCACTTGGCCTTGGTCGCTCAAGAAATATTTAATATATTTATCTCTGACATTTAAATTTGTTTCAGGTAAACATGCTCGCATCATATTGATCCTATTCAGGGTAATATTGAAGGATTTTGATCGTTCCAGTAAAATATTTGGAGAAGCGAAGTAGTTTTCAAGGCAACAAACAGTCTTAACAATTTTTTTCGCCATCGCTACGGGCACTGGGAAATTGCTTTGAATGATTTCCCAACGACGACGTAATCGAGTGACAGCTGATTCAGCTGTTTGTTTTACTGGATCTATTCTGCAGTCGAAAACTTTGTTAGCATCATGCTCTATAAAATTAGCTCCCCGGTATTTTGAAATTAAATATGGTTTCAGGATAAAAGAGTTACCACCAACAATGACAAAAGGCAGTGGTTCTGCGCTGCCGCCAGGACTTCTATTTTTAGGTACGTTTAACCGGTTGCCTGCAAAAAGGGCGCCCATCTTTGAGTTATCCCATACGGCTTGAATCTGTGTATCGTACTTTCCGATATCTACCATAATAAATTTTTCATCGGAATCTACAAGTGACAGAAGAATATGATTATTATCCTGCTTTATAGAAATATATCTTCCATTGAGCGATCCTAAGCAGTTTGGCATACTGTACTTCCTTCTGAAGCCTGAAGCAATTTTTTTCCACAAGTGTTTCGTTGGACGTGGCATAACGAGTGGTCGCAAGTAATGCAATATTGAACCACAAACTTCCAAAACAATTCTTTCTATGATAGCCGGTTGCATGTTGTAGCAAACGCCAAGCACTTCAAACGATAACCCCGAAGCCAGAAATCTGTAACCAAAAATAATACTCATCATCCTCCGCGCCTTTTTCCAACTAAGTTGGGGTCGGCTGAACTTTGATATTTTACGTGAAGCAACTGCTATCAGACCTCCACAACCCGAGTAGGTACTAGGCGATATCGAAGTTCTGTAGTTAGACCAGATTGTCGGACTTTTTAGGGCTCCAACTACCCATATCGAATGCCACAGATGTTTGTATGGCACCCGGGACCGATGGTTTTACGTGCTCTCCGAGGCACGAAGGGGTCTCAATGTGTTAAGAATGGTCACCCATCCTAGACTGACCTGGCTAGTATTACTTAACTTTATAATATGCTAACCTACTCGGTTACCACTTAGCCACGAGCCTCCTCCACCCAAAAATAATACTCGTATGTTTAAATTATTATTTGGCCTTTGCGGTTTTTGAAGTTGGATATTTATAAAAGCAAAAGCCTAATGGGTATATACAAATCTACCCTCTAAGTTCGGTACTTAAACTACGCTTCAAAGGCATTAAGTTTATTCGTTAAAAATCTCCCGCCCACGGGATACTTAGGAGAAAAATAATAAAAATAGCTGAGTATATTTTTGGCAAGCAAATTTCTTCGGAACCTATGTGAAAAAAGTGCTGCAAAAAAAACTGTTTTAAAGACGTAAAACAGATTTTTTGCGATGTATAATGCGATAAAAATATTTTTGGATAAAACAAAAAATGGTTTAAAATAAATAAAAAAAAAAATTACACAAACACGAAAAATGAGATTCATTG
Organism: Callimorpha dominula; assembly: GCA_949752705.1. Classification (NCBI taxonomy): domain Eukaryota; kingdom Metazoa; phylum Arthropoda; class Insecta; order Lepidoptera; family Erebidae; genus Callimorpha; species Callimorpha dominula. The sequence goes on from OX456990.1 coordinate 3,428,993, forward strand.
ACTCCAAATCGGTTCTTAATTTTTTGTACAAAAAAATTTAAACCGCCGAAAAAGGCCATTTTTGGACATTAAATTACAGGGCTTCTAATGGTCCTAGGAACTTTTTTGGACTTAAATTGTAGGTATTAGTGATACCCAGCTTTCATAAAAATTGATGAAATATTTTTGGTAAGTTTTGACACAATTTGTAAAAACGTAAAAAAGGTGTTATACGAAAACAGCGGAGGAATCACCAAAAAATAGTCCAAATTCAATTTTTCATGTTGTGTTTCTAATTGGTATGTGTTCTTCAGATGATGCTCTAGGTACAACACAATAATATTTTTTAATATTTATGATGTCGATAAGCCTTTGAAAAACGCCTTTACAAATAAGGCAGTTTTGCGGCTCCGAGCGCCGAGGCGAGCCAGCGAAGGGGGAAATGACCCATAGTGGGGGAAGCCTCTCTGCTGCGACCTTCTTGCTAAACTTGCTGATTTCTAAACTGTTTGTTTCATAAAGAAAAATAATTGTATTACCTGATAGTTGTTAGTAGAGTGTTTTCACACTTGTAACAATGCATTTGAAGTTGCTACTACACCTATCCAGCGGGTTTTAAATCGTTTACAACATACTGAAACTGCCGCAAAACTGCCTTATTTGTAAACGCGTTTTTCAAAGGCTTGTCGACCTCATTAATATTTAAAATTATTAGATGTTGTAGAAGAACATCTGAAGAGCACATACCAATTAAAAAAAAAAAATTTTGACCATTTTTGGCGATTCCTCCGCCGTTTTCGCAAACACCTTTTTTTAAGTTTTTGCAAATTATGACAAAACCTACAAACATTTTCACAAAATTTTCATAATAGCTGGGTATCACTAATACCTACAATTTAAACCCAGAAAGAAGTTGCTAGGACTAATAGAAGCCCTGTAATCGAATGTCCAAAAAAGGCCTATTTCGGCGGATTTTATTTTTTTGTGCAAAAAGTTATGGACCGGTTTGGATTGAAAAAAACAATTTAATTTCAAAATTATGCATTAAAAAACGCAAAAAAACTTGTTTAAGGACCTTTTCGAATTTTTTTCACATAGATCCGTAGAAATTTACTATTCAAATATATTCTCGGCTATTTCTACTATTTTCTCCTAATTATCCCGTGAAAAAAGTGGGAGCGAGATTTTTTTTTAAACATGGGACCTAATCCGCTATCTCGTCTACACTATAATAAAACTAAAAACAAACCTTTAGCTTATTTTTAGGAACCGGAAAAAATACAGTTTCTTGAATGTATCTCTAACGATAAAACAAATCTAAAAGGACAAGCGCAAAGCGTGGACAAAAAGATATAACGGATCATATCTGCACGGCGCTTTTAGAATCTGTACTAATATCATAAAGCGAGTTTGTTTATTTGGTTGAACACGCTAATCTCAGGAACTACTGTTCGAATTGAAAAATGCTTTTAGTGTTGGATAGCCCATTTATCAAGGAAGGCTATAGAATTTATAACATCTCGCTACAACCAATAGGAACGGAGCATGAATGAAAAATGTTGCAAAAACGTGGAAAATTTACAATCGCAGACGAAGTTGCGTGGGTTAGCTAGTGTCGTATAAACCTGCCACCCTGAATCGATCTCAATAAAATAACTTCAGCATCTACGCACAGCGAACGAAAGCGCATGCCCGGAATCGATCGCCACCACAGCTTCATAATATGTATAACTTACATAATTATGTTAAATAATGATTTACACAAAATGTAAAGCCAATCATGTCAGGCCCGGCGTGATGGAATTCTCTGTAATATATATTTTATAAATATTCTTCTCCTGTGTATATTTTCTAGGTACAAATAAAATGAAAGTAATATAAAAAACGATGTGTATTATGCACCAGCTTCAATATGGACCATAAATACGTCACTACAACACTTTATTATAATAATAGTCAACGCAAAGCTTAGGACGCAGTAACGCAATTGCAGTAAAGTTTACACAATAACCGCTTTAAGAGAAAAATAGATGATCTTACCTTAAACAGATACCGAGACGGTCTCTGGCTCGGATGGGGTTCATGTGTCGGAATTGAGTATGGTTTCTGTTTATTTCGCGAGAGACCATAGTTTGCAGTCTTTCAAAATCAATTCGGCTGAGGCCGAAGAATTTTTCGAACAAGGGCCCTTGGGTTTCCAATTCAACCATTAAACGCAAAATGTTATGAAAGGATCTTCTTCTGCGGCGACGGTTCCGTCGAACGTCCTCTACATCCGTCTCAATCCCCGAAGATGTGGATGATGTTGGTATATTCATGTTGGCGAGGTACTTATCTCACTGCAATCACTAGTTGCGTTGATCTTGTCACTACACACAAATTAAAGCGGCACAATGTACATGCGTCGTAGTTGCCGCACCCTTTCGAATCAATGCCGTATAACGCGCACCGCTGCAGGTATCTATTAATGTTTTGGTTGCCCTTCAAAATATCAGATGCATCAATTTTTATTCAGTTAGTACAAGTTTACAAGAGGCCTTTGTCCAGCAGTGGACGGCGATAGGCTGATGATGATAGTACAAGTTTGTGAATTGTATGTTCACCTGTTAGGGTAAATAAACAGTTTTATATGGATGTTTTTTTTTTAGTTTTGTATGTATATTTTTATTTATGTGTGTTCCACCGTAACGCCTAAACTACTGAACCGATTTTGATGAATTAGGTATCGATATATTTGTAATAATGGTCCGGGCGAGGGTGACATAGAATATATAAATTCTAAGCAAATTTAATATGGTGGACATGTGTCTACATAAAATTTTCATAAATAAGGTGTATTTATGAAAATTTTATGTGTTTATGTTAAATAGATTTTAAGCAAAAGTAAGACTGCGCTACGTAGGGCGCGGCCATAGAATTAATACATATTAAATATCAATAAAAAAGAATGGTTTAAAATAAAAATGTATGTATGTAAGTACTTATAAAATAATAATATTTTTACTGTAGTCGGCTTACAGTTTTTTAAACTTATTTTTTTATCTATTGTCCCTGACTGATAAATAGTATTTATTAGCTCTGGTGGTTCAGACAAATTCCTTTTACAAATTTGATTTCGAGGTATTTGGTGTTTTTGTCGTCTAAAACAATCAGTTTATCATATCTGATGACAGCACTGTTGCCTAATTGCTCTTTCAGTTGGCCTTGTAGCTCCTTACGTATTTTAAGGATTTCTAAAGGGAAGTCTTCTTTTATGTAATGTGGTGTGTTTACCAGGGATCTCTTATTCTCCAAGATGTTTATTGTTAATACAATTGTACTGAAAAGTTATTGGCCTGACCGTATTCTTCTTATTCCCGATTCTTCTAACAACTTCTATGTAATTACTATTGTACTGGAAATTAAAGTGTGTACTTACCTATTTATAAAATTAAGTAGGTATATTTTTTTCCAGTTCATGGTAAGATTTTTCTTGTTCCTCAACCTCAAATGCATAATCAGATTTTTGCGTAGCATGTAGCATAATAGGGAATATGCATGTTGTTTAAATTTACTAGATTAATTTTCCCTTGAATCTTTATTGTCCAGATATTACGCCTAAACAATTATTTTCTTATTTAGTTCGTGTTTAATTGCAAAACATATTAATTAAAATATGCAAAATAAGGGCGCGAAATTCAACTTTGCAAAACGCTTTACCATTGGTCGAAACAAAACATGAACGTGGAATATCACATTCCACGTTCTGTCATTTATCGGCGCCTATATTCGTAGTGTTACGGAGAAAGATAGGTGTTCCTGTGGTTTTTGCTCTTAGCTAGTGCAATTTAAGTGTACTAGTGATATTAGAAATCATCTAGGACAATGACTGAATGTTGTTTTGTCAAAGCACAATCGGACAATCTACCGAAAATAGGTGCATTCATGATGACTACATATTTTGCATCAAATCCAGATTTTACGTCCGCTGAAGTTAAAGGAGTGAAAGCCGCAAGGTAATTATTATAATACTTGTTATATTATAATCTAAAGGATAGGTAAGATATGTATAGTTAGTTATATTCATGAAGTTTTATTGGACTTTTGTTACCTAGTTTAAGTAGACAAGCAATTTGCTTGATATTTAAAACAAACATAAATTACTGCTGACTAATTCACAGTATACTAGCACTTAAATTGTAATATGCTTACATTAAAGTGATCTTCACAACAATATAAACATGATATTGAAGATACTTCATCTCTTCTCATTAATGTACACAATTGTTTTCGTATTTTACATTATTATTTTGTACAGGAAAAAATACTGTATTGGGTGTACTTAAGGCAATACTTATAAAATGGTTTTTTAACTTTATCCATCGTCTATTAATAACAATAAATAGTAATTACAACTGGAAATCGGTATAAAATTACTGTAACACTTCAATTAAGTTTATGAAACAAACACTCAGCGTGGAACGTGATGTCATCCAAGTCCCGCGAAATATGGCGGCGTTCAAACAGATCAAATTTTATCGATGTTTTCAATGTTATTTTAAAAATTAATTTGAACATTGCCAAGGTTATTTGTATTTTTTATTAGAGTAGAATGATGGAACAAGTCAATATAAGATAAAAAAAATACATGCATATTCCCTATTGTTTATAATTGAGGTTTGTGGTTCTACTTTCTTTTCAAGAAGACTTTTGATAGTATTTCCTAAAAAAACATATTTATATACATATATACCAATTTTTACATAACATATTGGATTTTGAGTGTTGCATATTTTCTAATAACTGTTTATTTCTTTCATGTCTTTATTTTCCATACTTCGGGTGTACGTAGCGCCCTCCCTCTAATACTTTGGCAAACAATAATTCTTGGCTTGACTTCATCTGTCCAAGCGTGTTAGTAATCGAACTGTACTCCGTCAAAACTGAGAACCGTCTGGTTCTCACTTTTGTCGCAAGATGGCGCAGGGCTAATCTTTTTAATTTGTTGTGTCTAATAATATAGGCAGCGTTGAACTAAGCAGGATTGTAAAAGGTGGCATTAGTATTTCATTGATGAGAAGTAGCTGATTCAAACAGATTTACTATGCGACAATAGAGAATATGCATGTTGTTTAAATTTACTTGATTAATTTTCCCTTGAATCTTTATTGTCCAGATATTATGCCTTAACAATTATTTTCTTATTTAGTTCGTGTTTAATTTTAAAAATTTTTAATTAAAATATGCAAAATAAGGGCGCGAAATTCAACTTTGCAAAACGCTTCACCATTGGTCGAAACAAAACATGACTTGACATTCCACGTTCTGTCATTTATCGGCGCCTATATTCGTAGTGTTACGAAGAAAGATAGGTGTACCTGTTCTTTTTGCTCTTAGCTAGTGCAATTTAAGCATTCTAGTGATATTAGAAATCATCTAGGACAATGACTGAATGTTGTTTTGTCAAAGTCCAATCGGACAATCTACCGAAAATAGGTGCATTCATGATGACTATATATTTTTCATCAAATCCAGATTTTACGTCCGCTGAGGTTAAAGGAGTGAAAGCCGCAAGGTAATTATTATAATACTTGTTATATTATAATCTAAAGGATAGGTAAGATAATAGTTAGTTAAATTCATAAAGATTTATTGGACTTTTGTTACCTAGTTTAAGTAGACAAGCAATTTGCTTGATATTTAAAACAAACATAAATTACTGCTGACTAATTCACAGTATACTAGCAATTAAATTGTAATATGCTTACATTATAGTGTTCTTCACAACAATATAAACACGATATTGAAGATACTTCATCTCTTCTCCTTAATGTACACCATTGCTTTCGTATTTTACATTATTATTTTGTACAGGAAAAAATACTGTATTGGGTGTACTTCTTATAGTGTTAGAGATAATCTATAAAATGGTTTTTTAACTTTATCCATCGTCTATTAATTACAATAAATAGTAATTACAACTGGAAATCGGTATAAAATTACTGTAACACTTCAAGTAAGTTTATGAAACAAACACTAAGCGTGGAACGTGACGTCATCCAAGGCCCGCGAAATATGGCGGCGTTCAAACAGATAAAATTTTATCGATGTTTTCAATGTTATTTTAAAAATTTATTTGAACAAAGCCAAGTTTATTTATATTTTTTATTAGGGTAGAATGATGGAACAAGTCAATAAAATATAAAAAAAAATATTCCCTATTGAAAACTGTCAAGTTTTTTCTTTTTTCTTTTCTTTTCTCTTCCTTTTAGCAGTTCTGTTCTTATGTTTTTATCACTGGCAACTACCGGTTTTGGTCTGCACTTCACAGTCATTAAATGCTAAGTCGATAACCGAGTCGATTTCCTTTTTCATGAACTTTTCTACAATTTTAAAGATACTGAAACCAAAAACTCCATGTTGTCAACGCAAAACACCGATCAAACTTTGTAATTTGACACTTTTTCACTGGTTTTGTTCGCTGTTTATATTTTTTAATAACGTTTTAACTGTGAATCGTGGCACCGTGGTGATCTGTCCTCTTTAGGTATATATATATATATATAAAGGGACTTTCATTAACCGTTTCTTATCTATAATTTTAAATAAAACAAAATGCGTGTGAGATATCATCGAAATTTTTTATTCCTTTAAAAAAGCCTATCGATGCCAATATCGCGCAAATGTCCACCGCGGCTTCGCTGCGTGGCGCGCATCCATAATGTCAAATTTTTTCATGACAGGAAAATTTGCTGAAAATGCGCTGTGGTTTGTGGCTAATTCGCATACCTGCGACTAAAGAAAACCCCTACAAGAAAAATTCTAACAGGGTCAAATCGCACTATCTCATGGCATGGCATGAGCTGTGTGGCACGTAGCGCCGTCCTGTTGAAACCAAAATCGTTGGTGCCTATATCATCCAATTCAAGCCAAGAGAAGTTGGTAATCATCGACCTATAGCGCACGGCGTTGACGGTGATGGCCTGATCATTCTCAAAGAAAAATGGATATCACACCACCAGCCCGAAATCTACAACAAACAGTGACTTTTTCGGGATGGATTAGACGCTCTAGGATCTCATGTGGATTGCTACTGTCCCAAATTCGACAATTTTGTTTGTTGAAGTACCCATTCATTCCGAAATGGGCTTCATCGCTGAAGATGATTTTTAATGGAATTTATTGTCAGTTTCCAACTGCTCCAAGGCCCATTCAGCGAACACACGTCATTGTCTATGGTCGTTTACCTACAGCTCCTGGGCCAGTTGAATTTTGTACGGGTTACATTTAGTCACGATGCACAATTCACCAAGTTGTGGTTTGCGAAATGCCAAGTTCTTGTAAGCGACACGAAATCGACTGTCTCGGATTCTCCTGCACACTGTCACGGACAGCGGCTATGTTTTCAGCTGATTAGCTTCCGTTTCGTCGTCGTAAGGGTGTTGGTTGATTGTTTACTGAACCGGTAGGACGATTATCGCGACCAAAATATAGTCGTTGCCCTAAAAACAACCATTTCGATAAAACAATTTAATCATTTGCACGTGTGAGTCATTTTACAAAATTTCAATTGGAATGCTACTTGCACATTGTATAGGTATAGGTCCTGTGGGTTTTTTTAATAGTAGGGGCAATCGAGCATGCCGGTCACCTGATGGTAAGTGACTACCGTCACCCATGGATACCTGCAACTCAAGACTCACAAGTGCGTTGTCGGCCTTTAAGATGGGAGTACGCTTTTTTCTTGAAGGTTTCAGGAAGGGTCAAGTGATGGGTATGATAGTTTTGTCACGTTCAATGATAGCGAAACGGTGCCGCCGGTATAAGTCCGAACAATTAATAGAAGCACTCCCCATAATAGAGGGTATAGAGAATGCAGAGTGAAGCTACATCTCTACGCAACGCCAAGGGGTTAAGCCGATCTGAAATATCCTGGCAATCGACGATTCGAGTGGCTCTCCGTTGAATGCTGTCCAGAGGGAGTAGCTGGTACTGCTCCTGCATAGAGATGACACACACCGTCTTATTATAAAATTGTAGGCGGTGGTCCGGAGTGAAATACTGTCTCGATTTGTTCAGCACACCAAACGCCTTGCCCTCTAAGTGACCGTGAAACTGAACTTCGTTCGATATATCGACGCCAAGGATTCCGATGTAAAGCAATCGGAAACTTTATGACTAATCTATCAATGGCACCAAGTTTGTTACGACTTGGCTCAAAGCTCTCTAACTACATATATATTTCTAATTTACTGTCGAGATAGTTAATATGTGGTTCGAATAGTGATGAATCGTAACTCTAATTTTATTAAATCCACTTTTGAGTGGTAATGTACTATTCTTTTTGTCTATTTTCAAGGGGTCAAGTGATAATGTCCTCTGTTCGAGTCAGATGGACCAGGAACATCAGTAGTAGTAAAAATAATAGCAGTACCCTAATTAATCTAATACATCGGCTATGAGATGTTCATTTAGCCTTCATCGTACCGTACATTCGCTACTTACTATCCCAGATGCATCGATTTTCTTAGAAACAAATCAAATAGGTGAGCTCCATGCGGATTCTGAAGGTTGTATAATACCTAGATCCAGCATCTTTGAAATTGACTGCGAACTTTCTGAAGGTGTTTAAAAGTATAGCCATAAGTATTTGGTATTTCATAAGTAATAATAATAATAACAAATACAATACGACAAATAACTATCCTACTAGTCTTACTAATATTATAAACGTGAAAGTTTGTGAGGATGTATGGAGTTTGTTACTCTTTCACGCAAAAACTACTTAATGGATTTTAATGAAACTTTAGAATAATATAGCTTATATATCAGAATAACACATAGGCTATAATTTATGAAGATATTGTGTATACTAGCCAAAATATAACGATAAGTGTTAAGTAAGTCGGAAAAAAATCTGTCATCTGCGAGCTATTCTGGCGTGCGGTGGGAAAACTGGAAGAGTTACACGAAGATGAAGTACGGTGGGATTGTTTCTCCTAAATAGTTCTACAAAAAAGTCCGCGACAGTATATATCTATCTTATATGTGTAAGTCATTATTACCAAAATAGTGAACCATAAATAAAACTGCTTGATTTCTGAAATTATATTTGTAAGGGATAACATATGTACCTGTTTGAAATTCACTAACTACACTACTACACTTCACTAAAAATATGGGTAATTCCACTCACCTTGGCGTTTTAGGTATGATTTTGTGTTTTATAAGGTTATGCACTTGGGTTACTGCAATCTTCGACAGACGAAATCTAGCTAAGAAATCCGTTTCATCTAGATCCGTGAAACAATCAACACGGAATTTAAATACACGCATCCTCGGCATCCTTTGCGTTAAAGAACGTTCTAATTCATCCAATTAATGATCAATCAAATCAAATAAATCCATTTTTAAAGTGTATGCGTTAGAAACACGTTACAAAATGACAACGTGGTATATATAAAACCGTCAAGTAATCATGCTACTTGGTAGATGACGTGGCATTAAGTTACTGGTCGGTTAATCCTATGAGCAGCCCTACTCAAAGGTCGTGAAATTGACACATTAAGTTACTGGTTACTTTAACCGGTGAGCAGCCTACTCCACACTTTACTTGAGGATGGTGAAAGAGGCCCTTAATGTTATGTACCTCTGAGGTACAGAAATAATAAATAGACTTAAGTTACCGACGTCTGGAAATAAGTTACCCACTATTATATTAAGCTTAAAAATCCCTGTAAAGATAGTGTATGGTTATAAATAAATAAATAAAAAAAAATTACTAAACACATAGATACTATAGATAAATTACACCCAGACACACAACAAATTATCGTGCTCATCACATAATTATTTGTCCCGGGTGGGAATCGAACCCACGACCTCTGGCTTAGAAGTCAGGGTCACTAACCACTAGACCAACAGGCCAGTCAGTGCTACGGATACTTTGCTTTATTTCAGAAAAGAGAATGTAAATTGGTCGTCATTACTTTGAACGCGTTTGCGTATTGCGAGGCTAAAGGTGATAAATTAATTCGCCCTTATTCGTCCAAATGAGGTCATTTGGACGTAGAGGCGTAAACTTCTTTAGGACGAAGGCGGTTGTTTAGGACTTACGCATTTGTTCTGCATATCCCTCGGGCTCAGTTAAATGAAACTAGTGGACTGTATAAACTAGGCGCGCCTCAATGTTAGGTTCGATTCCCAACATGCTGCCCGAGTTGAGGTACATGTTAATTTAAAAAATCTGGAAAAGGACAGATATTATTATAGGCTCTCCGGGTGGTGCCCCGTCGCACCCAATAACCACAACATAGGCGGCAGTGTTCTATCCTTAATTAATACCAGAGCGCCTAACTTCAATTCCTTGTTGGACGACTGCCATTTGACCTTCTGCTGCAGAAGAGTGACATACTCTAAGGAGAATCGTTTCCAGAAATGTTGCTTCACTACCTTTATTCTTTTAAACCGCTCAAGGCGATTGATGCCGTCTACATTCACGTCAGACACCTGTGGATGAGAAATTCCCATTAAGCACCGTCCGATTAAAAAATGACTAGGAGTTAGAGGGGAAAAATCAAAGGGATCTGAGGAGAGAGGAGTAAGAGGCCGGGAATTTAATACAGCTTCTATTTGGCAAAGACATATAGCCATTTCTTCAAATGTAAAATGAGTCGTTTGCAACAATCGTTTGAGGTGGTGCTTTGTAGGACGAACGGCTGCCTCAGCTAAGCCATTAAAGTGGGGACTATAGGCAGGTACGAATTTCAATTCGATACCTTCTTGAGCTATTGGACCTTCTAGGTCTGAGTGTTGTAAGAATTTGGAAAGTTCGTTATAAGTACCAATAAAGTTCGAGCCGTTATCGGACGTTATACTTTGCGGTTTCCCGCGACGGGATACAAACCGGTTTAAGGCAACTATGTATGCGTCTTTAGATAGGGTCGTGACGATCTCGATATGGCAGGCCTTAACCGAGTTGCAAATAAAGATTGCCAAGAATGATTTGATTAATTTGGAACCTCCACCCTTACGATCTGCAATCAACACTGGCCCGGCATAATCAACAGAACAGTGAAAAAACGGAAACTCCAGTTCTGTGCGGGAAGACGGTAGCTGACCCATGATGGGTTGAACAGTCTCCGCTTTAAATCTACACTTATTTATTTACGACACATTTAGACAGGTTTCGACAACCTAAGGTCCAACAAGTTTACCTTATATTAGACAATAATGACTGGGGACCGTTGTGTAAAATTTTTTTATGAAAATGACGAAACAGAATTTTTGTAAAAATTAGTTTGCTACACAGTAAGATTGGGTGTCTTGTATCATAACTATAAAGGGAATTGTCTAATCTGCCACCAACTCGCAGCACGTTATCGGGGTCCAGGAACGGAGATAAGGCCTTGAGTCTATTCTTCTTAGAAAGGGTACCTCCTCCCTTAAGAACAGCATATTCTTCAGGGAATATTTCTAACTGAACCGCTCGTTAACTGACAATTCACCAAATAATCTATTTCTTTTGTTTTGGCAATTGTATATAAATCTCTGTAAATATGCTACTGATCTTTGTAAATGACTAAAGCTCGATCTATTATTAATTAAATTTAAAATCAAATCTACACTAATATTACTGTTATGTACTACATTACAACCAACTAAGTCAGGCAAATCGTGCTTCCGATAACCTTTATGATTTGGCATACTTGGCCACTCATGTTCACCTTTCATTAAGAAAGTGGGACCTGACCACCAAAGAGTTGAATCACTGATGTAATCAGCGTTCAGCCCGCGGGAAACGAGATCCGCCGGATTGTCTTTCGATGGTACATAGCTCTACGCGTGACCCTCTGTGCACTCTTGAATTTCATGAACACGGTTCTTAACAAAATTCTTTAATTGTAAGGAAGGTGTCGATAGCCAGCCTAATACAATTGTAGAGTCACACCAGAAGCTACATTTATCAATTGATAATGTTAGAGATGCCAATACCTTACCACGCAGTCTCGCAGCTAACAATGCCCCGCAAAGCTCAAGCCGTGGAATTGTTGTTGGCTTTATGGATGCTACTCTACTTTTTGCAGTTAAGAGCTGTACTTTAACTGGCCCTGCATGATTTACGGAACTAATGTACAAGTACCGTAAGCTGCTTCTGAAGCATCTGAGAATACGTGCATTTCATATGTCAAACAATCGTCAGCTAGTACCCAGCGAGGAATTTTTAAATAGTTGAGAAGTGGTAATGTATTAGCGAATGAATACCAGATCATTTATTTCTTGGGACACTTCACCATCCCATTTATATTGTTTGAGCCACAATTTCTGCATAATGATGCTACAAGACCTAACGGGTTGAAAATTTGACTAATGACAGATTTGTGACGTTTAGTTACCTTACTGTGTAATTCTATGTCTATTACAAAGGATAAATTATCAGCATCTCAAATCCAATTGGGACCAAGAGTTTTAGATCTAAGACATTATGTCATAATCATTACACGGAGAGATTTGCTTTAATATCTGTAAATTATTTGTTTTGAATTTTCTTAGATTAAATTGGGCTGTTTTTAAAGTACTTATGACTCCCTTACATAATTGGACAGTTTTTTCTATTGTGGATGAACCACCTAAATAGTCATCGACGTAAAAATCTCTTTGTATGGAGCGACTTACGTCACTATCAATGGTCGCGTCGAAAACTAAACTAACTAGGCATTTGGTAGCTAAGTAAGGGGCCGACGCTGTACCATAAGTCACCGTGTTAAGAGTATACGTTTTTAACGGCTCTTCGGGACTGTATTTTTTAGTTTAGAGCAGACGGGTCATCTGATGGTAAATGACTACTGCCGCCCATGGGCACCTGTAACTCAAGAGTCACAAGTGCGTTGCCACCGAAGACGGGAGAGGGGGATTAGAGGGTAGGAGAGGGGGAGAGGGGAAGGACGGGAAGGATGTATCTAAAAATTATTTTTTTGCAGGGGACGCTGCAGAGGACTTAATTGTATAGCGCGGTACATTTTCTCTACACAGCATGTAACGACATATTTATGCTGTCGAAAACGTACTAAAATTGAGTAAATATCTTCTTGAACAGTAGGGCCAACCATCTGGATGTCGGTTAATGACAACCCTGAATCATAGAATGGGAGCCCACGATGCCAAATGTGTATTTACTCCAGCATTATTGGATATTACATTTTGAAGATTAGATGGTAGAAAGAAAAAGAGTTCATGCGATATATCCGTTTCATTGGTGGGGGAGCTTCTACAGGTTTTCAAAGATGCAAAAAAAATACGAAAACGGACTTACTCTAGCGTGTCAGATATTAATAGTGTCAATCTGCGGTTAATCTGCCCATATGCATCGTGGGTGTGGCCGTATGGAAGGGTAGAAAATGGGAAAAAAAATTTATTCGAGATCGTGAGATATTAAGAGGGGATGTTAAGTACACCCGAAAGAAACTCCCATTCAATAATCTGACAATTCGGAAGTGACGCACGCTCGCAGCGGCTTTTTGAAAATGCAAAAAAAATATCGCCGTTTTGACCAACTCCAGCGCGTCGGATTTTCATACAGATGGTTCAGCTTAATGTCCTAGACAAGCTCACCAATAATCTGACCATTATTTGTAGCGATGCTCTTAATCTGAAGATTTGAAAAAAAATACATGTATTTTTATCATTAAATGTGTCAAATGTGCACGGAAAATAGCATGCTAATACAAATAGACTTAACTATTTATATACATATATAAAAGTGAAAAGATACTCACTCACTCACTCACTCATCTACTGACTAATGATGAAATCTGGAAAACCACTTGACCTATGAAAATTAAACTTGGCAGGGAGGTAGTTTATGAGTAAGAGAAGTCAGCTAAGAAATGATTCTAAGCTAAAAACAATTTTGTTAATTTACGAATACCATTTAAATTCCAAATTTCTTGAAAAACATATTCCAAAGTGAATTGTTTAGGTAAATCAATATATAAAGCGTATAAAATCGCGGGCAAAGAAAAAAAATAATAGTCGTATAGTAGCAGTTGTTTTTATTATGTGTGTGAAAGAATGTATATCTTTTTTTACAGAACTGATCTGTGTTTTTATGAAGGTAAAGTAGGTTTTAATAAATAAGCCACAGTCAGGATGTTTATTTCTTTATATTTCTGCCCTAGTGAATCACAACTACCTGAGTTATATAAATATATAAATTGCTCGGATAATCTTCTTCTGCAGCACGAATATAATGTTATACGACATCATACTATGAAAATAACTAAAATAGACTAATCTGACTGTTTCAATATCAGTCAGTTCACGAATTTTTCTAACTGCTTATACTGCTGAGCTGAGTCTTTTCGATAATATTGATTTATTTTAATTAATAATAATTTCGTGGTATCAACTAGTTTCAATTCGTCTTATTTAACCATTATAGTGTTTTCCACCTGTTTTACGTTTGGAGTAATGAATTGGATACATTTAGTTTTTTCTCCATTAAAAAGTAAGTTGTTAACGTTAAACCAACAAACCACTATCGAAATAGCATCATTTACGTCTTCAAAGTTTGTGCTTATACGTTTTAGTCTAAATAAGAGTAAATTATCATCCACAAACGACACTATCTCGTAGTTTGCTCTTAACAAGATGAGGTAAGTAAATAATTGAAATCGGTTTGCACGCAAGCGCCCTTACGTTCTCCAGCAACTTTCAAAAAGAACATAAATAAATGGACAGAGTATAGTGTGGGGATGATATGAGAGAGTGAGAGATAGAGAGAATGGAAAAAGGAAAGAGAGGCGTGGAGTGGGAAATACATGCTTCACTGCAGCTGCATGCACTAAACTTTCTTTACGATTTTTGTAATTTCGGCTTGTGGAAATGGGCAGATTATATGTTTTCTGTTATCTTTGAATTATTTCCTTCAAAAAACAAAAAATCGACGATTTTTTTTGCAAGTTTGTAAACCCACCCACTGCTTTGCGTCACGCTCAAATCGTGAGATTATCAAAATATACACTTGTCAGCATGTCAAATCAAATCAAATCAAAATCATTTATTTCAATTAAACCCAATATAGGTATTTTTGTATTGTCAGGAGAATTGCCAATAAAAAAAAACGGTTAAATTTCGTTAAATTTTCAACGAAATTTTTACCGTCCGTAAGCAAAACGAGTCTGTTTTTTTTATTGGAACGCGGCATAAGTCAGTCGTGAAGCTAGTTGCCTGTTCCAATAAGTAGATCCTGTGGAGAAGAACAGACAAGAAACTCTAAGGACACTCTTTTTCAACATCTTTTTTACAACTGTTTGGTTACATTGCTTATTTAAATTAAATGTGAGGACAATGTAACGTATTGTTCTAACTATAAACAGTCGCGCAAACTACTATCATATGTAAGTAATAGCAGTTCGGAGATGACCAGCCCCAACCAACGGCACTCGTTAACGAGCATGACGCACGCGCCAGCCATCGTCCACTTCAACCATATCAAAGGGAGCTGAACGACCCGACACATACGCCACCATCAGCAGGACGTCTAGGCGAGCATGACATACTAAGAACTGCCAGGCAATTTAGCAAATTAACTTAATATGTTATTGACTACACAGTTCTCACATGTACAATTCAAAATTTTCTAAATGTAACATAAAAATTGATATCAAATTCATAATATAACATAATGTCAATGTTTTGTTAAGTTAACAATGTCAACAATAATAAAAAAAAAAAATATTAATAAATAACATGTCAGATAAAAACTAGTATACAACTGAATATTCATATAATATGCATGTTTGCGATTATGGTCAAGAATAAAAAGGTTGAAGCCTGATACGTATAATGATAAAGAATGCGTTTTACAATTCGGTATATATATGCTCTGTCTATATATCGTGAGCGTTACTGTCGACGACGCCGCCGCCAGAGCAAGTGTGTCTAGTAGGGAGCCCGCTGCCCGCGCGCCCGCGCACGCGTCTCACCCGCGGACACCCTCGCTGTTGTCGTAGACATGCATATTTCTTAGAACCAATTCTCAATACACTGACTATCAAAATCACAAAAGAAATACGTATAAATTACCAAATAGTTCGACGAATAAAATATTTCAACATAAACCTACAATTAATCACGTGACGACGAAGTCTGTCGCAATTGCACCACAGCGAAAATGCTTACTTTGTAATAATAACCATGTATTATTTCAATGTAAAACATTCATAGAATCTGGGCCAGAAACACGTCGTCAAATTATTGGAAGCGACCATTTATGTAAAAACTGTTTAATTAGCCATTTTGGCAATCCCTGCAATTCAGAAAAAAATTTGTCGGTTTTGTAACAATGCGCACAACTCATTATTGCACAATGCCTATGAGACTTACAAACCAATAATTAAAAAAGAGCTACAAAAATCAAATGTATGCGTTACACAAGGGTCTTCAGAAAGCATAACCAAGTTGCTAGCCACAGCCTTAATTAATATCAAAACAATAGACGCTTGTTAACACACCATGCGTGCTCTCATCGATCCCTGTGCGGAATCGTCACTTATCACTGAGAAGGCAGCGCAATTATTGGGTATACCCCGGATTAAACGCAACTGTGTGGTTGTAGGCGTTGGCGCTAAGGCCAATACTAGCAGGGGGCTTGTAAAGATTACCATATCTTCTTTACATAACAACTTTACCATTGACACAGAAGCATACGTCATGAAGCAAGTCGTTGGAAATTTACCAAACCAATCATTTACGAGACCAGCATGGCCACACATAAAAAACATACCTCTAGCGAACCCCGAGTTTTATAAAAGTCGGTGAATTGATATGATTTTAAGCGTTGAAGTGTACGAGTTAATTTTACTGCCAGGTGTTATCCGTAAGGGCGCCTCTCTACCAATAGCTCAACATACGGAATCCGGTTGAATTTTAAGCGGCACTGTACAACCTCAAAGCTACTGTAACATCGTATTGATTGATTTAAATGATATTCGGAGATTCTGGGAGATAGAGGACCTCTCTGAATACATGCTAGACATGCCCAATGATGACTACCAATGTATGCAACAATACCAGTTGAAAACAACACGCCAACCAGACGGGCGCTACGTTGTAAGATTAACACTTCAACCAGATGTGATAGAGAAATTAGGGGAGTCCAAAACCAAGGCCGTTGCCCAATTTCGTCAGTTGGAAAGAAGATTTATCAGAAATAAAATGATATATAAGAGTTATAAACAATTCATTCATGAGTATTTATATTTAAATCATATGAAGGCGTGCGCCGGTAACCAGACACCGGAGTCATATTTACCGCACCATTCTGTACTACGCGCGGAGTCAACGACCACAGCTACACGTGTTGTTTTTAATGCGTCAGCTAAAACATCGACCGGTTTTTCATTAAACGATCTTATGTACAGCGGCCCAAATTTACAAAAAGATTTGTTATCTCTTATTATCAGTTGGAGACAATATCGAATTGCCTTTACAGCTGACATAGAGAAGATGTTCAGACAGATTCTTGTCCACGAAGAAGATCAGGCCCTCCAGAAGGTAGTATGGCGAGACAGTCCCAAGCAACCACTGCGGGAATACCAGCTGACCACTGTAACCTACGGGACAAAAGCAGCTCCGTTCTTAGTGATGATGACACTTAAACAGCTGGCTAAAGATGAAGCTCATCGATTTCAAGAAGCAGCCAAGGTCGTGGAAACCAGCTTTTACATGGATGACGTACTCCATGGGCACCAGGACCTGGTGTCAGCCAAACAGCTAAAATCCGACCTCATAGCACTTTTAAGCGCCGGTGGATTTAATCTCCGAAAATGGTCCTCTAATAACCTGGAACTAATTGAAGAATACAGTACAACATATAGTGATGATCAGACGTACACCTTCAAGCACCAATGGTCCACCAAAGCACTCGGATTACAGTGGCAGTCACGTGATGACCATTTCACGTTCCAGTTAAAAATAGAACCGCCTACCAAACTTACCAAAAGAACCCTGCTTTCTACGATATCCAAGGTCTTCGACCCTCTTGGCTGGTTGTCACCAGTAACAACCAAATTTAAACTATTATTCCAGGAAATCTGGTTACTCAACCTACAGTGGGATGATGTATTACCAGATGCAATCATCTCCAGGTGGAATACCATGAAAGAAGACATAACCAAAATCAACAATGTCCAGGTTCAGCGGTGGCTGCAAAGCAAAGAAGGTGACACCATAGAATTACATGGATTTTGTGACGCGTCTGAAAGGGCCTATGCGTGTGTTATTTACTGCAAGGTCTATAGAAACCAGCATACTGACCTATCAGTGGTCATTGTAGCAGCCAAATCGCATCTCGTACCAGCAAGGAAGATAGTTTCCTTACCAAGGTTAGAGCTGTGTGCTGCCGTCTTACTAGCAAGGTTGATGAAAACCACCTGTCAATGCTTGTCTAAATTCAAAATTAAAATGTTTGGTTGGTCAGACTCAACGGCAGTGTTAGGTTGGTTAACTGGCGAACCTACCCGTTGGAAACCATTCGTTGCCAATAGAGTCACAAAGATAGTAGAAATAATACCACCAACATGCTGGCGCTATGTACAATCAAAACAAAATCCTGCTGACTGTGGAAGCCGAGGCATCAACGCTGAGCAACTAATCAACCATCCTATTTGGTGGCATGGACCAACATGGCTGTTATCATTAGTGCTTGCTTGGATGCTACGAATATCGTCAAGTCTGCAAAATAAACCACAATACTTAACCATTCCGGAATTAAGAAAAGCAAAAAATATACTTATTAAACATGTACAGTCCGAGTTTTATAAAGGCATTATTTTTATTAAGAAACATAAAAAAACCCACTCCTAAAAGCCAACTATTAAAACTTAATCCGTACCTGGACAACCAAGGAATTCTAAGAGTCGGGGGACGAATCGCAACAGCAGGTGTGCAGTATAACATGAAGCATCCCGCGATTTTACCAAATAACCAACAGATAACAAACATGCTCATTGATCAAGCGCATAAAATGACCTTCCACGGAGGTGCATGCTTATCTTTGGCTAGGCTGCGTCAACAATATTGGGTACTGGGTGGCAACAGAGCAGTTAAGAAACAACTCCGAAAGTGCGTCGTTTGTAGAAGATATAGTCCTTCCAAGCAAAACCAATTAATGGGAGACTTACCAGCAGCCAGAACCAATATAACTCGTCCCTTCTACCATACGGGGGTCGATTTGACAGGCTTTGTTGACGTTAAGTCAGCAAAGGGACGAGGAGTGAGATGTACCAAAGGATATATAACAGTTTTTGTTTGTATGGCAACCAAGGCCATACATTTAGAGATAGTATCCGACCTTACTGCCTCCGCTTTTACATCAGCTCTTCGTAGATTTGTGGCCAGACGGGGAGCGCCCGGGCACATTTATAGTGACAACGGGACTAATTTTATAAAAACCAACAGGGTGTTACAGGAAGAGATAGTCAACCTAAAATTAATTTTAGACGACCAGTTCTATAATTTTATAACAGAGTTGCAAATTGAGTGGCACTTTAACGCTCCGTCATGGCCCAGTGCCGGAGGTCTATGGGAAGTAGCGGTAAAGGGCCTGAAATACCACCTGAAACGTGTTATAGGAGAGCAAAGATTGACGTTCGAAGAATTTTCAACGTTACTGGCTCAATTAGAAGGTTGTCTCAACTCTAGGCCCCTATGTCCGCTAACCGAAGATCTGGAGGACCTAGATATTCTTACTCCAGCTCATTTCCTTTCAGGAGGACCCAGGAGGACCCACTTTGACCATTGTTGAGACAGAAAAGGATTTACGCACCAGATGGCCACTAACGCAGAAGTTAGAAGAACTAGATTAGAAGTTACGACTTGTATAAAATACTTTCGATCCCAAAGAAAGTAAAAAATAATACGGTCACCCTACTACCTGTCTCACATTACGTGGCGATCAACTTATGGAAGGATTTATACATACCATTATCAGACATAGATATTACAGAATCAGAACAGATAATACAGAATACACTTTGATATGACAACACAACTATACCCCTTACAGAAGCCCTTGTCACACATGAAGGCTCAGGAAAAATTGTGCACCAAAGACCAAGAAACACAGCTCTGTGTAACTGAGTATAGAGTCTGTATACAGTCAGTCATTGAGTGCGGACTATATATAGTCCGCACTCAATGTTAGCAATGTTCTTAAGAACACCGAAGGATGTTGTTCCTCTACAGACGCCAGGAGGATACAAGGTAGATTGCAGCTGTGGTAATTCGTACATCGGACAGACCAAACGTATGATCGCAGAACGGGTGAAAGAACACATTACACATTTGCAGGAGTCAGGTCAAAACCACTGGATTGAATTACACCAACCACACGTCCTTTCATCCGACTGTCACTATTTCTCCAGAATAGTACGTGAAGCAGTTGAAATAAATAGCATAAAAATTTCAACCGAGAAGATGGGTACAAATGCTACACCCTTGACATCATTTAGGGGACGTCGTAAGAGTAGTGTGTTGAAGTACCGACATTACGAATAAAACTATTGAACATCAAGTGCGGATAGCTGATGAAACTCGCACTTCACGAAGGCGTCGCTGAACTCTCATCAGTCCACTCGAGGCCACGATCGGTGCAATTCGAATCCTTAAATATTATCGCGATTAAGTCCAGAGTTACACATCTAAAATGTAAACAGACACTTCAATTTTATTTATTTGTATTGATAAACGATTGATTTGCCAATGCGTCCCTGTCCCATGTGTAGGTCTTTAATTTATATGTACGGTAAGTAGCCTGTGTCTGTAAATTTCCTTCTATTTCAGTTCGCTTATACTCGGATCCTTCTAAAAAATTTCGTTATTACAGGAAATACTAAGTTTCAGCAGCGGGCGTCTCCACTGATGTTACGAGATATCTACTCGTCTGAATAAGGCATTGGTTGTTGGGACATAGAAATGTAATAGAAGTCACTAGGTTCAGGAAATTAATTATAATTGCACTGGTAAGTTTCAAAGCTATCGAAATGTACGTATTTAATTTTAAATTACGGTCGTCAAAATCCATTTCCGAGTTTTAAAAGATTTAGACGAAGGCGGGTTGCCCTGCCTAAACCAGTAATGACTGCGGAATTGCATCGGTCTAGCTACGAAATGTGAAACACCACTCATTGGGTTCGGGGTGTCAGTCGAATTGGTTTTCTGCGAATTAAAATTTGGTGGTCGGGCCCCGAACCGTTGCTACATACTGCTGCATATATGTTGGAACTTGAAAGTATTGCAGTGGCTCGTTTATATTGGGTCTCCATAGTAATGGGTGAAGTGGGAAAATTTGCAGGATCTGTTTGTGAATAACCGGGCATTGTGGAAACATAGCAGGACCCCTGGTCAGGAAGAACCGGGCATATTAAAGTTAAACGATTTAGACATAAACATAGACACACATTTTTACAGGTTTCATATTATTCTTGGGGTGTAGAGGAGCCTTGGGTCCCGAGCACCACGTCGTTTCAAAGCCAGACCTCATCGCGTTGGTTTGAGAAATTATTTACTAATGTATACTTCGTTCGAATGCCTGCCTAGTTCTCAGGTGACCTGGCTATTATACTTCATTCTAGATTTCTTACTAAATCTAATAACTTCGCTCTGGTCTATCTATTTAACCTAAAGTACCGCGGGAGTAATTGCCTGGGATGGAAAATGCTGGCAGATTATATGTAACACTAAAATGGATACTATGCCAATAACGTCTACTGAAGCCTGAGTATGCAAGATACAATAAAATAAATTTTATTAAAAAGAAAATGCAACTCAAATTAATTCTAAAGCTATTTTAGTTTTTTTGACTTTTCTGTAAAATTGCTTAATGTCGCTTATTCCCTTTTGCCTTTCAAGTATCGACTGTTATAATTATAACCTTCAATTTATATTTGTGTATTTATTCATTATTAGGCGTAATTTGCAGTCTGTTAAACTGGATCCGGATTGATGACTCCTTACAACGATGGGAAATGCAAAAGAAAAATAAAGGATAGAATAGTTTATTCAAATTCCTGGTATAATATACGATAAATAGGTGTGTACGCCTATTCTTTAATTTAATATAGTATCATCACCTTACATATAGTTTTTATATTAGCTCAGTCCCGCGGTTTCACATGCCTTTAATTCCGATTCCTTATCCCGTACTTACCCACAGTAGTAGTATATCAGATTAGTTGACATTTACTACTGGTATTACTTAAGCTATAATTTTTTACAATATACACATAGGCCGCTAAACATTTTTCAAATCAGACATTTAGATCCGGAAAATAATGTTCTTAAACACACAAACGGACAAACTTTTTAGTTCCACTATATTCGTACAGATAATTAGACATTAATCCAGTAATCTATAAATCGATAGTATTTAAATTCTAAACAATACTTTTTTAATCCTTGTCTGTAAAGATATGTAATAACAACGGGCATCCCACAAATCTAGAACACATACGAGTATAATAATAATAATAATGTTTGTTTCCACGTCGTAACATTTATATACATATATTTATATGAGTGACTTTTTGCTATCGTCTCAGGTTCTGTACGAAATCTAAATTTACAAGAAAATGGGATTCTATATCTACTTATTCTAAATCTTAACACCATAAATATGTCTATTTTATCAGAATATTAGTTTGCATTCGTTTTATATAATTCAGTTTAAAAATGTGCTATATTAATCCACACTGGTCAGTAAAATTGCATGTAAACCTAAAAGAAATCCATGTAACATCGAGAGACATTTTATGTGAAAAATTACAACATTAAATACTGATTAATTACACTCTAACATTGAGATGTCTGAAAACATTACCTACTAGACATTTATTTGATTAAATTTGTTAGTGAATAGTCTGTTAAATAGAGCAATACATTAAAGTATTGACATCTAGTCACAGTGGCAGTTCTTGTAACGTTCAAAGAAATCCATGTAACGTCGAGAGATACTGTATGAGAAAAAATACAATATGAAATATTCATTACACTCTAACATTGAGACGTCTGAAACCATTAGGTACTTACTAGACATTAATCTAAATGACTTTGTTAGTAAATAAATCTATACAAATAGTCTATTAGTTAGAACAATACATTCAAATATTGATAGTTCTACTACATGTATTGTACCATATATTTTAGGTTATTCATCCAACACCTCCCGCCACTTTCAGCAGGTCTTCGTCTATCTAGTGGGGCACGTCTCACGTTTCCATTTTCAGTCCATGGTTGTCAGTTCTCCGAACTCCAAATATCGCTTGCCGTTTGCCATTTCACTTTGCTAATGATAAGAACTATGTCGGTCATTGGTTCCTTACGGATTTCTTGGTTACGTGTCATATCTAGTAGAGAAACATCCAGAATAACTCTCTTTATAGCTCCTTTACGACTTTGAGCCTTGGCCTGTCACATATATATATATATACTTATTCCGCAGCTATGTATCGCTACCTACAATGAGCTATCAATGGCAACAGTGGTTAAAGACTTTAGGTTTTGAGCATTGGGGTAAATAGGACGAAAATACCGTTTGGATGAAAGAGATATACAGCAGCGGACGTTCAATAACAGAATTGGTTATAATGACATATTGTTTCAATAAATTAACTTATAGTTTTAAAAATTTTCATCCTTTATTTCTAAAATATATTAATGCGATCGTGGTGTCTTGTAAGCGATTCCCTGGGCACAAAAGAATGTCAACGCAAAACGTAGGTGTATTACACCGCTGCCTAAACCTTCGATTATATGCAGACACGAGAGTGAAGACTGTATAAAAAGTATAAAAAGTCTTATCTTTTAAATTGTATTGAGGTAAAGCACCAATGCCAAACATGCCGAGAATCGATTAGACTTGTTAGTTAGATTAGTCTAAAAATGGCCGCTTAAGTGCCCTTGGTTAACAACAGCTACAAAATTCCAAATTTATCCAAAGTTACGTTGTCAATGGTCCAAACATTCTTTTTGTGAGTTCTAAATTCGTTAACATTTAGGAGCCTTTCCCAGGCTTAGCCTGTTCAAGGATCTTTGGTTTCAAAAACCATTTTAAAGTAATAATTCTGACTTACATTACTAAATAATGATAAAATGAATACATTTTATTACACTAACTTTTAAACTTTGGCGTTCCATGATACAATATTATCTACGTATTTACGGGAGGTGGATGAAGAACCTTCTACCTCACGATGTCGACGACGGAGGGCGTGCACCGCTGAGCCAGTCAGCCTGTGACCACGGCCAGTGCAACCTGGTCGAAACGTCAGGCAATTCAGAGGTATGTAATACCATTTCGTGATCGCGTTAATTCCCGTAAATACGTAGATAACATTTTAATATATTGAAAAAACACGATATTGTCACATTATCTATTGAGAAATAAAATAAATTATTACTATTATTATTCCATTGTTAATACAAGCTTATTGCTGTTAGAAAGGTAAAAGTTAATTTATTCATTCAAGATAAATATTTTGTTGTGTTAATGTTGAAATGTATCGCATTACCCATGTATTCTTCGACAATCCTAATGATATGCTTAAAGCTTTTCAGTTACAATCCTTACTAATAACGATTCAGTCTAATCGTAACTCCGGTTAAATTTACAGCTGAATTTTGCTTTTTCCGCAAAAAAATACACCAAGCTAGAAAGGTACACAAAGAAAAACTAAATACCATCTTGTAGGAAATAGGCATAAAGATTGGGTCAATTAGGAAGCTAGGTCTCTGTTCCACGTAATTTGTGATAAAGAGAGTTATTCCAACAGTTCATACTGCCACGGCACTTGGCCTTGGTCGCTCAAGAAATATTTAATATATTTATCTCTGACATTTAAATTTGTTTCAGGTAAACATGCTCGCATCATATCGATCCTATTCAGGGTAATATTGGAGTATTTTGATCGTGCTAGTCATATATTCGGAGAAGCGAAGTAGTTTTCAAGGCAGCAAACAGTCATAACAATTTTTTTCGCCATCGCTACGGGCACTGGGAAATTGCTTTGAATGATTTCCCAACGACGACGTAATCGAGTGACAGCTGATTCAGCTGTTTGTTTTACTGGATCTATTCTGCAGTTGAAAACTTTGTTAGCATCATGCTCTATAAAATTAGCATCCCGGTATTTTGAAAGTAAATATGGTTTCAGGACAAAAGAGTTACCACCAACAATGACAAAAGGCAGTGGTTCTGCGCTGCCGCCAGGACTTCGATCTTTAGGTACATCTAACTGATTTCCTGCAAAAAGGGCGCCCATCTTTGAGTTATCCCATACGGTTTGAACCTGTGTATTGTTCTTGGCTATATCTACCATAACAAATTTTTCATCAGAATCTACAAGTGACAGAAGAATATGATTATTATCCTGCATTATAGAAACATATCTTCCATTGAGCGATCCTAAGCAGTTTGGCATACTGTACTTCCTTCTGAAGCCGGAAGAAATTTTTTTCCACAGGTGTTTCGTTGGACGTGGCATAACGAGTGGTCGCAAGTAATGCAATATTGAACCACAAACTTCCAAAACGATTCTTTCTATGATAGCCGGTTGCATGTTGTAGCAAACGCCAAGCGCTTCAAACGATGACCCCGAAGCCAGAAATCTGTAACCAAAAATAATATTATGTTTAAACTATTATTTGGTCACGGTTTTGGATGTTGGATATTTGGGTAGCCTGTTGGTCTAGTGGTTACTAATCCTAACTGCTGAACCATAAGTCGTAGGTTCGATTCCCCACCCATGACAAATAATTGTGTAATGAGCATGATTATTTGTTCTTTGTCTGGGTGTAATTTATATATAGTATGTATGTTTAGAATTATATAAGTATGTTTATCAGTAGTCTGGTTACCATAGTACAGGCTCTGCCTAGCTTGTTAGTTAATATTGTTAAATAAAGTAAATAAGTTGTTATTATTATTTATTATATATTAAATTTCTAATATGCTTATTGAAATATACGCTCTAAGTTTGGCACTTAAACTACGCTTGAAGGGCATGAAGTATTATAACAAAAAACAAAACTTTAGCTTACTTTTACGAATCGGAAAAATACATTTTCTTGAATGTATCTCTAACGATAAAACAAATCGAGAAGTACAAGCACAAAACGTGGACAAAAGGATAATGTACCGGGTCATATCCGCATGGCGCTTGTAGAATGTCATATAAACCTGCCACCCTTAACCTATCTCAATAAAATATCTTCAGCATTTGCGCACAGCGAACCAAAGCGCATGCTCGGAATCGATCGCCACCACAGCTTCATAATATGTATAACTTACATTATGTTAAATAATAATTTACACTAAATGTAAAGTCAGATCATGTCAGGCCCGGCGTGATGAGAAATTCTCTATAATATATATTATATGGATATTCTTCTCATGTGTATATTTTCTAGGTACAATATTATGTGCCAGCTTTCAATATGGACCATAAATACGTCACTACATAACACTTTATTATAATAATAAGCAACGCAAAGCGTAGGACGCAGTAACGCAATCGCAGTAAGGTTTACACAATAACCGCTTTAAGAGAAAAATAGATGATCTTACCTTAAACAGATACCGAGACGGTCTCTGGCTCGGATGGGGTTCATGTGTCGGAATTGAGTATGGTTTCTGTTTATTTCGCGGGAGAGCATAGTTTGCAGTCTTTCAAAATCAATCCGACTGAGGCCGAAGAATTTTTCGAACAAGTGCTCTTGGGTGTCCAATTCAACCATTAAACGTAAAATGTTATGATAGGATCTTCTTCTGCGGCGACGGTTCCGTCGAACGTCCTCTACATCCGTCTCAATCCCCGAAGATGTGGATGATGTTGGTATATTCATGCTGGCGAGGTACTTATCTCACTGCAATCACTAGTTGCGTTGATCTTGTCACTACACACAAATTAAAGCGGCACAATGTACATGCGTCGTAGTTGCCGCACCCTTTCGAATCAATGCCGTATAACGCGCACCGCTGCAGGTATCTATTAATGTTTTGGTTGCCCTTCAAAATACCAGATGCATATGTATAATAATTTTATTTAGTTAGAACAAGTTTGTGAATTTACTCGATTAATTTATAGAAAGAGTTTGCTCGGTAACAATAAGAAAAACATTTTTATATTAAGTAGGGAAAAGTAGGACTGTTCAAATGGTAGAGTAAAAATCAGTTTTATTTTACTGTAATAAGGGCTTTTGTAACAGCTACAAAGAAATAAAAAAAGTGATTAGAATCGTGTATGATTGTTATGATTAAATTATTGTAATTTTTTTTATATTATAGGGGGCACACATACAAACATGCCTGGTCTATAATCTGTAATAATCATATAAAAGTCTAAATTTAAAAGTTTTCATATTACCAAGTTGTACAGTAAAACAGTTGCAGAATAAAGCTGTTAGTAGCAGAATGTAAAGGCGCTCCAAGATTCGATTTTGGCGTTCGCCCGCAGTAGAATCATTTGTTTTTAAATGTAGGACTAAGTGGTCATACTGCTGAGTAAAAGAAAGCATACAAAAATAAACAAAAAAAACTTAATATTGGTGTTACAACTTATTTAATTATGGGAGAGCCATGTGCTAGCGAACTCTGGCCCGTTACATACCCATACGGCATAAATCACTTAGAACAAACACTAATCACCTCATAATTTAATTATTTAATAACATTAGATTCAATTTAATTACATTATTTGATTATTGTAAAAGTGACCATAAACGATACAATTAATACTTAACATTTTGATATTTGGGGTACAATGTTCTAGGCTTGTTACTTTGTTGTACTTTTCTTTTGAATTATTGATTTTTCTGATATCTTGTGACGGTTACACAATTGTTTTAAAAAATTCCGACTGAATTGAGAAAAACATTTATTGCATTGTAACATTCCCGTCGCTTAAATTAAAACACGTATGGGTCGTCTCGACCGGAATGTTACCACAGCCTCACAGAAAACCGGCAGTGAAGATCCATTCGGTGACCCGTCTGCTGGTTTGCCCCCTATAACATAAAAAAGCAATCAAAATCATTGATGCATACAAATTATATGATTGTAGGTTGCGAACTGTAATGCTCACCTGTTTAATGCTCAAATTTTAATCTGAGTCCGAAAACATTACAAGCGATAATCTGAATCCGTATACATTACAGGCGAATGCTCCCGGTGAGGGACCGCCTGTAATGAAAAGTACCTACTCAGTACGTGCAATTTATTACAAATCTATTAAAGAAATCTAAATACATAGTCATCTTATACCTATGTATTTTGACTTTGTGGCTTACAATCATTGTGAGTCTCGTAATAATATAAGTTGGACAAAGTTCAATATTAAAACAGAACAAAAGCTTATACATCTTAATTTCCTTTTTTGGATTTTGATAGGTGATCGGGTGGAGCCATCCGGGCGGCGAATGTCCTGCGTCTGCGCGTAGTCCTCCTCCCTCATCACCACCTCTCCACCCTATCTCTCCCGGCTGTAATAAATATAGCTGCGTTGTACGTTTTCATCAATACATTTACGCATGCGGCAACATGACAATAAATAATTACTTATTTGTTGTAGCTGGTCAGCTTCGATGTCCGGGTCTACTTTATCTAATGTTTTATTACTAGCGGCTTACCTTACATACGAGTCTACAATTGATATTGTACAATGCATTCAACCTCTCTGGGTCTCCTTGAAACGTCGATGCTCCCACAAGACGTTCAAGTTAACATTATAATAAAGTAAAAATATAACTTCACATGATACTCGTGATGCAACTGTTACGTCTCCTTAGATTATGTTATAATGAGTACCTGGATGACCGAGCTTTGCTCGGCATTTCTTATTTATTCTAAAAATGAAACCTAGCTAGATAGATTTATCGCCCCCGAAACCCCCTGCATACT
Source organism: Callimorpha dominula (assembly GCA_949752705.1). Classification (NCBI taxonomy): domain Eukaryota; kingdom Metazoa; phylum Arthropoda; class Insecta; order Lepidoptera; family Erebidae; genus Callimorpha; species Callimorpha dominula. Next base: position 3,457,905 of record OX456990.1, read on the forward strand.
ACATTTCATGAAAATCGTTGGAGTCGTTTCCGAGATTCAGGTTATATATATATACAAGAATTGCTCGTTTAAAGGTATTACATATCCCCAATCGAAGAGCCTATTGGTCATTATTTGCCCCATTTCACAATTGCCACAATGGCTTACTAATGTGCCAATTAGTAATATAATTTGATAGGTCAAATTATATTACTTCCTAAAGACCAAAAGGCCATTCGAAAAGATTAAAAGTTGTAAGTATGGTAGTGAGTTCGACTCCCACCCAGGACAAATCATTGTGTAAGGAGCATGATAATTTTTTCTGTGTCTGGGTGTAATTTACCTATAATATGTATGTATTTAGTAATATATAAGTAGGTTTATTAGCAGTCTGGTTAACGTACAGGTGGGCTCAGACCCCCGTGTGTGAAATGTGTCAAGTTATTATTGTTATAAAAAAAAACATTCGCGTTTCATGTTATATGATTATTTATTCAGGAATTAACCCATGCCCTCCAAGTCCATTTCACGTAGTGCGCAAGGGCTGGGTCTTCCTGCTACATCAACTTTGCGGATTTTGTGGCGATACGTTTTCATTTATACAAAAGGAAACATTGAATCTATTGGATAATAATTAAATCTATTCCTGATCTCCTCTTCGCAAACGATTGCCTAATCCTGAAACCCTCCAACATGGTGCTATTATTATTATTCTTCTTTGTTAAAATGAAAACTTATAAATAACATTTTTAAATATGTATATAACAAAATAGTACTAGCTAGATCGACTTATCGCCCCCGAAACCCCCTGCATACTAAATTTCATGAAAATCGTTGGAGCCGTTTCCGAGATTCAGATTATATATATTTATATATATATATATATATATATATATATATATATATATATATATATATACAAGAATTACTCGTTTAAAGGTATTAGATAGATATATTTAAAAATATAAAACATAATAGACCACTGACCTCGGGTACAAGGACCAAGTTATTGGTGGTTAGGCCTCCAAAGAGAACCAAAGGAACCTCTTCACTTTACGGTCCATGTCGAGGAGAACTGCCATCGGCATCAGCTTAAGGTGTCGATTGAGGCTCTTGGCTGTCAATCCATGAGCAAATATGACAATCGGAACAATGATTGCCGACTCGACATTCCACATATCGACAATCTCGTGAGACAAATCCAAATATTTCATTTGAGCGAGCGGAGTGAGTCTGTTGTCCACTGCGACCACATTACGACGCACTGCCACATCAGTATGAAGAACGCAGGCACGAATTTTGTTAGCCCCCGATAAAAGACTTTTCAGTAATTTTTACAAGTGGCCAAAAAAGCGCTCCGGCAGCAAGTTGTTATTATTATTACTGATGTAAGCCAATATGGCAAACATATCAAGATAATTAGTATTGTTGGTAAATTATACTTATACACCACCGGATATTTTTACCACGACAGCAGTTGCAGAACTATGCACATTGTGTGCAATTTGTATTAAATTAAACTGACTGAGTACATAATCAAAATTTGGAATAACTTTGTTCGAATTGTAAGTTATAATTATATTCCAAGGAAAAGGAATCCCAGTTGTAGTCGCAGGTAGGAAAGCTGTACATATTAGTTACCGCACAGGTACACCCCGCACGATAGTTCTCTCACAGACGCCATAGGTCACCGACCCTATCATCAATCAATGTATCTTCCTGTGCAGCGGAGAACAATACACTAATAGCTTTGTATAAATTTTGCCACCTTTATTTTCGTGTAATCTGTTTACATGTCTTTAATATATTTTTGGGAACGTAGACATTGTACTCGTAATTTTACCACAGTATACACGTTAGTTAGTGATGTGTAGTACACTCAATATGAGTACAACAGCGCCACAGTCTCGCTCCGGCCATCACATGGGACTAGGGACTAACTAGCTGATGTATCCACAGTATCAGCGGGGAGAGAATGAGAAAACACCAGGTTCTTTTATATTGGGCAGAGGAGTAATCCTGTGAGAGTTTAAGTTTAGAAAAAACTACAAAATTGCAACAGACATTAGGTACTAATATTGAATTGAACTAACGATACAAAAATAAAATTTATTAAAAACTATACGGTGTTACTCTAGTTTGTATTTCGGGGATGCCATTGGGGGCCCCCGGTGTATACTCGATTCCTTGTGACTGTGGTTTGAGCTATGTAGGAGAGACTCGTCGCAGCATCGCAACCAGACTACAGGAACACATACGATGTATGAAAAACATGGACTGCAACAGGTCGGCCGTCGCTAAACACGCATGCAAAACGGACACGCCTCACTACATACGTTTCGATAAGACTTCCGTATTGGCGAGGGAAAAATATTTCGTACCGCGAAAAATACGCGAAGCAATCGAGATAAGTCGTCGTCCGAATTTCAACAGAGACAGTGGCAGGTCACTGCCCCCTGCCTGGCGGCCGGCATTAAAACTCACGTCACACGAGACAGACCTGACAGACCTTATAAAAAGTGATACGGTTAGTATGGTGTGCACCGCGGTGAATGTTGGCAACAACAGCGCATCACACAACGCAACGGAAACGCAACCGTCTACATCCGCACGTTCCGAAAGGCAAAGGAACCGGTGGCAGCGTTGTAAACCCAGTGTGACGCCTGACACCGTCGCGGCAGGACGCTTCACTCCTTGAGAAAGGGCCCCCGTCGGGTTCGAAACGTATAGTTTTAATAAATATGAATACCACTCACGAAAGTTTTTATTGTAAAAAAAATAAAATTAACAGATTTACTGCACATGTATGTACATATGTATGTATTTTAATTAATTTAGCTTGTTCGGACAAATTAGATCATCGACCCGCTACTTGAAACCGTCACGTTCAAGACAGGCGCTTATTAATTTTATCCTACCTTCAGATAGTTGCATATGAGACTAAGTTATCTTAATTTTTACATTGTGATGGAGATCGCATTAAAAACGTTTTAAAATTATAAAAAGATTATTTTTCACTTATACTACCGAACCTACGCACCAATACAAGCTTAATAATAAACAAATTCTGGCCACCATATACCTACTGACTCTTAACTAAATTATTATCTCAATTTTCCCATATTACGTTAGTGAGACCATATTATATTGGGCAAATATGGGTGTTTAATAGGTTTCTGCCTACCCCTTCGGGGATACAGGAGTGAGTGTGTAGTTTACTTATCAGTACTTTTAACAATATTTAACAATCAAATAGCAACGATAGAAAAGCTATTAAACTGCTTGTACATATCTGACTAAAGCATAACCACTTTTCTCAAAAATCTAAAACTTTTGACGGTCCGTAAAATGATATTTCCCAATTCACTTTGCTGTTGAAGCCGGGAGGGATGTAAAATTCATAAAAATACATATTATGCCGTATTCGTGAAAATATGTAAGTGATGCGCGCTACACAAATTTGGAAGCTGTAAGGAGTGTCTTGATACGTGTCGGCTTCGTTACCTTTTGATCTGAGTATTACACAAGTGGGCTGTCTTTTCACTTCATCTATTATAGCCTGAAACACAAAGATATTGGTTATAATAAAATAAAATATATAAAACATTTTTTATATGTGTTTAACTAATGCCTATCTCCTTTAACAATGCCCTAGTAGGTAACAAACACTATAAATTACAAAGTGGCGTTAATTTATCCTGTTTTAATCCTATTGGGCTCATTTATAGATTCACAGGCTATTCCGTATACTTAATAGAAAAGTAATGAGAGCTAATAAATCTCTTATTTTCCATCTCTTATATTTTTCTTTTCTTCCCTTTATAAATATTTTTTCCTTAATTTTCAGTTTCCTTATTTTCATAGTGTGTCCAGTATAGTATGTTCATATTATTTGCTTCCACCCTTTTTTATTAATTATCTATATTGATTTTGTGATACATCCCATTAGCCATAGTTTTGGCAATTCTTTAACGATTCAAATTTTTTGAAGATAATTGTTTGTGGATGATCTCGTCAATATCGTCTGAATGCAAGAGACTGTCGGATCTAATACGACTTAATTATGTTCTTATCAACCCTGATAACTGGTAACAAATCAAATTTCCCGTGGGTTGTCCCAGAAACTCCTGTGCATTGTATAAATTTAATATTTTATATAACATTTTAATTATTTTTTACTAGGCACATACATTAATGCTATTAAATAGTGCACTACAGATCGCCGGGTACTCAAAGTTTCACCATAAGCCATAAAATTTTTAATTTCTTGTTTTATTTCATTGATTTATTTATTCGTAACATAAATCAAGCAATTAATTCCCAGTATAAGTTGAACTGTCATTGTAAAGACTTTCTGTGCCATGACAGGTCAAGATTGCTGGACATATGTAGCTTTTCATAGCCATTTTCACATAACTTTTAAATCTATATATACATAATATATATGTGTGATGTTTAAAAATCTTAGCTTTCTGCAATTCTTCTACATATTTTCGAAATTTCTTAATTTTATTTTATTTTGCCAAATTTCACAGTCCTCACAATGCGTGAAATTTGCTAGGGATAGGTACTACGAATTCTGAAAAACTAATGAATACTGTTGTGTATGCCGAAAGTCTTACCAAATACATAACTAATATCTACACTCCAGTGTACAAACGAGTACTGCTTGCTTTAATTGATAGGCAATGTACCATAACACACATTCCACGCTGACACCGCAGACCATACTTAAACAATGCTTTAATAGTCGGCTTACAGCAATACGACGAGTGTAATTAATATACCAATGAACAAAACACATTTCAATAATAAAAATCTTTTTAACAAAAAATTAAACCGACGAAAAGAACTAAAAAGTAAAAAATAAATAAACTTTACTACCGACGTAGAGCCTACGTAGGTACATTTAAAATTTTGATAATTAATCAGTTTGTTGTTTGGCGCCGACTCAAAATAAGTTTATATAAAATTTGATAGTTTATGTAAATAAGCTCAATACTTAAGACTTAAAGTTTATTTATTTTTTGATTTTTAGTTCTGTTCATCGGTTTAATTTTTTGTTAAAAAGATTATTTCATGTTTTTTTTCATCATCAGCTCAGCTACATGAAGTGATGATTTCTAAACGCAAATATCTGATAAAGTAATGAAAAGTAAACAGAAACACTATTCGTTCCCATAATTTTGGAGGGTTTCTCTCAATTTTATCAGGATCCCATCATCAGATCCTGACTGCCTTGACATGGGACATCCCATGGGACAAGAATAATCAAAATCGGTTCATAAATAACGGAGTGAGGGCTGAACATACATAAAAAAAAAAACGGTCGAATTGAGAACCTCCTGTTTTTTCGTCGGTTAAAAACAATAACTTTGGAAGTCTAGAATTCATCTTTTTTAGTTGAGCATCATTTTGATGTGAACTATTTAAATTGGATTTCGAACTGCATACAATGATGATCTTATCTCTAACGTAGTGTTTGTATATACTCTTTGGTCTTGACTAAATACTAAATAAAATTAGAACTAATCAATATTCAATAGAATATAAATTGATTTTACTTTAATTTAACTTTTTTTTAATTCTTGAACAATTTAGTCTTTACTTAAATTAACCTAGAAAAGTGTAAGTTACATACCCGCATAATCACTTTATCCTTCATTTCAGCAGCTTTGAGTTCAACGCTAGTGTACAACTTTATATCTTTGTGAAAGTCACAATTACCGAATACATATTCCGTGCGTGCGCTGTCTGCAATATATTCAAATTCAAATTCAAATTCAAATTCATTTATTCAATTAAGACACTAAGTGACATTTATGAACGTTAAATTAAAGCTAGAGTTAAAATATTAGATCGGCACAAACAGACGCCACAGCATGTACTGGATTGTCCATGTAAATTAGGTGAAAAACACCAAAATCTACTGCCTGTTTGTGTCGATCTATAACTTCCAGTTTCCAAAATGCGTAGGGCCTTATGAGAAGAATACTGGCAAAGAAACTCATGGCCACTCTTTTTAAAAGTCAGATCTTCAGGTACAATAGTGTTAGTGTTACACGAGAGGTAAACAGGATGCAAGCTGATGCCACCTGAATTTCATTTTATTGAAATGCTCCAAAAGCTAACGTACTAAAAACTAAAAATCACTCAGTGATACCGTTGAAGGTTTGAACCTATTAAACATAGAAATCATTCAAGATGCACATCTCCCTTCATTCAGTTGCAAAATCTACTGTTAAAAATAATTCGTGACTGGATTAAGAGGCTAGAGTTGCAGTTGATCGAACCAAAATAATAGTATAGGCTAAAGCATCGCTGACTAAGCCGACCAGTCACCCCAAGCAGCACCCGTTCACGAGTATGACGCATGGACCAGCCATCATCTCCTTCGCCATATCAGAGGGAAAGAAATGACCCGCCCCATGACGACGCCGCAAGCAATGACATTTTAGTGAGCATGACGAACCATAGTCGAGATACTGATAAAAATCACTAATAGTCAAATTACCATAATAATCGTCACGCATTACTTTCAACTGACAATGGTTTGTTAATAATTTAGCTTAATTATAAGACAAAGAAGTTTGTGTGTATATACCTAATGACACCTTAAGCCCAAGACTGTTTGTCGTTTAGATAATCGTTGATCGTATAGTAGGATTTCCTAATAAGGTGATTTTTTACCGTTCGCTTGAATTTATCTACAGGAAGGTCGATTACATGTATAGGAATTTTATTATAAAAACGTATACCAAGACCTTCGAACGAGTTGTGTACTTTATGTAAGCGATGATAGGTCCCAACCAGTTTAGACTTGTTTCTTGTATTGATATTGTGTATATCACTGTTTTTCTTATAATTATTAATGTTGTGCCTAACAAACACAATATTTGCAAATATATACTGTGATGCAACAGTTAAAATACCTATATCCTTAAACAACTCTCGAAGAGAGACTCTAGCACCTAAATTGTATATGGAGCGGATGGCTCGTTTTTGGAGAATAAAAATCGTTTCAACATCAGCCGCCTTGCCCCAAAGTAGTATACCATAGGACATAACGCTGTGAAAGTAGCTAAAATAAAAAAGCCTAGCTGTGTCCGTATCAGTGAGCTGACGTACCTTCCAAACTGCATAAGCTGCCGAACTAAGCCTACCTGCAAGGCTGTCTATCTGGGCTCCCCATTGTAGTTTACTGTCTAATGTAATTCCTAAGAATACTGTTGAGTCTACAATACTTAACATTTCATTATTTAGAGTTAAATTAGTACCTAGCTGTTTTACATTTGGCATAGTAAATCTCACACACTTTGTTTTATTTGAATTTAGTAGGAGATTGTTAGTTGAAAACCAATATAATACATCATTTAGTGCCCTATTCACATCGTCAAAAACTGTTTTCTTACGATCGACTTTAAAAATAAGTGACGTATCATCAGCAAATAGAAGTATATCACAGAGATCTTTTAAATAATAAGGTAAATCGTTTATATATATGCGAAAAAGTAGAGGACCTAGTATAGAGCCCTGAGGAACGCCCATAGTAACCGGTAATCCAGAAGACCTCGCACCATTGACATCTACATGTTGAATTCTATCCTTCAAGTAGGAAACAATTAGTTCCAAAGCAATACCATTAACACCATAATGTTTAAGTTTAAGGAAAAGCGTGTTATTTTCTACACAGTCAAAAGCTTTTGAGAGATCGCAAAATACGCCTATCGCATCTAGCGAATTCTAACGGTAACACACAAACACTAACGGTTATCAATATTGTGCACAATTTTACAAAATAACAATACACATTAGTATTCTATTCCGGTACCGATCCGGTTGTTACATAATTTTCTAAACTAGACTGATATATTTTTCTATATATATTCTATAAAACAAGTCCTAAATCTATTTCAGTTTGATTCCAAAGGTAATAAATACACTTCTGTTATCCACGACGAGTAAACCATTTGTTTCCATATTTAATTGTCTAAAACATCTTTTAACAGTTAACCTCCTTAGTAATCAAATATCGCAATAGCGCTATGATAGAGTTTTAGATGGGATCATCATTATCATCTTCTGCCTTTTTCCCAATTTTCATTGAAGTCGGCACAATGTGTAACAGTGCAAACGGTTGGCTGTTTTTTTTTATGGCCGGCCGCCTGCTTGACCTCAGCTTTCCTTAGGAGTGTAGTTGTTTAAGAGACGGGAAAGATGCAAAAAGGTAAATTTGTATAAAGAAAAATAGGTAGGGAGAGGACCCTTTCTTTCTTTTTTGTGCGTCTGGAAACCCCCTCGGGCCGTCACCCCACCGGAGCTTTCGGTGGGGCGGTGTGTAGGAATCGAACCGACTAAAACCACACGGTGTGCCGTACTGCGCCTTAAGTAGGAGGGATCCGGGAACACCTTTTATTTAGACGTCCGGAACTAGGGAGAGGACCCTAGGGTAACGCATACCGCAAGTATTGGATGGAGAACCTGACTGAGACTGCAGTAGCTCGCAGAGGTCGGGGTCACCTACCCGAATGGCCTGTATTCCCTGTGACTTGAGAGGCCACTAGGACAGGAACACCAGCTGGCACAGAGTTTTAAATGTGATATCGTTACAAAACATTGTCTTTGCACAACCTACCTTTATCTTCCACTAGCGTGGTGAAATAAGCCTCCCAGCACGTGCTGAGTTTCACTGAAAATGTATGTATATTATTATCAGCATTTGATAATGTTACTTCTATACTAAATAAAATTTTCGCGATCCATGATACACAGTACCTATGTTATTATGTTTAATTACACTGCACTTGCACTGTCCAAATTATTGTTGGTCGAAACGTCTTGCAATTCAAAGGTATGTAAAAAATATAATTACATAATTAATGTTACTTCTCTCATACATAATATTCCGAGTGGGTCATATATTTACTACTAATACTTGGACTTGCTTTTGCGTCCGATTATAATCTATAAGAAAATTAATATTTTAGAAAGTTGACAAGGAGTAATTAATACACTCAAGGTTTCTCAACACCAAAAATTTTAAAAAGTTAATTATCGAAATATATGAAGCTCAATCCGGCTTTGGACAATATGAAAAAGCATTGAAAACGATGTAAGAATAATTGTATATTTAAACATTTTAACAAAATAGTGTTAAACGTCGCTAATATACATAATGTAATCTGTCGCTCAACAATATTTTAGTGGACATACCTATACAAAGTATTGCATAATTCATCACAAACAGACACTTTGCAGACATTATATTATGAATTAAAAATAAATATGATAGTTAGGTCATAATATCACTTAGCGGCGTGTTGCCACCGACACCCACTGAGAGATGCCTGATCTCGACAATCTTTAGTACCTATTCATTGTTTTGTTTATACAACATTGTGTTTGTTATTTAAATAAAATTAATCATAGTAAACTATTAAACAGTTTGTTTATATTTATTTATATCATATTATAAAATTAATTGTAAATAAACAATTTGCTTTAAATGAGAAATATTTTTAATCGACTTCAAAAAAGGAGGAGTTTCTATATTCAACTGAATGTATTTTTTTATGTACGAGGCGGAGGGCGGCACTGAAAATTTCGGGAATCAAGGAAGTGACACAACATTACTATTTAAAAATGTATTTATTGCTTTTCGAAGTATTCTCCGCGAAATTTGACACATTTTTCCATACGATGGAACGAATCATTGAAGCAACCATTCCATTCGGAAGTTGGGGTCTCCAAAATGGCCGTTTTGTAGGCGTCCACAGCTTCTTCAGGTGATGAAAATCTCTGACCACGCAATTTATTCTTTATTTTAGGGAAAGTATAGAAATCATTAGGGCTTAGGTCGGGGCTGTACGGCGGATGGTCTAATAATTCTATGTTTTCTTGGTTTAAAAACTTTTGTTCTGTGCGCGGTGTGAGAACTCGCATTGTCGTGATGGAGGATGATGCGGCGGTTGCAGTTCTCTTTACAGAGTTCAGAAACGACCTGTGGCAAACAAATGCTAGCATACCATTCTGCATTAACCGTTCTTTGTCCCTCAAGAGAAATAGTCGCAACATGGCCGGTTTTGGAGACAAACGTGGCCACCATTTTTTTTGCAACACTCTGTGAACGAACAATTTTTGTTGGTTTTAACTCATTTTCGAACACCCAAACTCGTGACTGGTTTTTTGTTTCGGGTTCGTACGCGTAAATCCAGGATTCGTCACCTGATACGATGTTGTATACAGCATTGAGGATCCTGCGTGGAATCTTTCGAGAGTTCTGACGCACCAAGTAACGCGAGCCGCTTTTTGCTCTTCACAGAGCGAATGCGGTATCCATCGGGAAAACAACTTTTTTACACCCAATTGTTCATGCAAGATTATTTGTATTTGACTCATGCCAATGTCTAAAGTTGCCTGAATTTCGCGCTATGTCACATGTCGATAGTTTTCTTGGGTGACTGCAGTTTTTGGACTACCTTGACGGGGATCATCACTGAGCTTGACACGTCCACGTTGAAATTCAGCAAACCAGCGATAAATTGTGTTTTGGATGGGGCTTCATCACCAAATGCAGAAATCATCCGGTCAACACACTGTTTTTGCGTTAAACCACTTCGGAAGTCATAATAAATCATCGCTCTTGAATTTTCTCGAGTCAATTCCATTTTCTCAACGACTAAACAAGTTTGACAAAACCTTGTGATAAGACCGTGAATCTTTTTGTAAAATAAATGGTATTCGATTTTTAAAACCAAGGAGTTTTCAATTGAAAAGATTTTAATATGACAGAAACAGTGAAAATATTCCATTTTTTTTTAGATTACTAGTAACGTGGGTCACACATTACTAGTATTCTTGTTAACCCCTCCAGCTAAGTTTAACGCTTGTGTTAGGAGTGGGTTCACGACGGTAGTGCACTGGGTGGGGTTCGAACCCGCAACCACTTGATCGCAAGTCCGACGCCTTAGCCATTACGCTACCGCCGCTTCCATTCCCAAAACTTTTAGTGCAGCCTATGTACGTTCCGACACTTAATTATTTTTTGTTTGAAAGGGTATTTCCCAATGTCTTCCAGTAAGGATCTGATGATGTATCACCGGAAAAAACCAAAAACCCTTAGAAATTAGAGGCCTATTCAGTGCCTTTGTTGATTTTCCTGAAACTGAGCACCATTGAGATGTGTCAAGTTATTATTATTATTGACTTTGAAAGTGTTATATGTAATTGTTATTTACCGATTCAAAAGAGGTAAGAGTTTCTACGTTCGCCTGTATGTATTATACAGGCAATTTGCACGCTACAGAATCAAGCGTCATTACTGCATTCAAATATTGATCATTTGGAAATGGGAAGTAGAAGTATTGTTGAATCACATGATGAGGATGCGGCAGCAAGGTATTGGCTGACGTTCTGCGGGCCCATTTAACAATTAAATTCAAATATTGGCCTTCAAACAATAGTCCTCTTCTGGTCAAGATGCAGGATGTAGCGGTACAATACAAGATCGCAAAAACGAAACTTACAGAACCTTTGTCCGAGTTTTTTAACAAAGTCCAGACGCGATATTTTTATAGCTTCTAGAATTAAGTTCGGCATTTCCAAGAGCTGGAAAAATGATGGTTGTATATATGTTCATGGGCGTAATGACACAACACAAATCTGAAGTCACCACGAAAACGACTCCAGCCGCAGAAAAGGTCACAAAGTCGAAGAAGTAAACATAATCTTCATACACTTTCTACCCTCCGGGCTAGACGTAAATAATTCACTTAAATTATACTTATTTTGTTTAAGAATAAAATCGGTTTCAATTATCTCTGTGGTAACAATAAAAAAAATTGTGGTAGTCAATAAAAAATTAATAGGTCATTGTCTCACGTGTATGTGAGAAAATTCATCATACGCTTCTACGTAAGTATAAATTATGTGAAGCAGGGTAATTCTTCTGATGATTCTAAGACATCACATGCACGTGTGCCCTTAACATCTTGTCTCTCTACACAAAATATCTCTCTACTTCAAGTTCTATTATCATGGAAGCTACAGTTCAGTTCTTGCTGTTGAAGAAGAGTCCAATTATAGGAATTGTCTCTGGTACAGGTAATGAAAGAACGTCTGTTGCCAACTACATGTTTACGTTGGTATTTGACTGGTTCTAGGTTTGAGATACAGGTTAATCTGATCAAAGTTTTAAAGAAGATTAAAAGAGAATTAAAGAAGAATAGTTAAAATGGCTCAACAAAAGTGATATTTTGTTCGGTCCTGATTTGTTCATGTTTTGAAATCGAAGATCAGTTGCCGAATGCGGGAAAGATATTGAAAAAAAAAGAACAAAGATGCAAAGAGTTTGCATCTGCAACTAAATTTACAGCAAATGGTTGTTATATCGAAAAACTAACCTTTAAAGAACAAAACCTTTTTTGTGGAGGTGGTAATAGTAGAGAAATAGCTGCTACTACTAGACTACTAGAAACTAAAGTGCCTATGTTATGTACCTAACTATGTGAATGTACTTATACTATCTTAGTACTAAATAAATTATTTTAGATTATTATTGAATAATAGCTTGTTTTTAGATAACATACTCAGTTATTACAATTTCACGAACACCATAATATCTCATAAGCATATAAAAAAACCAGGCCCGCAGCAGGCCCGCAGCAGGCCCGCAGAGGTAGATTTCGTGCTTTTTTAATTTTTTTGAAAATCTGCCCCCCAGTATCTCCCTCTGGGGGAATAATAATAATAATAAAATTTATTTAGACAAAATACAACAATTGACACAGACAATAATACCGGAAACAAAAGTACGCATAAGTACATAGTAGTTTGCATCGTCGTCACCTGTACTAGTGAAAATTCACTGTATCACAGGTGTCAGCGCCTTCCATGGTCGGAGAACAATCTGACTGAATACGGACCATGTTGTATTACAACCTTAGAATAATAACGCATAGAAAACGCTTCACTTTCTTTGTATGCGTGAGCCGAATGTGTCGACGTTCCTCAAACGCACACAAATATAAGTTTCAGTATTACAATCATTAGGTTTTTTACCCAAAATATGGGAAAACGAGGATTCTGGATACAATCAAGACAAGCATTTTATGTTATCAGGAATGTTAACTCATATAAATACTTTATTATATGTATTCGTATTTAGTTTTAATATTTAATTAGATATGTATTTAGAAGAGTTGATAATCATTAATTCGATAAGATAAAGATTATTTTTTATATAATATTATGTATTTAAATGGAGGTAAAAATTAAGTTCATTTCAAAATAAAAGGAAACTAACCGCATTAAGAATGGGATGTCGTTAAAAATTATAAAAATAAAAAACATGTTAATCAATAACTGTAACATTTATTTTAACACTCTTCAAACCAATAAACAGCTTATATTCATAATTTAAAAACCTTGCAGTTGTAACTGTTTTCCTAAAAAACTTTCGCTTCGATTCAACATCTCTTATCGTATTTTCTCTTTTCGTCACATAAAAAAACCTCGTTTTAACATATTTTTCCGCAACAATACGTATTAAATTCGTGTTATGGATATGACCGTTTACATGTTCGTCTGATGTGGGAAAGCAGGGAGTACCTACAAACGTTTTAATTATCACGAGGAGCAGGCGTTTTAATGCTTGAGAATTATTTATCAAACGATTTTCTTTAATAAAATTTCTAACAGCAGCTTTAGCAACGCAACATAGGTATGAGTAGTTTTTATCGTACATCAATGTGTTACCGATGTCAAGGTGGTAATTGTTAGGTATTTTACTAACTAAGTCTGCGCCTATAGAAGCAAAGTATGAGTTAAAATAATCACAAATTGCGTTACCTTCTGTAATTAATTCTCGAGTCCAATACTAGTTTTGGGGGTACACTGCAATCCTTGTTTTTGTTAAGTGCTAGTTCGTTAATAATCTTCCACATATTCTTTGGTTTGGCAGAATTCTCTTTGAACATGTTGTTGGGTTCGCTTTAGGTACTCGTAGTTGCTAGATTGATAGCTTCTGTAATAGCTTTATTTATCTAATCTTTGTGGATGGGATTCAATATTTTGGTTTTTTTTATTTTTTTTATTTAGTTGTATTTGTGTTTTAATAAAATTTTGTGGGTAGTCGTAATCGTTAGAAGTATTTAGATAGTTTGCGGTTAGAGTATTTTCGTAGAGTTTGTCATAGTCGATTGCCTGGTAGTTGCCTTGATTTGTAGTAGTAGATTGCCTTTTTCTGTTTTGAAATGATAACTTCTTATGAGAGGGTAAACCGCTTCGTTGCGTAACGCGTTACGGCGCCAGTCTGTCTGGCGTTTAAGTTATCACTTCTGTCGGGCGTCCCGAGACGCACACGTTTTTTTGTCTTTGGCGGAAGGCTGCTTATTTTTTGGTGTATTTGCGTATGGTCGGATAAGGCCGATTCTATTATCGCCATACTGAAAGTATGATTTGTAATATTGGTGCAGTCGTGATCTAAGATAGACTTCGTGGTATTTCATAGTTTCATGATTTAAATGCTCTTCAATGACATTGAGTCAATTTCGAGCGTATGTATATACATACGCTCGAAATTGAAAAAGCCTGGCCATAGTTGCCACTAATATACATTATACACACCTACAATACAGACAGAGGCAATCTAGCACACCCTGCTAGTTGACGTAGTAATAAATGTTATTGCTTGTAAAGAAATGTGCACATGCATGAATGACCGATTCAACTTCTGTCTATTCCTGCCACGTTATAAATTTCTCGATATTATAATTACCTTGTGTCGTGTCAGCAACTCCTTCATTGCTGAAATCAAATTTGAAATACTATATCGACGAGTGTACTACCAACTGACGTACATCATTATCAATATAGTCAGTTTAATTTATTTCTGTCAGTTTTGCTCTGAATAACATAAAAAAGAACCGGACAAGTGCAAGTCTGACTCGCGCACCGAGGGATCCGTAAGCAAACAAACTTGTATGTAGATAGTACGTCCATCTCGGGGATCAATTCTCAAAGATTTATGCCCGTCTTTTCCGAAAGAAAAACTTAAATTTGCAGCTCTAAAAATACTCTCCCGTGTATCGTTTTATGACAAAGTCAACTTTCCAAAAATAAAATATAAGTATGTAATCACAAAAACTATTTTATATGTGATATTGTTATATCACTGGAAAGAAGGAAGGAAGGAAAAAACTGAAAGTCGTTAATTTGTTGTTACAAACGACTTTCAGTTTTTTTCCGATACTTGTGTTGTCAGACCTTGCTTCTTACCAAATTTCATGATTCTAGGTCAATGGGAAGTACGCTACAGACTGATTGACTGCTTGATTTATTTGCGAGTGTTCAAATTGGTTAATACAAAAAGGCTTAAATGGCTGTATCTTTTGAACGCGTTGACTTAGAACCTTGATTTTTACAGCTTTAAGGGGCGAGCGCAGCCTAGGTACTTGATGTTAATTTCAATTTCATACCTCCACGCTTTCTTGGTTCAGGGGGTTCAGTTTATCCTTTTGAGGTATGGAACCCTAAAAATCTCATGTGTCACGTAATCGAAAAAGTTATCTACAGTATCACAACGTGTATATACTTATACTTTGTGTTACTGTGTGTGAGCTAATAAGGAGTCTAAACAAATAAAAGAAAAGGATTTAACAGAAGAACATTGATGTATTGTGAGTGTTTTGTACGTATAACTGTACCTATGTGTACTATGTGTAGTATGGATACAAATTCAACTTCTAAGCTACCAATATGGGACCGGTGGTCCATAAAAGAAAAGTTCCCAGTTCATTCCTCCTTTATAAAAGTATGGTAAGTGCCATTCATAGTAATAGTACTTGTATCGTTTGTGCGTGTGACAGTACGTGATGCGTGGCACACATATTTGGAAGTTCTCCGTCGTATCCCGCAGCAGGTCCGTTTTATAACTGTACGATTTTAATATTATACAGGTAGGTATCCTTTTTATATCCAGCCAACCCTGAAAATTACACAAGTGTCAAAAACACGACGACAAGAATATACATGTGGTACAAAGGACATTTTCATCTACACAAGTAACATTTTATAGAATACATTGTGAAACCAAAGGTAGAAAGGGGAGAAAATGTTAATATGGATTTATAATACACCTGACAATAGGTATCTCATTATTCATGAGTTTTATTCTGATCAGACTTTGTAAAAGAAGAATCTTCGAACTGTTCTAATGGTCTCAGTATCTTCAAAATACTTGTATAACAAATATGTTGAAGGTGCGTAAATATTTTTGAAACATCACTGATAAATCTGTGCACCCACATAAATGAAACATTATATGTGAAAGCATTTATTTATTGATGTCTCACATTACAGTGTCGATGGCTAGTAACACCTACATTGAAATACATTACAAGTACTCACCCGTACAAAAAGTTTACCCAAAATGTCAATACCTTCTTTGTGGACATGGGAAAATAATACAATACCCTGCCTTTTGCAATCACCATATACGTATGTGGTGTGCAGCATATCTACAAAAAGAAACCAGAATACAGATAAATTAAGTAGGCAGCGGCACAGGTAAGTTATTTCTTCAAAAAAATAAAACAATACGTCGATAGATTTGAACACTAATGTAGGTGTTAATATATACCTATGCATATTTGTGTTTTGGGGCTACGTCGCGCTATTTACTCTTGTTTATGCCGGGTAAAAGCGTTCGCAAATAAGGTACGTCTTCTCTTATGTTATTATTACTTATTTTACTTTATTTATACGTCGGTGGCAAACAAGCATCACCGTAGCTTATAAACGCGTGCAACTGCAGGGGACTCTCATGCACGTTTCCTAAAAACCTGTACACTCCTTCGGGAAAACGTTGGAAGGGAACCTTCACAGCCGGAGCGTTCGCGGATGAAAATTGTGCGCGACCATTTAGGTTCCATGGCATGATGAACGCTCTGCCGACGGCGTGCGCTGCGGTGGTAGAATGCGGCCGTGGGCATCATGTCAAACAGTTCCTCGGAGCACAACTCGTTATTTACTCTAATTTATAGGTAAGACACGTCAGGTTAGAATGTTTTTGCGTCAAGCCCGATTTAGGAGGTCTAAGGGCTCTCACAAGGTTGTATAAAAGTTTGTTGTTATTCGTTTTAGAGACCTAAAATTTGGCAGGTAAAGGGTGTCTCAGTAAGAGTGCACTTTTCAAAATTGGAATTTTTTTTTTCTTGCAAGTGGCAACTCTGAAATTTGACAGCTGTCACCTCTGTTTATTCCGATTATTAAAACTAGAGCGCTTTTCGAAAGAACAACGCGTTATAATTGTGAAAACTCATTACAAAAATGGGGAAAGTTATGCTGAAACCGCTCGCAAACTTCGCCTTATTTTCAGCCGAGAAAGTGCACCTAATGTGTCAACCATTCGAATAGTGGTCAAAAAATTTGAAGAAACTGGGTCGACTATGGATAATAAGAATCAGGAATAAGAATTTGGCTAAAGACCTCCACCTTCATGCGTACAAGATTCAGCTAACTCAGGAGCTCAAACCAGCAGACCACGGAAAGCGCCAGCAATTCTTTCAATGGGTAATGGAGCAAAGTGAAGTCGATGCCAATTTTTCGAAAATAGTAATCTTCTCCGATGAAGCGCATTTCCACATGAATGGCTTCGTGAATACACGAAATCGTCGAATTTGGGACTCAGAAAATCCTCATGCAATCCATGAGAAACAAATTCACCCACAACGAGTAACTGTCTGGTGCGGATTTTGGTCAGGCGGCGTGATTGGACCTTACTTTTTTGAAAATGAGGCCGAAATTGCAGTGACTGTGAACGGCATTCGTTACAGGAATATGAAACGGACTTCTTGTAGCCTCAACTGGACGGCATGAATCCGGATAACATGTGGTTTCAACAGGACGGCGCAACCTGCCACACCGCGCATGAAACAATCGACTTATTGCAGCAACGATTTCCAGAACACATTATCTCATGAAATTCTGATGTCAACTGGCCACCAAGATCGTGCGATTTAACGCCGTGCGATTTTTTTCTTTGGGGTTTTGTGAAATTTCGGGTTTATGCGAATAAACCCGAAACAATTCTCAGGAATTGTTGCTCATGCTCAAATCAGAAATCCAACGCGTCATCGGTGAGATACAACCACATCTCTGCGCAAAAGTCATGGAAAATTTGATGAAAAGAGTAATGGCTTGTCATCGGAGCCGTGGGGGTCATTTGCCGGATATTTTATTCCATACTTAATCGAAACATGTCTTCTTTACAATACAATAAAAATATCACAACTCTGTCTTAAAATACTTGTTTTTATTTTAAAATGAAAAAGTGCACTCTTACTGAGACACCCGTTAGATGAAAAAGAACTAAGGGCTCGTAAGTTTTATGAAATTTTATTGTCCTTGGTTTTTTGTACTAAACACCTGAAATTTGGCAGGAAGGTAGTTTATATGTACGAGACGTCATGTCAGTTAAGAGTGCATTCTACGAAAGGGCAGCATTAAAGAGGGATAAGGGCTCTCGCAAGTCTATTAGAAAGTCCTTAGTTTTTGTACTGGGACCTGAAATTTGACGCGGAGGTATTTTATGCACACGTTAGGTTAGAAGCTAAATCTAAGAGCTCCCAGAAGTTTATATGGAAGTATTTTGTTTTTTAATTACGGAAAGATAGAGCCGAGAACACAGTCATGTTGTAGAAACTAATATTATCACGACAAAAAATATTGATTACATGTGAAAACTAGGACTTTATCGCGGTAATATTAGGTACGAAGCTCTACTTTTTACCGAAGTTTAAAACGAATTGCAACGATCGTGGTCGTGGCCGTGGTCATGCCCACGATCGTTGCAATTGGTAGACAACTGCATGACATGACTTTTCTGTATAAAGTATTAAGGAATGAATTTGATTGTCATCCCTGTTAAAATTATTTAGTTTGCGTGTTCCACGTCGTGTGCCTAGGCGTGCGCTCGTTAACTCAGCATTACTGCATCAGCCATCTGCCAAACTATCTGAAGCAATTCTCCACCATATCGCGCTTGTCCAATGGCTACAATGCTATTTGTGAGGTGTTTAATGATAAATGTCACTTTTCGAAAAAAAGTTGTTAAAAAAGTGGTTTTGACATTGTTAAGTTAAGAGTTTAATTTGTTATGTTTATATGTCTTCCTTTTTTTTCTCCTCTATTTTATTTTGTACAGATTTTTTTTTTACTATAAAATATATTTTATTTTCTTGTAAAACCGGTGTCACTTTTACGCAAGCTGGACACCATAAAATGTTGTGCAATAAGGTTATTACTGCATTTATATTTTTAGATGTAAGTGATAATGTAGCAACTACTGGTTGTCCAAATAAATAAATTTAAAAAAAATCAGTCCCGATTTGCACATTTAATATGCATATAAGTCGCTGTCGAGCTGATGTCGATTTAGTTTGCATGATATTCTCTTAAGACGGAGATTCCGTGACATACCGGTGACGCGTCTCATGTAAGTATCATTTATTTATTTGTCAAGTCAACCAACAATTGTTTACACTAATACATTGATCAGAATTTACTGACTGCAACAATTTACTGAGTGCAACAATTCATTACAGGTTAATTAATACCACATGCATTTGATATTTGATTATAATTGGTGAAAAAAAATGTGTGATCTAGTTCCAATCAGTTACATTATAAATAATGATAATTAATTGGTACTTGAATAAAAAACATTTAAATAATAGAAAGTGAATCAAATAAAAAAAAACAGGACCGAAACGATATAAAATTATTTAATGAATATAAAAATATTTGATGAATTAAAATAACATGTCATAGCATACGTATAGCTTCTCTCGAAGCTTCCTTCCTGTGGGCTTCCTGAGAAATTATCCAACTGGATCAGCAGTTTTCTCACAGACAGAAGCATCAAGGTCGTTGTCGACGGTGCATGCTCCGACTTCAAGTCTGTGAATGCTGGTGTCCCACAAGGCTGTGTGCTATCACCCACGCTGTTTCTTCTGCATATCAATGATATGCTCCAAATCAGCAGCATTCATTGCTATGCCGATGATAGCACGAGTGATGCCTTGTATACCGGCCGCGCTAACATTTCTCGGGAAAACTCGGGAAAACTGAAATCGAAGCCTCCTTACAAGGAGTTTCCGATTGAGGTTGACCTAATCTACTCCAATTTAACCCAACGAAGACACAGGTTTGCGCGTTCACCGCTAAAAAGGCACCGTTTGTCGTGTCACCTCGCTTTGAGAGCTCTTCCCTGACTGCCACAGCCAGCATCGGAATCCTTGGCGTCGATATATCG
Source organism: Callimorpha dominula (assembly GCA_949752705.1). Taxonomy (NCBI): domain Eukaryota; kingdom Metazoa; phylum Arthropoda; class Insecta; order Lepidoptera; family Erebidae; genus Callimorpha; species Callimorpha dominula. Next base: position 3,478,198 of record OX456990.1, read on the forward strand.
AGCGAAGTCCAGTTCCGCGGTCACTTGGAGGGGAAGGCCAAATTAGCCTCGAAGAAGCTTGGTGTGCTGAACAGATCGAGACAGTATTTCAATCCGGCCCACCGCCTAAAACTTTATAAGGCGCAGGTTCGTCCGCATATGGAATACTGTTCTCATATCTATGCAGAAATACCCCAGTACCAGCTTCTCTCTCTTGCCCGCATTCAACGGAGAGCGACTCGAATCATCAATTGCCAGGATATGTCAGATCGGCTTGATCCCTTGGCGTTGCGTAGAGATGTAGCCTCACTCTGCATTCTCTATCGCATGTATCATGGGGAGTGCTCCGAGGAATTGTTTGGACTTATACCGGCCGCAACGTTTCGCCATCGTTCAACGCGACAAAACTTTCATCCCCATCACCTGGATAAATGGCAATCCACCACTGTGCGGTTTTCCAGATTTTTTTTGCCTCGCACAACTAATCTTTGGAACAAATTGTCGCCTGCGGTATTTTCGGACCGATACGACCTTCAAACCTTCAAGAAAAGAGCGTACTCCTATCTCAAAAGCCGGCAACGCAATTGTGACTCTTGAGTCGCACGTGTCCATGGGCGACGGTAGTCACTTACCATCAGGTGACCCGTCTGCTCGTTTGCACCCTACAAAATAAAAAAGACGAAGTTCTTTAAAGAAAAACGTCTAGGATTAAAACAAAGCAAGTCACAAGCGCTTACCCGGTTTGTAATCCATCTTGGGGAAGTCAGCCATGTCGCTGAACATAACCCAACAGGAAACAAATGTTACTGAAATCAATACATTGCCAAATTACACCAGATCTTCCTCAATCTCTATCACTTTTAGCATTATTTTACTATATTCATTATGTAAAGAAGTGGCGAATGTTTAAAAAAAATTAACTTACCAAAGCATGATGACAAACATACTGAAGAAAATAAAGTTTTCATTGCACTAACAGTATTCAACAAGTGAAGAAATTAGCAATCGAAATCAATATATATCCGTGATTGAAGCATTGGCCACTCCCACAGTTGTTTATAGAGTTCCGGACGTCCGAATGGAAAAACGGAAATCTTTTAGGATCACTTTTGCTTCTGTCTATCTGTCACAGCCAATTTGCCCCTGAATCTACTGGAACGATAAAGTTTAAATTTGATACACATATTGATCCCTGTGACCCTAACACAGGTGCAACGTAAATAATAAAAATTTTAATATGTGGGTCACTTTTGGGAACAAAATTAGAAAATTTAAAAATAAAATTGCAGATTGTACCGTTTGATATATTAAATAAAAGATCTTGTTGTGAGGGTTTTTAAGTATATTTTTTTATAGTTTTAATCGAATCGATCAGTCGCTTAGCTACTTCCTTATAAACAAACTCGGACCCAAGGCTGAGGTCTGTTAATTTGCGAAAGCCGACACCACCCAAACAAACCGGTAGGGATTACTAGGAATTCTCGGTGCGAGCCTGGGTCGTTTAATGCTACATTAAAATATTTCCTATTAAAATTTTCTAAAACGTTTCAATATTTTCCAAATTCCGATGATTAAAGGTAAATTAAGGTACAGTAGGGTATATATTAGTAGGTACTTAAAAAAATGTTAGATACAATATTCATGATACGGAACCACGAGAGTTCAACTGTCTCTTTGCCGCCTTTTTTTTATAAATACTAACTAATAACTCACAATATGCATTGATACGAGAAAATGTTTATGTTGCCAGTAAAACAACATTTCAGGCTAATGAAGCTATGCCTAGGAACAGTTTACTGATTGTAAGAGGTACGTTTAGTTTATTTGGAACTAACTTGTGACCCCGACTTCGTACGCGTACGAACTTTTAAGTAAGTAACAATTTAGGTATCTATTTCTGGAGATATATTTATGAAGAAGCTGATCTACACATACAAAATATGTCGTATCTAATTATTATGTACTCTTTGAAATCTAAACTACTCGTAATTGACCTAGGGATTCTTTTGGAGGAAAAATGGCTGAGTTCCGTGTGGTTTTGTAACGCTGGTGAATAGTATGATGTAACAATGGAATGGTATATATCGGAATATGAGCTATTTATTATAGGGTGAAAATTCTTATTAACAGTTGGAAAACCGGATATAAAAATTGAAGCTGAAGTTAATCCGGCACAGAAACGAAAGAAAGATTAGACCGTTTTCGGAGAGAAATATATTAATAAATAATCTATTTAAACCAATGCATTTGACGTATAAAGTAGGCAATCGTATCGGCAATTCAGCGTTTGCAGGTACAAAAAGGCACATCGCAGTCCGTTTACATTTTACACCAATACGCAAAATAAAAATTGGATGTGGGAGTTATCTCGCGTAACTAGTTACAATAACCGGCTACGTAACATTTAACCAAATAACTAGTTTCAATTCAAATAAGAAACTGTTACTTTTGTGAATACGTTAATTTCGCTACAACGCACAACGCCTAGCTAACTACTAGTACTTGTACTGTCGCAAGTTGTAGGCATATTGATAAATTTCCTCGCGAAGATAGAAATTATAGAGGTTATTATGTCAACAATTATTATTAATACTCGGCCTCTAGGCGGCGTATCAGGATGAAACATGCATGTTGGATCTCCAACAATTTAAACTTTGGAAACCGAATCCAAATTCGATCAATAGTTTTTGCTTGATGTGCATACAAACAAAAATATAGACAGGCTTACAAACAAAAATTTAAAAAATATTGTTTTGGTTTCTACGGCTCTTATTGCTACTCACATATTATTTTTTCTTAACTATCTCTAACGTTGGCCAGTTACATTTTTATTATCTGTATATCTTTACCTATAGGAGGTGTGTTTAGATGGTGGATCTACTTGTCTTGATGGTGCATTTAAAACCTATACAAGTTATTAATAAGTTTAATTATATAATACCAAAAAAGAATGAAAAAATTATATGTGATTGTAGTTTACAATCTAGTTTCAGTGTATTTTTCTTTTAGTAAAATTAGATTTATTCAAATTCACTATATATAAGAATAATATTTACAATATTTTATAAATACCTACTTCTTAGTATGTTTTTGGGGAAAAGAGAACACGCACAGCCCCATACGGCGCAAATATGTATGTACTCACCAATAACATTAGAATGTTTGCGCTGTTTTAGAGTACTGAGTTTTTCTATTTAATTAACATAATCACAACAAGAAAAGGATCACGATTTCCTTTCACGTAATTGTCAAATGAACGATTAATTTCTTGTATTTTGTTCTTACAATAAATACGCAGATTTAAATAGTTTCATAAACATATTTTTAATTGGTTAAAATTAGACGATTTTACTCACGTGTGTATTTCGGGGTGACCCGATTACTTTCGGACCCAATGGTTGTACTTTACCAAGGGGTGTAGCGTCACACATTCACATGATTTATTTATGTTAGCACTATGGGGTTACTGGCTGCGAAAACATATACAATTTATAATGGCTCCTCTATAAATAACTATTAAATTTTATCACTAACCTGAAATTGTGTTTTCCAAGTAACATAAGTTTATTGATACTTGTTGCTGTGAGTGTATTTATAGCCGTACATATTTACAAATACATATAATTATGATGTATTTGTCGAGTGATAACAATTAGTTAAATCATTAGAATACACTAATGTGTCAACTCATAGGGTAAGTTAAAATTCAGTGTCAAGTGCTATGACTCTGTTCTGCGATGGCGACAGATGTTCACTATTTACAGTATTTATCTGCTTATTAAAAATGAAAATTGACAAGATTTTTTTGGATTTTTTTATGAGATTTTTGGCCTCGTGGCTAAGTGGCAACCGAGTAGGTTAGAACATTCTTAACATGACCCCTCCGTGTCTCGGAGAGCACGTTAAGCCGGATTGTCCCGGTTTTAGCTACAGAACTTCGATATTGCCTAGTACTTGGGTTGTGGAGGTCTGAATGCATTTGCTTCACGTAAAATATCGAAGTTCGGCTGTATCGTAGTTAGACTAAAAGCCGACCACAACTTAGTTGGGAAAAGGTGTGAAGGAGGTTCATGAGATCTTTGGAAATTATGGCCATGGCTCAAATGTAGATAAGATAAGTATATTAAATTAGTTATTCCATTCGATTCCTTCTGGGACAAAAATGCTATTTCAGCATCATCTATATAGGCTAAGTATTCTTCGTATATGATCCCCGAGGCAATGTACTTTCTTTATTATCTGTTGGGACTTTTATTTTTCTTGCCTAAACCATCCATTGTATTGTACGTATTTTCGCGTATTCCTCGTGGTAGATAAAACGAAAACACAGTTTCTTGAGGATACTGTAATGCAAATGTAAACTGCGCTATTATTGGCTTACATTTTCTTGCCGTTATCAGCCCTGAATTGATAATACCACTATATTTTCCGTTTTACGTTCTGAATTTTTTCCCTCAGACAGTATTACACGTGAGGGCAAGAGTCGCAAGCGCTATGTTCAATAGGGAATATGCATGTTGTTTAAATTTACTTGATTAATTTTCCCTTGAATCTTTATTGTCCAGATATTATGCCTAAACAATTATTTTCTTATTTAGTTCGTGTTTAATTGCAACAATATTAATTAAAATATGCAAAATAAGGGCGGGAAATTCAACTTTGCAAAACGCTTCACCATTGGTCGAAACAAAACATGACGTGACATTCCACGTTCTGTCATCTATCGGCGCCTATATTCGTAGTGTTACGGAGAAAGATAGGTGTTCCTGTGGTTTTTGCTCTTAGCTAGTGCAATTTAAGCATTCTAGTGATATTAGAAATCATCTAGGACAATGACTGAATGTAGTTTTGTCAAAGCACAATCGGAAAATCTACCGAAAATAGGTGCAATTATGATGACTATATATATTGCATCAAATCCAGATTTCGCTGAGGTTAAAGGAGTGAAAGCCGCAAGGTAATTATTATAATATTTGTTATATTATAATCTAAAGGACAGGTAAGGTATGTATAGTTAGCTATATTCATGAAGTTTTATTGGACTTTTGTTACCTAGTTTAAGTAGACAAGCAAGTTGCCTTCTGCTTGATATTTAAAACAAACATAAATTACTGCTGACTAATTCACAGAATACTAGCAATTAAATTGTAATATGCTTACATCAAAGAGTTCTTCACAACAATATAAACACGATATTGAAGATACTTCATCTCTTCTCATTAATGTACACCATTGTTTTCGTATTTTACATTATTATTTTGTACAGGAAAAAATACTGTATTGGGTGTACTTCTTATGGTGTTTTTACACTTAGGGACAAGGCAATACCTATAAAATGGTTTTTAACTTTAAACATCGTCTATTAATTACAATAAATAGTAATTACAACTGGAAATCTGTACTGGTATAAAATTACTGTAATACTTCAAGTAAGTTTATGAAACAAACACTGAGCGTATAACGTGACGTCATCCAAGGCCCGCGAAATATGGCGGTGTTCAAACAGATAAAATTTTATCGATGTTTTCAATGTTATTTTAAAAATTAATTTGAACATTGCCAAGGTTATTTATATTTTTTATTAGGGTAGAATGATGGAACAAGTCAATATAAGATAAAAAAAAATACATGCATATTCCCTATTAGGACTATTGAAAATATTAGATTATTCAAAAGTGACTATATTATAATCAAATGTAGTTTGTTAACAAGTTAAGTAACAACTAAATCTCACAACTTTTTGCGGCAGAACTGCGTTGCGAGACTTGGGTTTTAGGTAGATTTTCGAAAAAAAGTCTACCTATTGGTAAATGGAATATTACGAGATATTAAAAGATTAATTTGATTATATAAAATATAATTCCAAAAACGTCCAACCGACACACAACATAATAACATCATTCTTTCAAAAAAGAATAGACTAAAGCAACACCGTGCAAACCAAAGAGTCCCATACAAGTATAGTAAACCCTCCCTTGATATAATTAGTTTACTATTCTAACATTGGTTTTGTACCAGTTGTCGAGTTTTCCAAAAATTTCTTCACAGGAGGTCTAGCTATGATTAACCTCCCGGAGGTTTTCTCCCGGACGAGTTCTGTCTACACGATCCCACTTAAAGAACAAAAGACAGTTAATGCTGAGTGGTACAAAGCCATATGTTTGACCAGTGTCTTTGAAAAAGTAAGGGGAAAACGACCAAGAAGTCGCATCCTATTGCACCATGACAATACTTCGGCGTATTGGTCCCCGTGAGCTTGTCGAGAGAAGTGACAAATATTTTAAAATTCGCGTTAAAAGCAGAGTGGTTTCTGTCTCTATAGATCGGCTGAAGCCAGCTTACGGTGTGGAAGCAGAAAGTTCCAACGATTGTCATGCTCCTCAACCTGAACCCGCAGTGGAGATTAGGGTGCGTTCATGCCGAACCGTCCGCTTGTCGAATTACCATTCCTAGTGACGGTCCCTGAAGGGACTTCTCTTAAAAACGTGATGTTAAATGTCTTGCGGAAAAATCTATTATTGTAATAAAAAGAGCTTTTGCGACAAGGAGTCAACAGATTTAAACCATTTTAATTATTAACATAATATATATGATCTATTCTCTGCTTAAATCTGTATTTCTCCTTCTATTTATATAGACGTGGTGTTTGCTGTGTGGATTGTACAGTTGGCGTGAAAGATATATATACAATTATACATATTCCTTCCCTACGTGTACGCTTACTTATTTTCATCACCTGCACCACACAATTATTTAAAAACATTCTAAGGCTATCGGTTTGACTATCAGTTCTTGTTGATGTCGATGAAAGTCGACTTTGCGGCATAAGAGTACCTAGGATATCAGTTTTCTTTTAGAACTGATTTAATATTTACTCATTAAAAGCTGCTGAAAGCTTTAATCATACAGAAATCTGTACCTACTATCGCGCATAGGTGTTAAATAAAACCACAGGCTTATTGGAATCTAACAGAGATTTTTTATTGGGTACGACTATACCTATACTGCTTACAGTCCCATTCAGTTTATTTTTGTAGAAAAGTAATCGAGTGACAGCTTTCATCTCATTACCACGTCATCGACGGGCTACCATAAAAGTATAGGTCCCATTCCATACCACCATCGTAGTTGTACGGTATGTACCACTCATAATAGTAGTACCTGTATCTCTTATGCGAGTGACAGTAAGCGATACGTGGAATGCAAAACTGAAATGGATAAGCTGTACTCCGTAGTTGGTCATTGTACATGGACTTAGCTCGTAGTATAACGCACAGAGGTATCCTCCTTATATCCAGCCAACCCTGGTAAAATAAAAACCGTGTCAATAAGTTGTTAATAATTTAAATTCGTGGTTCAAGAATATTATAATCATCATCATCATCATCTCACCTTTAGATTTAGATTAAGGTTTATTATTTAGAAATAATTTATTCTTCTCCATTAAGTCAAACCTAGGCAAGTTTTATTGCCTTCTTCAAGTAAGTTGGAAGCGTGATTCATCAGCTTCTTAGGTATATTAGTATTCATTACTCGTAGTTACTTACCCGTACAAAGAGTTTTCCTAAAAATTGTAGACTGTCCAAGTGAATGTGACTATAAAATATAATGCCAGGCCGGTCGCAGTCACCATATTTATATTCAGAGTGTATAAATCCTAAATGAAAAATTAAAGAAGGAGATTATTATAAGTATAGACACTATTAACATAATGCTGATTAATTATACCTAACATAGTTCAGTGTGATTGGTATCCAAACGGTGTTGGCATGGCATAACAACATTTATTATTCCAAATCAATTCTGTATGTATGCAAAAAATATTTTTAGCGTTCCGTGGTATGATCCGGCTGTCCATCTGTCTGTCAATATTATTTTTATATCAAATACAAGCTTCTTTGTCAATGAGATAGAAAAATGTTCTTATTAGCGCTTAATTTTAATAATATATGTAACTGCAAAGTAGAGAAAAGTTGGATCGTTCTTATTTCTTTTTAATTTATGTGATTGATATTAAGAAACGGCGGATACTTTTTCAGTTATTCAAAAGTAAATGATGTCTAAGAAACAGAAATAGAATAAGTGTTAAATAAACTAACGACGTCAAAAACATAATAAATCTTCATAACAGCTTATTCAAGTAAAGCAGTTGATATTTTAGTAATAAGTACAATGTTTTCAACACTCAGCATCTCTATCAGGAAGATAAATAACAATAACTGTTATACATACTTTCTGCTGGTTTCGAATTGGTGAAATTTGGGGCAAAGTCCTCTAAATTTTCGAAATACATAAAACATGAAGTTAATGGTGCTGAAAAGAAAGCATTAATGTAATAAACAGTACTTGTTACCCGGACTAATAAAGTGGCTTAGGCAACAATTCAAGCTTTATATTCAAATCGAGACGGTGCTGACTAGTCTTTCAGCATGTAACAGTAGACTGCTGCAACATAATATGAAACACATGAAGGCAGCTATTGAAACGTGCATCAGCTATGTGGAGACATTTTCAGAACATCTCCATCGCTGCAGTTTTAATTTTCGGAACCCATGTGCTTGATGTTTACTGAAGCTGTTTATTATTCTAGGTACACATGACACTAAAATAATTATTAAAGAAAGTGACCTACCCGAGCTCAATATTAAGCATATTGTGATAAGTTTGGTTGCCATTGTGCGAACAACAAGAGCTGACTGCGAAACAACTGACAAGCACTGACCAATTTATGTAATCACTACCATAATATTTAATTGTTAATTATTTACATTGATTTGTGTTTGTAAACAATTTGTATTTGATGCTACCCAAAATAAAATATTAATAAAATACACACATAACAATACCACAGTATATGTATATACAGTATCGTGACTCAGCCCTGTCCTTGAAAGAATTACCTACAGACAGACGGTGCGTAAACATGCGATAGAGCTGCCCATAACTTCATCTATCTACTTGAGTTTCTTTCTAGTTTTGTGATTGTAAATATTAAAATATATAACTACTGAGAAATAATTATATATTTAACGCTGTGCGATTTTTTCTTTTGGGGTTTTGTGAAATCTCGGGTTTATGCGAATAAACCCGAAACAATTCCTGAGCTCAAATCGGAAATCCAACGCGTCATCGGTGAGATACAGTCACATCTCTGTGCAAAATTCTTGGAAAATTTCATGAAAAGTGTAATGGCCTGTCATCGGAGCCGTGGGGGTCATTTGCCGGATATTTTATTCCATACTTAATCGGGACATGTCTTCTTTACAATACAATAAAAATATCACAACTCTGTCATAAAATACTTGTTTTTATTTTAAAATGATAAAGTGCACTCTTACTGAGACACCCGTTATATCAATATATTAGCATCATATTTAATATGATGCTAATATAACCGCAGACATAAGTATTTGATGTTAATTACACCTTGATGCCTCAAAGGGTTCTTGAGGAAAACGGTCTTGACAGACAGACAGATACAACAAACAATTTAGGACTTTAGGCTTTTTCCTTTACTTGTGCTTTGAGACCTTGCTTAACAAATTTCATGATTCTAGGTCAATGGCAACCCTAAGGTTTAGGTCAAATTTGGTTAATTCAAAGGTTTAAAGGCCGTATCTTTTGATTGCGTTGACTGAAAAGCTTAATTTTTTTAAAACTTCAAGGGATCGCAGGATGTTAATTTCAACTTGTGGTCCTACGAGTTTCTGAGAAAAAGAGCTTGACAGACAGGCCGGCAGATGAACAACACTTTTTCTTTCATTCCATTTTTCATTTCATTCAAATCTTTTTTTCAATTTTATTGTTTTAAACTATAGTTCATACCCTTTCTCATTGTGTATAATACTTACTTGTATGTTGGTAAACAAAAAAGTTTTCATCGTGTGAATCTTCTGTGTCATAATTTCGATGAACAACTTCATTGCAGTGTTTGTATATTCTGTTAACCTCATATTTAAATTTTAATATATTAATCATTCTAAATACATTATTATCATTTAAATTAAACTAAAGTCCTAACGGTATCCAGTTAATTAGTCAAGTCAAAGTCTTGACAGTAAGACTGTCAAAGTCAAAAGGCAATTAGTAACTGTATAAATATTATAAAATCCGCTATTCATATAACGTATTTTTGAGTCGTCACTTGCGCTCTTCTGCCACAATTTGCCGTTCGCCGCGCCGCCGGCACTCTCCGTTCGTACATGTGAACCCTGGCGCTCTGTACTCCTTATTATCATAGAGTAATATGTTCATGACATGACTATCTTTAGTGTTTGTATACTCTTTGACTTTCTTGACATAAGGGATTATGACATTGCAGTAAATCTTTCGTGTTTAAGTATAATAAAATTTTGAGTAAAGTATTTCTTGTGTATAGTTAAATAAACTTAGAAGTGTCAACATCCAGTCACCATGTTTGTGTATCAGTTTATGTCCAATATCGTGGAATCTGTCCGCGGAGGTGCGTTTCAGTGATATTTGGGCCCAGATTTTTACCAAACAGCCCGTTTACCGTTCACCACCGAATGTTTCCTGTTTCAGACTCAACAGAACCTTTTGATCCCTACGAGTATCGAAAAGTACCTCATCCAACAACGTAAGATCTTTTAGATTAAAGTTTTTGTGAATCTTCTAATATATTGCCCATCGCAGAACAAAATATGGAGCTATCACTGACTGTCTTTATAGTTTTTCTATTACTGTTCGTTTTGGTAAGTAATATTAAGGCATTCTTCCAACCCTACCTTTGTTAAAATCTAAGTTCGCGCTCAACACGACATGGCATTGCGAATGTACGGTACATAATTATTAGAAGAGTCATTACATTGTGGGCGTGTACTGCAGAAAAGTATTGTCGACAATAAATTAAAATTGTCTTAATACCGTTGCATAGATTTTACCGGCAGTTACACTTAGCCCTACTAGTTATCCCCACCGGTAGGGCTAAGTGTAATTTTATTTATACTTATCCCTACCGGTAGGGCTAAATGTATTTTTATATATACTTATCCCTACCGGTAGGGATAAGTATAATAAGTAACTATTACTTATTTTTTGGTGCCAAACTTCTAGAAAATTGTTTGTACGATATCTTTGTCGACAAACGATCAAAATTTTTGTAAATAAACAAATTTTTTAGAATCCTGGCATCAAAAAATAAATAGTGAGATTAGTAAAAAAAAGTGAATATACTTCAACTATTAAAATGTTTGCTCGTAAATTCAACATTTACTGAAAAAACAATTACGGGTATCATTAAGAATTCACTTATTAAAAGAGATAAAAAATTCATAATAAGAGATTGCGTAATTCAGAATGCTCAAACCCAGTTGATAAGTGGTGAAATCGATGTCCCTGAATTTTTGGTCATGTTACGTTGAGAGGGTGCCGTATCCGTATTTTATTGAAGTTATATTTCTTTTGGCGCATTATGGTAAAATTATGAGTGAATTTTACACAGTCACGAAAAACCGACACCCTGAAGTTAGCTAGTCAACATTTTAGTATTTCAAAGAAAGTTACCAACTTCACGATAGTGATGAAAATGGTTTTTACATATTACTTTGAGTACGTTTATAGAATTTGAGGTTAGTCGGCGGTATGTATTTATTTATTGTGATATTTAAATAAACAAACTAGATAAAAGTATAACTTCTTACGTACATAAGGCAACATACCCATACTACACCCCCCCCCTCGGTGACCAACCGTAGTATATGCCAAGACCCCCCCTCCCTTCAAATTTTCACGTAGTCATTTATAAATATGGTTTTAAATCATTTTTTACGTGACGTAAGGCCTCCCTGTCTAACCCCACACTCCAACCCATACTCTGTAGAAAATGAGCCCGCCCATTTAACCATATTAATCTGGTTGTTGTACCAGTAACTCAAAAGACTGACTATGTCCTTGGGTGCGTCAGTCTCTTCCCTGAGTTTATCCCATAAGACGTTGTAAGACACCAGGTCAACAACAGGCAAAGGAACAGACAAAATAATAATATAATAATTTATAATATAAATCGGAAGACATAATAACTGTACCTATCGTTTTAATTGAGACTTTAAATTTGCTACCTTCCAAACAAGGATAAATAAAATTATACGAATTTATTTATAAACACATTATTTATATACAGGTAAAAGAAACTAGTTGTCCCTACCGGTAGGGCTGAGTGTAATTTTATTTATACTTAGGCCTACCGGTAGGGCTAAGTATAAATAAAATTACACTTATTAATGGTGTACAATAAAGATTATTCATCTATCTATTCTAATCCAGACGACCTTGACATCTAGGGGCACGGTCGTATCCCGCCAAGTCAAACATGAAAAAACAAAGGTAAAGCCGTCCTTTTCTCAAAACCCGTAACTTCGTTGTTGATAGAGCTAGAAGTCTAAATTTTCAGTGACTAATATGGCATAATATAACTACCTTTATTCCTATATTATATTAAATTTTAACCTGTAGTTTAAGAACTATTGCTAGTCAAAATTCCTTGATTTTGTCACTGACTCACTCAGCGATCATCAAAAGGTACTTCTAACAAACACACAAGCTTTAAATTTTGAACACAATTAGTGTTTATCCTATAAAACAAGGAAACCTTTTTAATTCTATATAATAGACATGGGATTACAAAGTTACTTTTGCAGTTTATAATTGATCACTTACTAGATAGGGTGTATTCCCGTTGTCCCCATTACCCATGTCCCCATTAATGGGGATTTGAATGAAATAATTTAAAATTGTTCCCGTTGTCACCATTGCTCTGCTTTCGTTAATGGGGACAGCAAGACTTCAATAAAATAATTTAAAATTATTCCCGTGGTCCCACCTGCCCTGACCGCAATAAGGGGGACGGACATTTTATTTCACTAAAAATCTTTAAAATGACTGATTATATATAATGTTTTTTGTAAAAATTGCTAAGTTTTGTATGTAGTAGTACTATCCAATACAAACAAATCTGTAAGTAAACATAACTTCAAATAATTTTATTTCAGTAAACATCAAAATAACTGGCTCCCATCTAAACATTCTACAATATGCAGCGCTATATTTCAGATAGGCCTTACATTTGCAATTTACTCTTCTAATATTTCTATTTCAATCAAGCTGAAAAGAAGGCGACATTGACATAAATAATAATAAAAGTAGATATAATATTTACGTAAAAACCGAGTTCAGAAAATAACTTAACAGTTACAGTTACATAAACGTTTCCTAACTACAGTGGCGTAACAATAGGGTGGCAGAGCGGGCAAAATGCCACGGGCTCCCGGCTCGAGGGGGCCCCGGGCTCTAATTACAAAAGGCAGGCTCTGAACACAGGAGGCACTAATTACAAAATGTATTGATGAATTAGCCACGGGCCTTAGATAGTATACTTACCACTGCTCTGCCACTGCCTAACTGTTTCTTATACTTCTAAAACATTCGCGGATTCGAATTGCTTTGCCTTTTTGACATATTCTGGCCACGCTGATGATCATTTCTAATCGGCAGAAACCCATATTTTATAATAATAATCATAATAATAAAATAATTCAAATTAAAATAATTTCAATTTAAAATGTGATTTATATGTATATTGAAATGAATAAAGAGAATCATAATAATAAAAACGATTTAAATATAATTTAAACATTGACGGCAATACGATAACAGAGTTTGTGCACGTTCCCTTTATGTATTAAATTGTAAACTTGTTGGGCAGATATATGGAAACAATGATACATCTACTGAAAGGCAGCATAGGCGCTGGAATTTTGGCCATGCCAGACGCTTGCAGGAGAGTTGGTATAATTATTGGCATCTTAGGCATCATATCAATCGGTTCCTTCGCTACCTACTGCTTACAACTCATGGCTAGTATTTTCAATTTTAAGAAATGAAACTTGTTATTTAGTAATAACATTATAACGTGTATTAAATTCTAGAAATATCGCTACAGATCTATTCAGAGGTCGAAGTCTGCAGGAGACATAAACGAGGCTATATGGCATACAGCAAGTGCATGAAGATGGCAATCTTGGAGGGTCCTAAATGTTGTCATGGATTAGCTAATTTCTTCCTCTTCCTTGTAGAATTTATGCTCATTCTATGGCAACTCGGTGTCTGCAGTATATATTTCGTTTTTGTCGCTGCCAACTTGAAACAGGTAGGTAACGTATTTGCTTTCTCAGTTTTCATTGATTATGTTCTCATGTCTACATTTAGCTTATTTTTTTGAGATTCTCTTAAAATTAATACAGGTTTTGAGAGTGAAAGAATTCAAATACCCCTTAAATGACATGGAATAGTTGCCACATTCGCAGACAATGCGTTCAACGTCTAAAACGCTGACCTCAATTTTACAAATACACTTGACTGTTTTTGGTATGACTTATATACCTTATTCGACTATACTATTTAGAGCAACAACAGTAGAGCAGGCCTGAATAAACGGATCTTCATTTTCTATACCGACAGTACGTACATATGGATTGACATAAGCCAAAGAAATATCACGTGACTAAGCGTAAAGAACTTTGAAAAGGTAGACAAGATGCACTTTTGACAAACACTTTCCTTACGAAGCGTTCTTTCCAACTTGTAGAAAAAAAAAATTCGAGCTCCTTCTCTCTGATGACTGATGAATGAATGCCGGATGTGTAGATTTGGCTCGACTTCTTCCTCCGCCCCATTTATCTCATGTGAGATTTTTTAAGTGCGCATTTTTAGTGTAAATCACTAATCTGTGCTTGAGTGCGTTGAATTTATTAAAAAAATACGTCAATTGCCTAATTAGTTTTATTATAGTGAACTTTGTGAACAGAGTTTGTCTACCAATCTATTATGGTTTTCCTAAGGACGTCAACGTTTTTAGAAATGGAAACGCTAAGAAACGTTTGACACTTGTCTAAGCCTGCTGAGCTCAACCAGAAAGGTTTACAAATTTGTGAAATGGTTGATGAATATAAAAAAACTCACCCAAGTGCTAGTTAAACTCGCGTGGAGAGGGTTCCATACGATAAATATATGTATCTACCATTTTTTTAGTACCAATATATTTACATTGTTTTTATTATTAATTTAAAATAATTTGGAAATGGTGATTTTTGCATCGTTAAATTAAAATTAATGTCTATTCGGCTTATGCGAGGGCGGCACTGAAAATTTGGGGAATCAAGGAAGTGACACATCATTACTATTTAAAAATGTATTTATTGCTTTTCGAAGTATTCTCCACGAAATTTGACACATTTTTCCATACGATGGAACCAATCATTGAAGCAACCATTGCATTTGGAAGTTGGGGTCTCCAAAATGGCCGTTTTGTAGGCGTCCACAGCTTCTTCAGGTGATGAAAATCTCTGACCACGCAATTTATTCTTTATTTTAGGGAAAGTATAGAAATCATTAGGGCTTAGGTCAGGGCTGTACGGCGGATGGTCTAATAATTTTATGTTTTCTTGGTTTAAAAACTCTTTTGTTCTGTGCGCGGTGTGAGAACTCGCATTGTCGTGATGGAGGATGATGCGGCGGTTGCAGTTCTCTTTACAGAGTTCAGAAACGACCTGTGGCAAACAAATGCTAGCATACCATTCTGCATTAACCGTTCTTTGTCCCTCAAGAGAAATAGTCGCAACATGGCCGGTTTTGGAGACAAACGTGGCCACCATTTTTTTTGCAACACTCCGTGAACGAACAATTTTTGTTGGCTTTAACTCATTTTCGAACACCCAAACTCGTGACTGGTTTTTTGTTTCGGGTTCGTACGCGTATATCCAGGATTCGTTACTTGATACGATGTTTTATACAGCATTTGAGGATCCTGCGTGGAATCTTTCGAGAGTTCTGACGCACCAAGTAACGCGAGCCGCTTTTTGCTCTTCACAGAGCGAATGCGGTATCCATCGGGAAAACAACTTTTTTACACCTAATTGTTCATCCAAGATTATTTGTATTTGACATATGCAAATGTCTAAAGTTGCCTGAATTTCGCGGTATGTCACATGTCGATCTTCCTCAATCAGCTTACGCACAGCATCAACGTTTTCTTGGGTGACTGCAGTTTTTGGACGACCTTGACGGGGATCATCACTGAGCTTGACACATCCACGTTGAAATTCAGCAAACCAGCGATAAATTGTGGTTTTGGATGGGGCTTCATCACCAAATGCAGAAATCATCCGGTCACCACACTGTTTTTGCGTTAAACCACTTCGAAAGTCATAATAAATCATCGCTCTTGAATTTTCTCGAGTCAATTCCATTTTCTCAACGACTAAACAAGTTTGACAAAACTTTGCGATAAGACCGAGAATCTTTTTTTAAATAAATAAATGGTATTCGATTTTTAAAACCAAGGAGTTTTCAATTAAAAAGATTTTAATATGACAGAAACAGTGGAAATATTCCATTCTCGATACTTTTAGTGCAGCCTATGTATTATAGTCCGGTTTTGCCTTATTGTACCCGATCGTTTCGTACCGACTCATGTCATGATCATTGTAATTTTGGATTGACAAATTTTCTTCAAAACACCTTTGGGGTTTTTGCATGGTTCTGTTAGTGTTGGTGTTGGGCCACGGAGCAAATACAAAGAGGATGTGTTGTAATTAGATTTCCTTATGAAACAACGCGTGACAATTTGCGGGGTGAGGGGGTGTGAGCTCCGCCCACTTCCATTTTTTCCATCTACTAAACAATAGTAAAACTACTCGCATCGTTCTATGTTGATGTTGCTATGAACTTTAGCTATCTCACACTAGTTATAGGATGTAAGGGGCCGTACTCAGAATTTACTTACCAGGCAGTACTTTTTTCAAGATTAATTTTGTAAACCATCTTGATACAAAAGTGAAAGTTTCTGAGTTCTTTCTTTCTCCTAGCCTTGACCTTATCCTACAGCTGGACGGATTTGGATAAAATTTGTATACAGATAGTATAGATTTGTATTCTTAATACCACGAAAATTTACTGATTTGCGATTTTTCGATACTAACGTACAAGACGAACGCTAACAGTGTACTAACTATAAGCCACGCCCACCCCGATGACGTCAGGACCTATTTATAATCACCGTGCACAGTTGCTTAGGCCCTCTTCTCTTTGTATCTGGTCCGTGGTTACAATAATATGCAGACTTGTTGATATATAATACATATTTCGCATACATTACACTATACATATATACATTACACTATACACACAATATAGAATATAAATTCACAACCTAACTCATTGCTCTCGAGGAAACGGCTGATTACATTATGCCCCTACACACCCTCTACAAAATTTTTAAAGTGGCTTTAATCGACTAAGACTTGATCCAAGCATCCATAGTAACTGTTTGGGTTTAACAAAATTTCAAATTTCAGTCTGTCATCATTTTCGTCTTCGGACCACGGCACAGAAGAGTTAATCAGAAAAATTCTAACAAACACACTGGATTGTCGTGCAAGACCTATGCTCTCTAGTACTCTCTTACCTGTTAATCCATTCTCTCAGAGGCAATAGGATGCACCTCTGTGCACATTAAAAAACTTTTTTAACACACTGTACTTTTTTAACTTGCAGAGCGCGTTTGCTTGTTGGCTGTGGGAGAATGGAAATCAGGCCTGGGACTGGATTAAAACACTTATATCCTACAACATAGATACCATGTTGGACGGTAACACATTCCGCATAGCCACTTGCCTTTGTGTAGAAGTTACTTGTGCTTGTCCACACCTTTGTCACTAAGAAGAATCTGTCCGCAGTCTCGTACATCATGGCTTTTCTTGTAGCAGCAAAGCAGGCCGTATATCTCGACATGCCAATATCAACGACATAATTTATGGTGCTCTTGTCACCGCTAGCATTCCAGCCGTACGTAAGCTCAATGGTTTGGTACGAGACGATAGCAAGAGGCCAGATGGTATGTCGTTACTGCCATTGAAGATGGGCAGGCCTCATGCTATTACAACTTCCAAGTAAAGCTTGTTGTGTTTCAAGTAAAATAATCTAAACGGTGATTATGTTTTTGAGCCATTCTGGTCGAGGCGTTAGAACGTGGGGTTCGAGTGCTCGTCATAGAGGTATTATAGCTAGAGGCGGAAAGGTATGTGGCTTGTTGACGTAATTAAAAAGAAAAAGAAGACAGCGATTTATATGGATCTCTCTTGCACCTATTAGCTGATTTGTTGGCTAAAAGTATGAGTAAGTATGAATATATACCTACCTAAGAGTTAATGTCATCAGAGGTCCTAAACTTAACAGCAGTATACAGTATACAGCTGCATTATCATGTTGTAGTTAATAATAGTTTTTTAATAATTTTCAACATGACAAAAAGCTGCTATGTTTGTAAAAAGCTTTGGATCCCTGGTGATTGTCGTAGTTTTCACACAAGTAAGTCCTTCTTACTGTTATGTGAAATCGTTACTTAATGGCGATAATAATTAGAAGGAATGATACCTTTTTTGGTTACCCGATCTCTTCACCACATTTTGATTATCCCTTCATGAACCACGATAATCTGTTGCTCTTCAACTTTCATCCATTGGCTACTGTACAAATTCGGTACAAGGTGCCTTACAGCCCAGTGATACAATAAAACATAAGTACCTCAGAGCGAGACAAATTTATTATCGAAACTGGTTAATATATATACAGTTTTATGGAACGTAACCATAGCGCGATCTACTGCGCCATCTATAGAATAGTAGGGAAAACTTTTTCCACAAATGTATGTTCCGTACACCTTATATCTAATATAATGAACAGCTTCTTTCAGGCTCCCTCTGATGTATTCATTTCTAGCTTTATCCATCCTAGTCCACACATCAATTTTAAAATTCGCATTTCAGCTACTTGCAGATGCCTCTAATATGTTCACCGACCATCACAATTTCGTCTGCAAACAGAATGCACCAAGGTGCATTATTAACAGGAAGAGGTATGGATGAATAAGAGTCGATACCTGATATATGCCTATAGAGACATTGAATTGTTCGGTGTTTCCAGCGACCGACCTTACATGAGCACTAGACTCTCTTTACATAGCACGAATCAATTTCACATACTTAGCAGGCGCTCTTGCTTTTTACAAAGCCCACCACAAAACCTCTCAACCTTTTCTAGGTCAACAAACTGCGCGTATCTGTACTCCTCTTGCAAATATGGCATCTGTTGCCCAGCGTCATGCACGATCTTATAAACCCATATTAGTTTTGTTATAGCACTCTCCTCTCTCACTCTGCTCTCAATTACTTTCTCCCAAACTTTAATACTATATGTGACAGCGTGACTTAATTTAAAAAAAAAAACTGAAACAATATCAATGTTATCTGGAAGACTGTTGCCGAGCGTCCAAGTACCTTTAGGTCTGATCGCTTTGATTAAATCTAAACGTTTCTTAGAAGTCGAAAGTGATGAACTTTTATTTATTTAATTAATAACACTTCCTGTAGACACATTGCATGAGGCGGACTTAAGGCCGCGCCGCCGCGCCGTAGCCATTTTATCTGTTATAATGTACGTGAGAAGTCACAACTACTAATTCAAACCTTGGAATCTAAGGAGAACTCGATTTGGCCACGATTTGATTTTCTAGTTTGTCCAAATTTACTTTTATTTATTTACCACATACAACTATCATCACAGGTTACTACCTAATATAATAGTGTAGTTACATACTTAAGGTTATTAATACTACATAATTAGCTGTGTTTGGTAGAAGGTAGAAACACCTTCTATCAAGTACCTGTCCCTCTAAAATAGATATCGCAGAGTCAAAAATGTTCAAACAATGTCACAAAGTCATTTCGGTACTAATTATAAACAACTATCACCAACATATGGCATACAATGAAACTAGTTAAAGTTGAAATGCGGCGGCCGAAGTTAGGGATAGTTAGTAGCTATGTTTCTGTCTTATGTGGCCACTAGGCTGTTTTTGAATTTTGCTGTAATATATATACCCTAACCTGGGCCAGGCGGATATTTCACATCACAATTGATCACATCATTAACAATTGATACAATTATTTTTTAGTAAAAATCTAACCTCCGTCTACAGCTGATTCTGTGAACTTGAGCACTAAATGTTGCCAAATTCAACATTTCCTCACAAGTTGAAAAACAAAATTGTCACTGAGCGACCGAGAGACGTTCACCAATGACCATATTGCATATCTTTTTTCTTGTGTGTAAATTGTGTTTATTAATCTATGTAAAAACTTGTTAATTTTAGGATGTTGAAATAATCTTTACGATTTTTGTGAGATGCAAATTTTAGTGCTTTACCGAACCTTTTTTGTTGTTCTGAAATTACAAAATACACAACTTATTTCGACAGTTTACAAGGTACAAAAAATTAAATTAATAGTAACTTATGACAGTCATATAATTTAGAAAATATAAAGAATCAAAGGCTTGATTTCCAAAAGAAGCAAAATGTTTATTTGATGCGGTTATCCCATCTTCTTTATCAAACGATTACTCATAAAAACAGATATATTATAGATAATTTAGCGAAGAGCTGCGAGAGAGATGCATGTAAATTGTTGTCTTCTTTCTCTTTCTACCGACGCGACGTCGCCAGATCGTGGCTTGCTCCGCGTCTCTTGCTATAATTCCTCTATGGTGCTCGTTCTGTTTATAAGGAACCAGCTTAGCGACTGATCGACGCTATTTGTGACCAGAAGACTTTTTCAAGTACAGTGGCAATGTCAGTGTAATGGCAATGCTAATTCTCTGGCAGCCTTTTAGGAACGCTACCAGTCAGCGATGATGTGGAGGAGTTTTATGAAGCTTGCATGTAAATATTCCGTATTTTTATTCTTTATTTAGTTATTGTTAGTCTAGGTGTATGCCAGTCTATTATTTCTTTATAGTTAAATTAAATAATGCACTTAATTAATACTTTAATTATTATCATAATTAAATAAATCCTAACAAAAAACATTGATCTGAAAACATATATATTTATACCCTCACAAGAAGCCCATTCATTTGATATATCACACAGTACTATATTTTTTATTACATATTTGTCCCCCAAAGGTCACACCCTTTAAAAAGCTTTTTTAGGATGCCCCCTCCTTGTTTCGGTCACATAACTTGATATGTGTACTAAAGACAATGACCATGTATGTATGGAATTCCGTCTTACGTTGTTACACAATAAATCTTTATTTATTATAGACTATGCTTTATATATTATCAAATAAGTGTTAATTTTCCCACAAATACCCGAGTTTTTAAGTAATGAGACAAAAACAGAGATACCTATCCTACAAACAAGAACCTACAAATTATGTTTAACATACAACTTATAAAATAACCATAGATCACTCATGCACAAAAAAAGCAATGCTAGTTAAAAACAAAATAATAATTACAAAAAAAGCAATGCTAGTTAAAAACAAAATAATAATTAAATACATTGCAAAACGTGATATTACTGATTGTTTAGCTATTTTATGATATTATGAATTTGATATCATTTTTGTGATGCTTTTGTTTAAAGGCTCACTTACGTAGCTCGTACAAATGCAGAGAACGAAAAGTCAATATCATGACTTTATACGGAAATATTGCGTAGCAATTGTTAATTTACTGTTTTTATTTAAATCATAATTCCGGATACGAAAATAAAACTCCTGAACTGAATAGGTTTTAAAAAAAAAAAAATATTTTTAATATTATTTTGGTTTTGCAACATGACAACATACTAGACCACTTTTGGTCAAGATCCTTTCAATTTAATCTGTCCAGACACACAAGTGACCCTTTTCTACATTCGGACGTTCGGAACCCTAGTAAAAAAAACTACGTTTAAAAAAAACAGACTTCAAAAACTAAAAAGTATAAAACAACTTAATACAGATTTTATTTAATACACCTCTTATGCAAACCTTTATCAATGGGTAGCACATTCAAATAATAATATTTTATTACTATTAAAAGTATTTTAAAGGTTTGCATATATATATTTAGCCCTAGGTACCTACTTGGTGTTGATTTCTTTATACATGAGGTACATTTTTTATTTCAATCCTTCAGTAGGACCACGAGAAATACCATACCCTCGTGGTACTACTAGTAGGACAAAAAAGTAGGTCCACGAGAAAACACCCATAAAAAACTACTTGGCCAAACTATTTTAAATTTTTATAGGATCAAATGGCAACTATTCCGCATCAAACTAAAGAAGAATCACGTGAATCGGATCATAAATCTCAGCGTAATCGGTGTACATACATAAAAAAAAAATACTGCCATAAAAGTCACAGCTGACACATTTTAAAATTTACATTTTTCATACACTTACATTTACTTTTCACGCCCTTGGCGCGCTTATTTATTGCTGCGTGATCTATTTGAAAATGCGTTTTAAAATTAAATTTATCTATCGAAGGAAATCAACGTCAACCAATAACATACAGGGTGTATATGACAATGCAACATTGACTTAAATCACTGAAAGGTCATAACTCTAGCATGCAGTTACGAAAGAATTTTTGAAAAAACTTATCCGTTTACAAGTTATGATCGTTATTCAAACGTTTACTATATCCGGGTATTTTTACCGTTTCTCGTGAAAGCAGATGGAATGTGCATAGTCAAATATTTTAAATCGAACGTATTTATTTATTTTCGAATTTTTCATTCCTTTACTAAAAAAATCATAAAAACTAACTTGGAAAGTTTTCTCAGTAACTGAGTGAATAATTCCGAAATAAAAAATATTCTACGATTTAAAATCTTTAGCTTCATATATTCCACCTGCTGTTACGGAAAACGTTCTGTTAGGGACACCTTATGCAAGCTTTCTTGCACACTCTACACTTCTACCCTGCACACTCAGCGTTTCTCCATCAATAGCCTAGCGGCCCATCCACGCATCACCAGTCTCCTCCCGACATTCAAGCCAGACGGTTGTCTCAACCCTATTGTAGTATTTTATTCTTTTTTTAAAAAGACAAGTTCCCCGAGACTCGTAACATTTTGGTGGCAGCGTTAAGGGATTCAAAAAAAAAAAGAGTCCCCGGTACGTCTCTTAAAAACTTTGAATTCGACGCGAGTGTGTTTGAGTGTAAGTGCCGACTCCATTGTGTACAAAGTGTTGGTGCACCGAGTTCGAGCCCGGCCCCTGGACGTCAGTGTTCGTGATAAAGCTTGTGAAAAGCCCATTGCTGTGCACTACCTGTGCTGCAGCCGGCCTTTGTCTAGAACCAGCAAGGTTACACCCAGTGTCACACCAAGTTGGTGCTGTGACCGGTGTAATATTTCCAACGACGCGACGACCTACGGCTTATCAACGCCTACGCTTCGCCTGTGAATCTTCCAAGAAACCATGTCCGTTATTCTTATCGCGCTGTCCGCATTCCAGTAAGTGAACCTATACACTTGGTCATTGCTAATATTTTATTTTAAAACGATTGCATTATATTTTTTTTAATAATATTACTCTATTCTGTAACGTATCATTTTACATACATATATTGTTCAAATTATTGTTATTTCGACCTTGTTGTGTTTATAATTAGAGAATAAGATGACTGAGAGATCCCAAAGTCCAAAATTGGAAATTAATATTACTGATACAGAAGAGGAAGGCCAAGGCCTCTGCCCTCCCTCTCAAGGGCCTTCTACCAGATCACAATCAAAAAAAGTTAAAACTGTGACATCTAAATTAGAAATTGAGCTTTCCACTTTATTAAAATTTATAAAACCATATGATGGCTGCAGAGAAAAGCTAAACTCTTTCTTAGTAAATTGCAATAATGCTTATGAACTAGCATCAGATTCACAAAAAGACACACTCTTTAAATACATTCTATGCCAACTACAGGGCAAAGCGGAAACCGCATGCTCCATCAAAGAATTTTCAAATTGGCAACAGCTTAAAGAATTTCTAAAGACACAATTCAGTGAAAGAAAACACTATGCCCATCTTTTAACAGATTTACAGGAGTGTAAACAACAAATAAATGAAAATGTAAGTCAATATGCTCTAAGGATCGAGACATGCCTATCCCATCTATTAACCGAAATATCTATCTCACACGGTCATAAAAGTCGAGAGATGATAGGACGAACGGCAGCCATGGAGGAATTAGCCCTCCATCATTTCCAAATGGGATTGACACCCCGTATCTCCAATATTGTCAGGGGTAAGCCAATAAGAACCCTAAATGAAGCTATAAACATGGCTATTTCTGAAGAAAAAATTCAGCAGTCCCTATCCAGACAAGGTCCAAATCCGTTTGGTACTCAACAACCACGACAAGATAGGTCAAACTCTACTAAACCAAACACTCAATTTATTCGACGTAACCAAAATCAACAACCCTCGACCTCGAACCAGTACAACGTAAAACCTAATTTCAATAATCCTAACCGATCTAATAATACCTACAACAGTTCTTCTACTCCATTCTGTAGGTACTGTAAAACGCCAGGTCATAGCTTAGAGCAATGTCGGAAACGGGAGTTCAACAACAACCGTTTCAAGAATTTCGACCCAAATCAGCAAAGAATGCCACAACGCGTCAACTTCATTTCGGATGAGTCCTCGGACAATAATGATGAATATGTGACTAACCCTACAGAGGGTTACGATACCGTTGATGCTGATCCAAAAAACGAGTAATCGTCTCGTCCCGGTGTCGTGCGGGACGTCATAATTCAAAAAACGGCATCATAAGCTCAAAATCCACTGTATCCGTGCAGCAACGTCATGTTGATCTGCCAAAATCCACTGTATCCGTGCAGCAACGTCATGTTGATCTGCCAAAATCCACTGTATCCGTGCAGCAACGTCATGTTGATCTGCCAAAATCCACTGTATCCGTGCAACGTCATGTTGATCTGCCAAAATCCACTGTATCCGCGCAGCAACGTCATGTTGATCTGCCAAAATCCACTGTATCCGCGCAGCAACGTCGTGTTGTTCTGCCAAAATCCACTGTATCCGTGCAGCAACAACATGTTGATCTGCCAAGGCCCTCTAAATCCAATGTTTTTGAAATTACAAATAACCCCGCGAAAACCTTATTACCTCATGTTCTAGTTAACTCCTCCGTATCAGATATCCCGCTTTCTTTATTAGTTGACTCAGGGTCATCTGTAAGTTTAATAAAACATTCCTGCATAAAAAAGCATCCTAGACTTGTCAATGAAACCATCCAATTAAAAGGCATTGACTCGAAGGAAGAACCCATCAATACTCGAGGCCATTTCCGATTAAAATTACAGCTTCCTAAATCAACAACATCACATCCCTTTCACGTCATTGATGTAATACATTTACCTTATGACGGAATTATCGGATCCGATTTGCTCAATATGCACAACTGCAACATTAATTATAATAATAATCTACTCCATCTGGGAAAATCATCCTTAAAATTACATTTTCATGATCCCGCTTACTTAATTCCTGCCAGAACCGAAACCATTATTGAGTGCTCTGTGTCCAATCCTGAAATAAAAGAAGGGGTAATTCTTGATCAAAAGCTTTCAGAGACCTTATTGATTGCAAATTGCATAGTACGCGTTAAGGAAAATAATCGAATTAACATATCCGTAGTTAACACTTCCGAAAAACCCATTACATTAAATTCGAACCTAAACCTAAAACTTAACTCTATTGCACCCTTAGAATTTAAAGAACACCCTGCTAGTTCAATAAACCATATTCAAGTTACAACCAATAGCGTCAAGCGAACAGCAGATGTATTAAAACAGTTACGCGTATCACATTTAAACGAAGAGGAAAGAGGCACTCTTCTGCAATTATGTTCTGACTTCTCTGACATATTCCATCTTCCAGGAGAAAATCTTACTCATACTAACGCCCTAAAACATGAAATTAAAACTACGACGGACATACCAATACACACTAAATCCTATAGATTCCCCGAAATACACAAAGCCGAAGTTCGAAGACAAATGGATAAAATGCTGGAACAAGAAATTATAGAACCCTCTGATTCCCCGTGGTCATCGCCAATATGGGTGGTCCCTAAAAAGCTTGATGCTTCTAACATTCAAAAATGGAGAGTAGTAATCGACTACCGTAAGCTTAATGACGTAACAATCGGCGATACTTATCCTATTCCCCAAATTACCGAGATCCTGGATCAACTTGGTAACAGTAAATATTTCTCAACCCTAGATTTAGCATCCGGTTTTCATCAGATTGAATTAAATGAAGCCGACAAACCCAAAACCGCTTTCACCGTCCCCGAAGGATATTTCCAATTCTCAAGGATGCCATTCGGACTTAAAAACGCTCCTTCAACATTTCAGAGACTTATGAATTCTGTCCTATCAGGTCTTCAAGGGATCCGGTGTTTTGTGTACTTAGATGACGTAGTCTGCTATGGATTTGACCTTGACACGAGTATCCGCAACCTAAAAGAGATTTTTCAAAGAATTCGAGATTTCAATCTCAAACTACAACCAGATAAATGCGAGTTTCTTCGACGTGAAGTCGGTTATCTCGGGCACATTATTACCGAAAAGGGTGTTAAACCAAATCCCGAAAAGGTCAAAGCTGTAACCGCATTTCCAGTTCCTAAAACGCCAAAAGACATAAAATCATTTCTCGGTCTTGTTTCGTATTATCGTCGCTTTATTCCCAGTTTCTCCAAGACGGCAAAAGCCCTCACTAGCCTCTTAAAAAAGGATACATTATTCAAATGGGAAAACCAACAACAACTTGCTTTTGACACACTAAAACACAACCTGACAACCGCACCACTTCTTATCTATCCTGACTTTTCCCTACCTTTCATTCTTACCTGTGATGCATCCAACTACGCCGTTGGTGCCGTACTTTCGCAAGGACCAGTTGGTAGAGACCAACCTGTAGCATACGCTTCACGCACACTCAATAAAAGTGAATCAAATTATAGTACGACAGAAAAGGAGTTGTTGGCTATATTATACGGCTGTAAAACATTCCGTCCCTACCTCTATGGGCGTAAATTCCTTATCATTACCGACCATAGACCGCTTAAGTGGTTATTTAATCATAAAGACCCCAGCAGTAAGCTCCAACGATGGAGGTTAAAGTTGGAGGAGTACGATTACGAAATTATTTACCGTAAAGGCAAACTAAATTCCGCCGCCGATGCTCTCTCCAGATACCCAGTAAACCCTATATATCCTGAAAACAAACGCTCTCTAAATCCTAACTCTAGCGATAATGCTAGTTCTAATGAAGAAAATCCACTACAAACATCACAACCTTCAGACTTACCTAATGAACCAAGCGTTGACTTACGAAGTCCTCTTGTATCCCCACCGTCCAGTCTCGAAGCAGACCTTATAAACTCTGAAATCGAAAATGAGGTAATGGATTATCTGAGTTCCGTTGACAAAGGGCAACCTGCTAGAATCGAGCCCGAAGCTCAACCTTCGACAAGCTGGCAAACTCCCGAAACCCTACCTGTGAGTGATCAACCTTATGAACCCTCAACTAGCCGTCAATACCCTGAAACTTTATCCGTTCCCAATCAACCTCTTCCGTCTCAGTCTGACGTAACCTACAGTAGATTCCTAAAATTACCCGTAAAAGTATATAATACCTTAATAATGGAACACAATGAAACTCTACTTAAAAGCACACAAAAATTAATAATTATACCTACCTCTATAGATATGGACGAGTCCATGCCTTATGTTCAAGACGTCCTTGATAGTTGTCCAGAACCAAATCGCAATGAATTTCTACAATCAGAAAGAACCCTGTGCACATTTTCGCCCCTTACAATAGAAAACAAAACATACCTCTTCTTATTTACCAAAGTTAACCATTTTGATGATTTTTCGTACCCAGATATATTTAAATCCTTAAAATACACACGTGATCAAATAATGATGTCTTATCCTACGATAAACCAAATCAGCACATCGGACTTTAAAAACCCGTTTGACAGACTTTCCTTTGTAAAAATCTACAATATGTTCAACTATCTATTCGATGGAACTAATATAGGGGTACACATATACCATGACAATATTATATATCCGTCATTGAGCGAAATACCAAAGATTCTCAAAGAAAATCACGATATTCCCGTCGCAGGGCACCTAGGATCTATGAGAATGTTAAGTCGCATTAAAGAAAGATATTATTGAAAAAACATGCGCAGTGACATTGAAAACTATATAAAAAAATGTTTATCATGTCAAACAAATAAAGCACTACGCAAAATAAATAGAGCACCAATGATAATTACTTCCACTTCCACATCTGCATTTGAGAGAGTAGCCCTCGACGTTGTAGGTCCTCTACCCGAATCCGGCACAGCCAAACTTAGATTTATCCTAACCATGCAAGATGACCTTACAAAATTTTCATTAGCCTATCCCCTACGAAGTAATACTGCGGAAGAATCGTGTGAATGTCTCCTTCATTTTATATCACTATTCGGAATCCCTAAACATATACTCACCGATCAAGGTACTAATTTCACGGCCGAGTTATTTAAGAAAACGTGTGAGTTCCTCAAAATAAAGCAGTTATGGTCAACCCCTTATCATCCACAAACTCAAGGCGCGTTAGAAAGATCGCACTCAACCCTTAAAGAATATCTAAGATCTTATACCAACGAGAACCAAGATAATTGGCCCCGATATGTCTATACAGCTATGTTAGCATACAATACCGCAATACATTCAACTACGCACTACTCACCATACGAATTAGTATTCGGACATAAATCCCATATCCCCGACTCTGTTTACAACGACACTTCTACTACTACCTACCCCGAGTATGTAAAGATGTTGCAACATCGAATGAAACATACTCGTGATCGGGCCAAACAATTTATCATACAATCTAAAACGAACTCTAAAACCTATTATGACTCCCGCACTCGCCCGGTAATATATAAAGTCGGTGATTACGTTCTCCTAAAAAACCATCTCCGGTTACGTAAAGCCTTATCACCCGTGTGGAAAGGCCCTTACAAGGTTATTAAAGTTCACAACAACCACACATTAACATTGCTTGTGAATAGGCGACATGTGAAACACCACTTCGATGAAGTGAGACACGTCAACGTCCATGAAGACGTTCAGGAAGAGATCCAAGAAGAAGTCTAAACAGTAAACTAAAACTTTTTACATTAATTCGGTAGTTAAACACGTTTCATTTACATTTTAATTTTTCTTTTTATTATTATTACCTTTTTTAAGTAGGTATAAACATTAGATATATATATATAATAAGCATAGAATAAAACTAAAACTCTTCCTGTATAAGTATAGTACATATAGAATCATCTAGATGTCTCTTTTCATTACAGCGTACTGGCCCAAGGTCACCCAGAGTTCGTCCAACAAATCAACACGAGCTCAGGTATATACTTTGACCCAATTGGCGAACTCAAAATTCGCGTGAGCCAGTTGGATATAGTGACGCCATTAGACATCTCCTACATTGAACCTCACATTAAAAATATAAATTCGATACTAGGGACAATACGCTTTATCTGTAACCAAATTGCAATAGAAACCTCAAATAATTTAGAATGTCACAATATATTACAACCACTTACAGTAAGATA
The DNA here is from genome assembly GCA_949752705.1 of Callimorpha dominula. Lineage (NCBI taxonomy): Eukaryota > Metazoa > Arthropoda > Insecta > Lepidoptera > Erebidae > Callimorpha > Callimorpha dominula. The sequence continues at coordinate 3,507,741 of OX456990.1, forward strand.
TCGCGACATTACTTCCGAGTATGCCTCGATATCTCATTTAGTAAACAAAAGGTTCAAACGAGGGGCATGGATAGGAGGTATCGGTACTCTGTCTAAAACTATATTTGGGACCCTAGATGAGAACGACGCTGTCAAATATGACAACGCCATTCAAAATATTCAAGATAACGAAAAAAGGCTGAGTTCATTAATGAAAGAAAATATCTTAATAACTTCTACTGTTTTATCAAAATTTAATAGTACATTACACGAGATTAAAATTAATGAAGCCAGCCTTAACCAAGCTATCGACAATTTCTCTTCAAAATTAAAAAACATATCATTAATTTCTAACGAATTAAATATTAAATCAAAAATAAATTCAATCATCTACAGTTTAGAAGCATCCATACTCACCTTATCATTTCGCTTAGAAGACATAACTACTGCTGTCCTATTATGCAGTCAAAACATCCTACACCCGATTATTTTATCGCCCTCGCAATTATACCAAGAGATTGTCGATAACTATCGTTACTTACCTGTAGATCTTAAGTTACCTGTAAGCTTAGCGTTAAGTAACATTCATAGCCTAATGAATATTTCTAGTGTAGTATGTTATAGTTTAAACAACAGGATTGTTTTTGTTTTAAGAATACCTTTAGTATCCCCCAAGGAATACAATTTGTACCATAGTATTGCACTACCTACTCCACATAGTAATGTAGACCCGCAATCTTTTAGTTTCATAATTCCTAATAGTAAATACATAGCAATGACCAAGGATAAATCTGAATATTGTAATCTCGACTCACTAAAGGAATGCATAGCGATAAGCTCGCGCGAGTATGTCTGTGACGTATTGACTGTGTTCCCGACAAGTGCGAATCCGAGCTGTGAAAGTGAATTTTTGTCAAATGTGATAAGAGTTTTACCATTGCAGTGTCAAACTGATTTCCTTCACGGACACATAGATTTATGGAAACCACTTTACAATAATAATTGGATTTACATACAATCTCAAAGTAACAAACTGTATATAGAATGCCCAGATCAAAAAATTAACGATATTAATATTATTGGTACAGGAATTTTAACTATTCCGAATAATTGTATCGGATACTGTAAAAATACAAAATTAATACCTAAATTTAATAACCTTAAAATAAATGTTACTGTAGTCCATTCAGACTTTAACATCTTAAAAGACTCCTGTTGTAACTTAGATAAGTTTAGAAACTTGATGAGTAATGAGCCTCCTCTAAAATTACACAATATCGACCTTGACGTATTTACATTAGAAACAAAATCAAAATTAAAATCTATGTCTACTGAAACAGACACTATTTTAAATCAACATCAAATAATAAAATATGAGACTCATTACTCAATCCTAATTATTATAACTATTTGTATAATTTCTATTTTTTGTATTTTTAAACTGTTTTTATGTATTAAATCGCACAACCGTCTGTCCCGTCACTTTTCTATATTTCCCAAACCAACTCCAGTTGACTCAACTCTAGAGCTCCAAACTTCAAATCCCGAACCGGTTATACCCGTAAAGATCAAGAAGCATCTCCCGGAACCAGAAAATTTACCATCTCCTAGTATTAGGAGAAATATCTAGATACACATTCTCCGTCTCCTCTTGATTTCTCTCCTACTCTTTCCGTCTCCCTAAACATCGAAATTTCTACCCCGATGTTTAGTCTACCCCAGGGAGGTGTTAGGGACACCTTATGCAAGCTTTCTTGCACACTCTACACTTCTACCCTGCACACTCAGCGTTTCTCCATCAATAGCCTAGCGGCCCATCCACGCATCACCAGTCTCCTCCCGACATTCAAGCCAGACGGTTGTCTCAACCCTATTGTAGTATTTTATTCTTTTTTTAAAAAGACAAGTTCCCCGAGACTCGTAACAGTTCCAACTGTCATAACTTGTAAACTGATAGTTTCTTTTACAAAAATTATTATTGTAACTGCATGCTAGACTCATGCCCTTTATAGTAAGTGTTCAACTGTCAAATACACCCTGTATAATAAAAGGTCTTCAAGACCCTTTATTATACAGGGTTCCGAACTTTGACAGTTGATAGCTGCCGCATTGGTGAAGCTACATCTGTCGAATTGCCTGTCATTTATTAAATCTGTTTTGCCAAATAACCATGGACGGATATAGCCTTCAACAACACGTGCAAATAATAAAATTGTTTTATCAAAATGGGTGCTCTGTTCGGGCAACGTTCCACGCTTCGCCCATTTTAAGGTCGCTATAATCGTCCTGCCATTTTAATTAATTTAAAGATAAATTTAACTCCGCTGGTTCAGTAAACAATGAACCAACACCTGTACGATGACGAAACGGAAGATCTGCCGAAAATTTTAAGGTACAAGTCTCAGATGGGCTACAGACTGCAAACGCAGGCGACACTGCTTCCAGCGGCTGCGATTGACCGCAGTGCTGCCTGTGGTCGCGGTTGCTTCTATTCTAAGCGTGGCGGCATGCCGCGGCTGCACAATACATAGAACCATGCTTCAGTCACTCCAGTACCTTCGTACGAGACAGAATGTCGGACAACGTTAACGATAGTTTACTAACGTGTCTTTTGTTAGAAGAGGAAGATGATGACGACTTGTTGTTACTATATTTTACATTTTACCATATTCTGTATTCCTATTGCTTTTCACACATTATCTTTGACTAAATTATTGCGGTAATTTGGATTCGATGTATCGTAAAGGACTGAATGACCAGAAACAAAGTTAATTATTTTCTCTTCATCATCTTACGAAAAAGTCAACATTTTTGGCAGTGTTGCTGCGCTCGGAATCAGTTTCATAGGAATTCATAGAAACCAGTGGTGTCGCTTGCAGTTTGCGGTCTGCAGCCCATCTCGGACTTGTACCTTTATACATACAAAATATGAAACGACTTTTTCCCCAAACTATTAACGCGCGTTTTTAATTATATATACGCGTAATAAAATATCTGCTAACATCAGCATTACTCCTGGAGCCAAGATATGGTATTGTAACGTACCAAACTTTTAATTTATTTGAACTGAGATAAATTAATGAGAAATGTTATTGTTTCAGGTACTCGATTTCTATGGCGTTGTTGTCTCGATACGAATAATAATCACTTATCTTTTGCCGCTGGAGATATTGGTGAACCTAGTAAAAAACTTGAAGTTGCTGACACCTTTGTCAACATTCTCAAACGGTGTGACTCTGGTCGGAATGGGCCTTGTAATGTTTTACCTTATTGAGGATGATCTTCAATACGATGACAGCAAATTACAGTTAAAACATGTTACTGATATCCCTCATTTTATTGGTACTACGCTTTTTGCGATGGAAGCAGTAGGGGTGGTTAGTAATTCGCCAGTATCTACCTGAATTGTAGATTTACTAAGCTAATTAATCCAATACTATTGATTGACTGCCGCTAACATTAAACACGAAACATATAACTAAAACCTATCGCTATAAGTTTTATCATAAAATACACCAATAAAAATTGTAGACCATCAACGTGAGATTTTTTCAAAATATTTAATAATACCCAGTAACACTTGGGCAATAAAGAAAAATGTAACAACATACCATTAATTAAAATTTGCTGAGCCGTTAAGAAGTTTCGACGTAACATATCTATAAACTACTCTGTCAAGAAAGTACCGGGAAAAGGTCAATGAAACAAAATGTTACACTTCCAAATTTATTGTATCGCCTTCATAGTAGGCCAATTCAGAAATATTACATTTACGTTAACGAATAATTTAGTTATCAAAACATTTTTTAAATGTATTTACCGGAATCGACTTCAGTTCTCGCCGCGAATTCTCTTTGATATTTTCTATAGACTGAAAACGGGTACCTCGAAGTTGTAATTTGAGTTTTTGAAATAGAAAAAGTCGGCCGGAGCCATAATATATCCGGTGAATACGGTGGTTGTTCGATGGTATTTGTTGAGTTTTTGTCAAAAATTTGTTCACAATTATGCCCTTGTGCGATGGCGCGTTATCGTGGTGAAATATCCAAGAATTTTCGTTTTACACATTTGGCCTTTTTCGACGAATTTGCTCTCTCAAACGCTGCATAACGCTCAAATAATATTCTTTATTTACAGTCTCACCTCCTGGCAAGAAGTTCGAGTGCACAACACCTCGATAGTCAAAGAAAACAGTCAACATGACAACATGAACTTTGACTTTTTACTGACTTTGTCGTGGCTTTTTCTGTTTCGGTTAAGTTGGAAGTCGCTATTCCGAAGCTTTTTGACTAGTTTGCATATCAAACTCGTAAACCCATGTCTCATCACCAGTAACAATGCGTATTACGAATGTAGGGTTGGAATTGACTCGTTCTAGGATTGCTTCAGCGACTCTTAGCGATTGAGTTTTTGAAGAAAACTTTGATCTTTCGGGACTAGTCGAGCAGCAACGTTTTCATGCCCAAGCGATCGTTTAAAATGGTACCCATCTATTCGTGGGACACAGAAAGTTCTGCGGCTATCTCTCTCAAAGTTGAATGAGGATTTTCAGTCACAATTTACTTCACTTTAGCGATGTTAACTTCAGTTGAAGACGTTGATGGCCGACCAGAGCGAGGCAAATCTTCCAACAAATCTCGACCACTTTTGAATGCACTGTACCAGTCATATTCACGAATTTTTGATTAAGGTTATTCCCCGTATGCTTTCTGTGTTCTTTCAGCGACTCTGAACATGAAATTCCATTCGCTATTTGAGAGTAACTCTTTGTTCGATGTTTTTGTCCATTATAAAAATCGCAAAACACTCTTGAGATGAGCTTACAAAATCGAGTACTGAAAACAAACTAAATGGCAGATATTGCTCAAACTTCTCTCCAATATAGAAAACAGTTGTGCCTACTTAACCACAAAAAGATTATTTGAATTTAATTCGGAGTTATATATTTTGTTAAATTTAAGTATTAAGTTATGGTCTCTGGCAAACTCTTCACAAATCGAAATTAAATGTCTCAAACCTTTTATTGTCCGGCTGAGAAGTACCATATCATCAGCGTAGCTGAAATTTAATTTTATTTTCAATTCAATTAGTAATGAAAGGTTATTTGTTGTTAAGCGCATAACTTGAGAACGACTAGACGAATTTAGCTTTTTTTTATTTGAAATATTTTGTAAAAAACGACTGTTGGGTCAGCTAGTATGCAATAAATACACATGTATCTACGAGTACAACAATCAAAGGCTGATGTATTTTGATTGTTATGATCGAATCGTTTTTATCAGATAGGCAATCAAAAAGTATCCTTTTACTGTATCTATACCTAGATAGAAACGCCGTTTCGAAACGGCAAACACTTGAAAACAGACAACTTCGCGTTGTTTGTACTATGACGGACAGAACAATCTACCGACGACACGTGCATACAATTATATGTGATAGTCATTTATGTGTATAGTTTGAAGTCATTGGTTGTTATGCGTGTGTGTAGGTCTTGGCGCTCGAGTACAACATGGAGAATCCGAGGCGGTTCGTCGGTTTGTGTGGCCTGCTCTCAATCGGCATGGTCATCATCCTGTCGCTATTCATGTTCCTAGGGATACCTGGTTATTTTAAATATGGTAATGACACAAAGGCATCAATTACTCTAAATCTGCCGCATGAACAAAAGTAAGTCCTTGTTTATCCTACTAATATTATAAACGAGAAAGTTTGTGAGAATGTATGTATGGATGTTTGTTACTCTTTCACCCAAAAACTAATAAACCGATTGCGATGAAACTTGGTATGTAGATAGCTGGAGACCTGGATTAACACATAGGCTACTTTTTATTCCGATATTCTCACGGCCTCGGAACTTACGCGGGTAAAACCGCGGGCAGCTAGTTATATAATATTGTCTTGTTAAAACTTAAATGATAGCAAAACAACTCAATGTGTGAGTTGCTTTTGTATAGTGTTGTGATTCTGTCCAAGTTCTAATTCTGTAAGGAGTTTGCTGCAACTGCCTTTGTACTAACATTATGTTTACGTTACAGTCATAGCTTCTTCGTCTCTAGCCCAAGACTATAGAAAGTGTTTCTGTTTTATGATCAAAAGTATCTGTAGTTACTCCGCGCGCGTGGAATATGTACTTCCTCTCAGTTCACCACCATTCAATTGAAACCCATTTTACTCCTTTATGTATATTGGCCATGTAAAACATCGTCGTAACTTTAAACTATTTTTGTGCAGAGTTAGTGCAGAAGTCAAAGGTTATCTCCTTTAAATACTCAAAGCGATAAAACTATTTATTTTGGTTACAACTAATTTGATACTATAACAACTTCATAGTAAATGAAGCATCTAGTTTAAATGTATTTACGGCTTACTATTTAGCAATAATTAACTTCATAAAAGGCATGCTATGTGAGGTAAAGGTTTTTTGTAACTGTTTAAGTGAAACAATAAAGGTTTATGCGGTGTTCGCCAACATAGCTCTCAGATAGGCAGGAATTCCCGACTTACTTACGTGTTATTCTGATGTACAAGCTATACTATTATAAATTTTATCAAAATCTGTTCTGCAGTTTTAGTAACAAAACATCAATTCTACCTCACAAACTTTCACTTTTATAATAGTAGTAGGATATGTTGATTAACATAAGTGTCTAACGTAGTGTTTTATATCACGTGTAACGTTCCTATCATCAATACATATAAATAAAATTGAAGTGTCTGTTTGCACTCGTAATGTCTAAGTAATAGCTTTTTTAACTCATACAGTTATTTGAACGATAATTATGCCTAAAAATCAGTTTTTAAAATTTTTGTCTGTCTGTCTGTTTGTTCCGGCTAATCTCCGGAGTTGGTTAATTGATTTCCACGAGACTTTCACTGGCACATAGCTGGTGTTATACGGAATAACTTAGCCTACTTTTATTTTCAAAAATAAAAGAATTAGGGTTTCGCGCAAAATATCCAAATATGTACACTAGGGTGGGGCGAAATTTTTTTTCTTTCAAATTTTTTTTGTAATAGTCAAATTATGTTGTAATACTACGTCAATTACAAACCTGTAAAATATTATTTATTTATTTTTAGTATAACAGCCCGCGCATTGACCCTCAAGTTTGTAAAAAAAAGTATAAAATAGTGGTTTGGAGTGACGTACTTTTAAAGCACTTAAAACATTATTTTGTAAACTAATCGCATATTATTGTGTTGCTATTGAGTGACAATAGTTATTAAGCCCGTTATCGTTTCCAAATAGTTTAGTTTTTATATTTTTGAGAGAGTAGTCAAAAGTGGCCGTACTTGTATTCCATCACGTAGTATCGTCATTATTATAAATAGTTTGGTTTTAGTGAATTAAAAATATTATTGGAGTGCAGTACTGCGCGCATTCATTAGTTATTATATTTACTCTTTTTTAAAAACTAATAGATTATAATGGAAACTAGAAGGCAAAGTTATCAGTGCCCTATATTCGTGAGTGCCGAAGATATTAAGGACAATGTATTGCCAACCTACGAAGATGTCATGAAATGTTATGAATGGAACTGATTACAACTTACAATTAGCAGAAATACCATCAACGAACCTTCTTTTTTAGATACTGCCGAGCTTGTGACTCAAAAGTAGAAAATATTTGGAGAAAATCATCCCTACCTATAGTGTCGACTATGTGAGACACACAAGAGTCGTTCAGCTAATAAAAGCTTATGGTTCAAAGTGCAAAAACTTAATTAAATCATTAAAAAGATTATCTGCTGATCAGAAAAAATATTTTATACAGCACACCGAATACGATATTTGTTCGTGTAAATGTAAGTGAATTGAACCTTGTTGTTGTCCTAGAGAAAAAAAGGTACCAAAAGAAGAGCAGAAGTTTTTGTTGGACCAAAGAAATGAAGGTGCGGATTGGAGGAATAGACCGAATTATTACAACTATATTACAAAAAAAAAAGTAACACGAACCTCTAAAATAAAACAATCTGATATGAAAACTAACAAAAACCAAGAGAAGTGTAATACAGAGCAGCAGGAGTCAGTGTCATCTTCCAGGGACCCTGAAGAATTTTTGTTTTCCCCCATGTAAGCTAAACTTACCCTCTACATCGCAAGTAAACAACAAATCTACAAAATTAGTCAAAAGTTTGCCTATGCCTATGCTATTACACACAGGAAAATTCAATGGTGTGATTAGACTCTTCGAAAAAGACTGCAACGCCCTTTACTTACAGAGGATTATTTGCATGCTACATGTCAATGAATTGCCTTTGAGACATTTATTTAACAAATTAGATGGTGTTACTACTGGCCCAGCCTCGCATGTCGGTCCTATTGGTAAATTATTAGAAAATTGCGAAAGTTGCCAATAACAACCTATAAAAAAATACAAAGTGATCTTCCAGAAATAAAATTTGATGATCTAAGTACTGACCAAAAATACTTATATGAAATACCAACGTCATTAATGGAAAATGCTCTGATGACTTGAAAAAAATCCAGAGAAGGGTTGATACAAGCGAAAATGGTCGATTTGAGAGTAAACGCGATTTTGTGCCTAAATAGAATAAGTTGCAGATTTTTTTTTCAGATATTAATGTTTTATATAACCACTTTTTTTGTACTACTTTCATTGTTAGTGACTTAATCTTGATATTTCTAAAGTTTGTATTAATTTAAAGTGTTTTATTAATAAATTGCACATGTCTAACCAAACGACGTTTTTTTTTTAAATCTTGAATCTTTGTATAACATGCGCGGGCTAAAGATATGACTTAATTTATTTTTATATGGCCGATTATTATTTGTTTTCACCCAATACAACATAATATCGCTATTACATTACGATCAAATCACTTTTTCCGACCCACGACCCACCCTAATGTACACGCTAGCGATTCGGTGTGGGAACTGCTGGTAATATAATAAGAACGTATCTTTAAAGGTGCCTAAGAATTTCCGCTGGTGTTTATTTTTTCTTTATAACTATTTCTTTTGTCTGAATTGTATAAATACGTGATTTGGTTTGGATACATTATATGAAATTGTCTCAATTATGCTTACAGGAAGGCGCAGGCGGCAAAGTTGGCATTCTCACTTGCGTTGTTTTTTTCGTTTCCACTACAGAATTACGTTGCGTACGAACTTTTATGGAGAAAATTTTGTAAAAAATATCCAACGAAAGCAACTAAGGCAAGCGACTATCTATTACGCGTCTTCCTAGTGTTGGTGCCATGTAAGAAATAAAACCAACCATTTTCTTATTTATATATATATATAAACAAAATACTCTATTGATGGAAAGTGTCAACATCATACGGATGTACATCTTCGTACAAATTTTGAACTACACTTAGGGCACAGTGTTGGCTCGGGAACATATCAAACATCATTATCTCATGTAACATCGAATGTAACTTCCCGAGAGGAGCGAGACACCCATATCTATTTCCCTTATTGTACTTAACATTTCTAATAATAAAAAAACACTTTGTTTCCCGCGCTGTCCAAATTTTCATTGATATCGCTAATTCTCCAAATATTGATCTTAAGAATGATGTCGGACTTTAAATGAAAGTCGGTAAAGTTGAATATAGGTCCATAGTATAATGCTGATTAATTTCCAATTATGTGGAAGTCTGCAGCAACCTTCAATGTAAATGGTGAAATTGAACTGATTCATTTACGTCAAATTGGAAAGATAAAACATCTGAAGAAGTTTGAACAGAATGAACTTACTTCATAAAAACAACAGTATTTTTTTTATTATTTTATTCCTCCTAATAAATAAATGTCTATATTATTTTGCACAAGTAGATAGGTATTATCTAATGGTAACACCTTATGTTCTTACATCACTGTAAACATTGTAAGTCGACAATTGAAATAGTGCCCTTTAGGTTTAATTGTAGTGTTAGTGCCGCCAGCCTCTGAATTTCATAAGTGTTACTTCGTAATCTATATCGTTTATTATGTAGTTTAGGTTAGGTTTACACGGGTGGTTTTCCGCAACTTCGTCACTTATAGCCCGGTATACTGAAACCCCCTGACAATCTATCAGTACATAGGTTGCTGATTCCTCTACTTCCATGCATGCTCTGCACAGTGGGTTGTCCGTAGCACGAGTCGCAACCAACAGCCAGCTGTTGATGCCGGGGAATACCGCCCTTTCCTGCCCGCAGTCTTCATGGCTTGTCTATATGAAATAGTTAATTAGGTAATGTTAGGTACCAGATACTAAGGTTACATAAAATCATTGTCTTAGGTACAATAATAATAAATAGGCATTCCTACGACCTGGTTGGAAGCCAGTTCGAGACTTCAGTACTTCATATAGTGAACCAGGATATATTTTTTATACTGTCACCGACATACATAATTAATCGAATTCATCAGGGTAGCGTTTCTAATTGCGATCATAGCTTACATTTCTATCACCTTCTTGCGCATTACTAATAGAATGTATTTATAATGGTGTAACATATTCAACAGATGTTCCGGCGGTGGCGATCCCAAACCTTGGTGCGTTCATCTCCTTGATGGGAGCTCTGTGCTTGTCGCTACTAGCCATCATATTTCCTGGACTTATGGACATTTGCCTTTGGTATCCGAATAACTACGGAACAGCAAAATACAAGCTGTTTCGTGATCTTTTCATCATCATTTTTGGCACAATATGCCTATTATCCGGTGTCTACGTCAGTATACTCGAATTTTTTGAATAAAAATGCCAGAAGTTGGTAGGTTACCTTGGGTTCTTTTCGTTAGTCACGCTATGATGTTTGCATAAAATGTTAAGGTATGTTAAAACTTACAAATTTGTACATAATTATGTAATGCAAAGTGATACTGATAACTAATTAGAACCTAGTTAATTTACGTTTAAAAAATTGTAAAACATTAAATAAATCATGATAGTTTAGTGGAAGTTTCCATTTTTGTACCTGATTAGAAAAAAGTCTGATGATATTTATGAATCTTAGAAACAATAATTCATCTCAACTTTCATCATAAGTTAATAATTACTTCATAATTTGTTTGCGGATTCAACATAATGAACACAAAACAAAATACAACAGTATACAAAGCAATAAATAAAGCACTTAGAGGTTGGCGCTCAGCTTATACGCTTAAAGCTGTTACTTAACATTGATGCAATCGGAATATTTTTCTCTGTATATAAAAGTTTGTTTTATTCAATTTCCATTTGTGACAGGGCAACAATCCGTGATCGTCAGACTTTCGTCATATTATAATAGCTGAAAGTTGTTTTGCTCATGTGCCCAACCGATTTTGGTGGCTCTGGCAGTTAACAAGCAGCAAAAGTGCATAAAATTGATACCTACTTTCGTCAAAGTATAAACCATATTTTTGTTATATTATCTTTTATAATTATTTTATAGTATAATCACTACACAAATACTAATAATAAAATCCTAGACATGGTTTTGTTTAATGATGAGGTGTTTGTGACTCTACCCAGTGATCCACTAGTGATCGAAGACCCGCACCACAAAGCTATAGGTATCACTACAGACTTTGTTCAATACCACAGTTTACCTGTTCGTCCTTTCGTCAAGTATAATCAGGCTGATTATGACCTCGATCAAGTGGACTGGCAGTATGAACTCAACTGTAGACCACTTGAAGATGCTGTGAAATATGATCACATAAAAAGATTACAAAATACCTTCATACCATCCAAAACGATTATTTCACAGTCAAAGTATCCCCCCTGGTATAAGAGCCCCTTAATAAAATTAATTAAAAAAAAATCTAAATACCACTCTAAATTTTAAAAATATAACAATATTTCAGATTATCAATCTTTCATTATGTTGCGTCAGAGGGCAAAGGAGCTAGAAAACACATTATGCAATGGTATTATAACCAAAATTGAGTCTGATATATGTAAAAATCCGCGAGTCTTCTGGGGCTATGTTAAATCAAAGAGGCAGTCTAACACGTATCCCTCAACACTGCAGTTCGGGCAGCATTCCTCCAGTAATGGGGATGAAATTTGCAACATGTTTGGAGATTATTTCTATTCTAACTTTTTGGAAACGTCAGAAGGTGACTCATTATCACACAACATATGTGAGTTACTTAATGTAACCAAATCAAACTCCCACTTAAATAGTATTGAAATACGCGAAGTTGAAGTCGAAGGACTACTTAAAAATGTCGATGTGAACAAGTCGGCGGGCCCAGACAACGTGCAACCAATATTTATACAAAGCTGTGGCAGCAGTCTTACCGTTCCTTTTTGTATTTTATTTAAACGCTCAATTGATACTGGCCTGATGCCCACCATATGGAAGGGCTTGAAAAGTCTGGTCGAGAACTATAGACCCATTTCAAAGTTCAGTGTATTCGCTATAATCTTCGAGAAAATAGTGCATAAGCAGGTATACTCTGCTCTTAAACTGGATGTTAGTGAATACCTGCACGCGTTTCTGCCTGGGCGATCTACTACTACAAATTTGGTAGTCTGCAGTGATTTTATATCGGAGTCCATGTCTCAGCGTTCTCAAGTGGCTGTTATATACTCAGATTTTAGCAAATATTTTGACCGTATACATCACAATATACTCCTACTTAAACTTTACCATATGGGAATCAGTGGCAATCTTTATAGGTGGTTCGCATCATACGTCGAAAACAGATGTCAGACTGTGGTATTGAACGGATTCACTTCGCGATCATTTAATGTGCCTTCAGGCGTTCCTCAAGGATCATTACTCGGGCCGCTACTGTTTAACATATTTATGAATGACATTGGCTCATGCTTTTACCTTTCAAAAATCTTGTTGTATGCCGACGATATGAAAGTAATGAGGCAAATAAAGACTGATGATGACGCGCGTTCATTACAACAAGAGCTAGATAGGTTTCGAGTATACTGTAACTTGAATAAACTTGATTTAAATGTATCGAAGTGCTATGTATGCTCTTATTCTCGCAAACCTAATCCAATCCTTCATACCTACACCCTCAAAGATACACCTATAACTAGAGTTACTCAGGTTAAGGATTTAGGAGTAGTATTTGACTCAAAGCTAACCTTCGATCCCCACATTGATTGTGTAGTCAAAAGAGCTACAAAAGCGCTGGGATTTATCTGCCGAATTTCGTCGGACTTTAAATGCCTCAAATTCTATACTGCTCCTTGGTTCGTAGTCCCCTCGAGTACGCCTCACAAGTGTGGAATCCTCGCTATGTCGTCTACATAAATCGTCTAGAAGGCATTCAAAGGAAATTTGTAAGGTACATACAATTTCGTTCCAATTGTTACTTACCTAACTATAGAAGTCGATGTAAAAAATTTCATTTACTTCCCTTATCTGAAAGGCGTCAAATTGCGGACTTGTCGTTCTTATTTAATATAATGAATGGTTCAATCCAAGTGACTGAGTTTGTGAACAAAATCGGATTGCGTGTACCATCTAGGTCTTTATGCAGATCACACCTCCTGTACACACTAACTGTAAGCACGAACTACAGGGAAAATACTTATTTAATAAGAGCCAGCCGCATGCATAGCATGGCATGTCTGAATGTAGATATCGACCTTTTGACCACCAATGTTACTAAAATGAAAAGGACCATGTGTAACCAGTTTTTAGAAAAACTGGTTACACATGATTGGTAGTATTAAGTTATTTCAATTTTTTTCATTTTTACAATTACTTATATTGGTTGGCCTGTAAGTTGCATTACCGAAATTATAAAGTTGTATGTGAAAACTTGTAATTGGCCATTACTAGCTATCATTAATTTTGCAGACTGTTCTAGCTGTAAGTTTTCCAAAAATAATAAAATAAAATAATATACCCAATGCATAACCCTTCACTATATCACAACGGATTGGATCGGAATCGGAAGATTTTACTAATACTAATCCGTTGATCTAGGTCACACAAATATGTAAACACATCTCTCACACACACACACACACACACACACACACACACACACACACACACACACACACACACACACACACACACACACACTCATACACACATATTCACACGCGGGTATACATGGACACACACGGACTTATACGACCTCTCGTGGGCACAAATCCAGCTTAATCTCATTACACAGTCATTATACCTATCTCGGACCAGTCCCTCACAACACATGTCTTTTTCTATTTATGTTAGATTAAGCAATGACACTACACGCATTTGTGATGAGAAAATATACAAATTATCATTATTATTAAACTACATATACATACAAAGTTTCAATTACAAGTATGTTAAAATTAACTTCCAAGATTTGTTTACATGGTTAATTTTACATTTTGTAGTTACAAGTGACGCTAATAAAAACTTTAGAGCATTAAAAGTGTAGTAAAGAGGTAAGTAACACTAACAAAAGCAGGCAGAATGCCGAAGAGCCTTTATGGTACGGTTGTCACTTTTTATACAGTGCCAGAAGGTCCGTCTGACGTTTCCTATTAGATGTCAATTTACAAAAAAATTTTAGTATTCTCTCTATGTACAGCTTATTCATAGTTATTTAAATAAAGAAATTGTATTTATTTATAATCAAAATGGATGGTGACGTTATGTAAGTAATTTAATCATGTTTTTTATTTTAACTGACAAAACCCTTAAAGTTAGTGTTTATTATCCTAATGATTCGAATAGAAAACAAAACTACCAAAAAGTACAAAACCCTAATCATCATCATCATTATATTAACATGAGAAGAGAATTCTTTGTAACCTTTCAAGCAAATTTCGAGCACGGAGGAATGTCATATTTGGAATACTTAAACTTAACAAATATGACATTCCTCCTGTATAAAAGAGAAGACAACAAAAAATTTAATCAATTATGTAAAATAAAAGTTATTTAAAAGCTGCAAAGCTTAGGCTGCAGTATACATATACACACATAAAAAGTACGTTTAAAGGTATCGCCGCAATTGAGGATTATTGTTTTAACTTTTTTTAACCTTTATTGATTATTTTTAGTGAATTTTGATTAAAAATTCACTGAAAATCTGTCAATCAGGATTCCTATAAAAGTTTGTAATAACGTTTTTACAAAACCATTACAATTTCTGCAAATTGGATACATAAAGTAATAATAAAAATGTAGGGATAAATTGTTAACTTAAATATTAGGAATTAAAGTAAGAAGCCAGACTGGAAGACAATATTTGGTAAATTGCCGCTGATCGGTAAACCTCTCTCATGGTATGTGTTCGTAACATTTTCACAAGAATAAAAGGTTTTTAAAACCTATCTATAATTTTAAAGTCGTTGTATTATGATTATCCATTATGATTCATCATCGTGTATTCAATCATCCATGCATAAGTGGTGCTCTTAGAACAGCTGTTTGTTTTGCAACAGTTGCGAGTGTCCCTTGCCGACCGCGTTCTCCTCCTGCACCACCGCAGTTTGGCCATCCAAACTGGGGTCCCACTCTAGTGGTAAGTACTTGTCTATTTCTCACTAACTCTACTTCTGAGAATAACACTCGGTAATTAAAAAACAGTATATACCTGTAATGTTTGTTAAAACGTCTTATATTTACCTCAAAACAATCTTGTACAAGGTTTACAAAGATAATATTATAGAGACCAACGCTCTTTGAAGCAAATTTTCCTTTTTAACCGCCTTCAAAAAAGGAGGAGGTTCTCAATTCGTCGGAATCTTTTGTTTTTTATGTATGTTCACCGATTACTGACGCTTGAACAAATTTGGATAATTCTGGTCCCATTTAAATTTTATCGAAGTCGGTCAAGCAGGTTTTGAAAAATTAACAAATATCTAAAAATGTTATACATCGATGATATTTTCGTTTGCTCCGAAACATCGCTGTCTCATTGGAGCAGTGCGTTTAGTTGTCCTACCAATATTATATTTAAACAAATCCATCTACTACTAAAAAGCACATTGAAGTCGGTGATACTTTTTTTAAAAGATAATTATCAATTGGGTTTTCCGAAATCATTTCGATTGGGTTTAAGTTACAATGATGTTGACGTCATTAGCCAACTTTCATTGGGCATATTATATCATGTACCAACAAGTCATGTTGACAACAAAATTTGTAATGTTATTTATATATAGTCCAACCCCTCAGACTCGCTTACCGACAAATACTTTAATACATTGCTAACCACTTTTCTCTCACGACAATGAATAGTTTTTTGGTAATTTAATACATAAAAATCAAGCTCGACCACGCTTACACTTTCACAGCAATCAACAATAAACAATGGTGACAAGTTAATGACGTTTTAAAGTTACTCTTACCATTAAAATAAATTATTTCCATTTGTTTTTCGCAACACGACGAGATTTTTTGCTCAGGCTGAAGTCTAATTTCGTCATAGTGTAAAAGCTGAATTTTATAAATGTTACTTGGGTAACTATTAAAAGATGTTTTCCAGGCACCCACACTTTCGTCAGTTCTAAAATATTGCCAGACAGTGTCGAAGGTCAACCCTAGCCGCAAGGACTGGGGCGAGATTTTGCAAAGCGAATGTGAATTAAGATGTTTTTTGGATTTATTGGAAACCTTAATTATACAGAACACAATAATAAATATTATAGTGCTTGTGCAAAAGAACCTTGATGTTCACCCAACCCTAGTCATTTAAACTTCTTTCCCGAAAATTGATAGACGGTAAAAGATTCCACCAAGACATTTTTACGATATCAGGGCAAGTAGAGTTCACGTTTGCAGTCGAATTACTGTCGAACATTACAATGAGACGTCCCTGAAGCAAAATATAAAGAAAATCAAAAAGGACTGATATTAATAATGCAATATTACAATTAAACGCATTTTTGTTTGCAATTTTGCATGCATAAAAAATATACACATATTACAAAAACTAACTATTCGTATTTGGAACATTCTAATTTTATTTATATTATTGTCCTTATCCTTTTTCTAAACATAACAAAAGTTTTAAGGTCAAATACAAAAGGGACCACTTTTTGGGAGACTTTTCGTTGACCTGGTCAAGTTTTCGGGTATTAGAAGAGATCGTAGTCTCAAATCAGATCAGATATTTATCTTCGAAACATTAAAAAAAGTATCCAAGTATGTTTATCCGTGCTTTAGAACCGGTAACATTTTAAATGGTTTGAAGGTCAGAGTCAGGTCAGGTTTGTTGAGGTCAGTGATTCTCTGCCATTATCTCATTATTTCTAATCTAACTCTGCATTATTTCAAGTTATTATACACTTGTGGCTATTGATAATGGTGACAACCGAAGTAATTTTTTAGAGAAATTGAAAGACAACTCATGAAAAACATTTAAGTAATGAAAATTATAAAAATAATTTAACTTTTTTTTATTCAGTATATCTATAAAACGATATTTTGATTGCATATATGAGTCATGGCTATGAGTGTAGTTAGGACCAGCTGGTGTTCCTGTCCTAGTGGCCTCTCCAGTCACACAAAATACAGTACATTTGGGTACGCGACCCTGGCCTCTGCGAGCTACTGCAGTCTCAGTCCCGTTCCCTATCCGAGACTTGCGGTATTATTTACCCTATGTTCCTCTCAATACCCTATTTTTCATTATTACCTTCTTTCTTCTGTCCCGTCTTAAAACGACTACATTTCTAAGAAGGGTTGGCGTCAGGCAGACGGCTGGCTATAAGAGAAACCAGCTAAGCGCTAAAAAACTTGGGAAAAGGGCACGAAAATGATTATGATTACTGAAGAAAAAATGTTTATAACGTATTTATTGACATTGTAATTATGATATGTTTTTTTATTCATCATTTAAGAACATTTTGATGTGTACATGTTAAAACTGTGAATTCACTTATTAAGTTAATTTTCTATATTGCCTGGCAATTCTAAGTATGTCGTGCTCGCCTAAAAGTCTTGCTAATGTATATAGGATCATACGGCATCCTTTCAAATGGTTGACCTGAACTGTTGCTGTTGTTGACTGCTATAACTTAACTATATTAGTAATTTCCGGGACTGTTTATATGTTTGAACATTATGTTGCATTGTCCTCACATACCACAATACTTATTGATGGCGTGTTATCTTCTTAGCTGTCTCTGACTGCGTTGAGAGTCGAATAAAAAGCATTTTTAACTGATTTGAATTTTTTCCCCATTGAGATGACGGACCTGGCATTTAGACACATATACTCATACCATGTTCTGTTCTTCGGAACGTAGTACTTGAGACACCACTACTTTTCTTTAACTACTATTAGTTGTAGTAATACTAAAATCGGTTGACACTTTCCTTGCTCGGAGTATTATTGATTTAATCAACCTAATCATGGTGTCAGGTAGAAAAAGGCGAACCCTGCGGCCGCACTCCTCGCCGGTTCGGTAAGTTATTTAACTAATTATTGCTGATATTGGATAATGTAGTAGACACTATTTATTTTACTAAATGTTTTATTTTATTATTATATGTATTTGTCGTACAAATAAAATAAATCCAGTCGCGGTCAGTATTTTTCGTTGCGCTAACATTTTTTTTTTTCTTTTTTTTTTGTCTGAAGACATGCGATAAAGAACTTCGTTCCAATAAGATTATTCTGCACCTGCTTTATAATTGTGAAGCAAACTTACCCGAGCGTAGGTGGATGAAAGTAAAAAGTATATTTAAAAAACAAGAAGCGGTTGGTTTCAGAGCTTATGGCCTGCAAATCCCACTCAAAAAAAATTATGTTCCTATTTTGTTTACGTTTTAGTTCACCGCAGTTGGTTTCTTTGATTTTTTTTTTTTTTTAACTCTTGCAATAATTGTAGGTTACTAACTTTACTAAGCCAACGTTCAGTCAGTACTATAACATAGAATTTTATTTTCAATATTACTTGAAGTTGATTAACTTTTATTTTTTAAACTGCGTATTTTTAAGTGAAGTACGGTTATGTCACGGAGGGTTTTACTAGCCTATCTTAGTCTTTAGGATTGCTCATAAAAGATTTACCCACATTTAGCAAACCGAGTTCGATGTTTATATTATGACCTGTCGTCATGAATGTATATAAAACCGCTAAGACGTGTACCACTGTTGTGTAACGGCACGGCTCCAACCCAGCAATTAAGTTGTCATTCAAATCTGAGCATTAAAAAGTAATCGTATAATATATTTCATAATGTCAACATGAAAAAGCCCGGGCAGTAAGCGCGCTTGGTGCAACCATACAACTCGACTCGCAGTCGGGGCGCTGTAAGCTCGCGGTCATCTCGCTTACAGCTCGCGGTCCGCGTGCTTACAGCTTACACTGAATTTTGGCACTGTTACTCGACCCCGCCATGTACTTGTAGCTCTATACCTAAACCGTGGAGTGGACCTGGCCTGTTCATACTCTCAATGTATCTCTTCCTTCTAATAATGGATACTCTAGACATCTGACATATAAAAGGAGGCAGCTTGGTACATGTTGTTTCGGGACGACACTGACATGGTTGGTGAGGATGGGCGCTATGTCCAGTAGTGGGCTGAAAAAATGGCAACAAAGACGAAAAATTTTGGTTTGAAAATCAGCAAAACTGAATATATGTTTTGTGATTTCGGCGGTCTCTCCAGTTCTGAAAACATTTTACCGAATGAAATAGCGATATCGGTGATCGATCTACTCCGAGTTCAAGTACGTTTAACACAGTTTTACTCCGAGTTCAAGTACTTTTAAAACTGTGATACTAGTTTTTTGTAATCGTAACACACAATGATATTAATGTATTATATGTAACTAGTTAATAAGTATTCTAGTATTCACTTTCTCTCCTCTATATTTTAGGCTTAAAAAACAAACACAATATAAATTGTTCAGGAATAAAAGTTACATTTTTTATATTTAATGGGATGAGTGTAATAGTGATTAGGAACATTATTCATTAAGAGAAGTGGGTGCAGTAGATACCTACTCTTTCATTAATAAACCTGGTTTCACTACTGTTAGTCCTTTAATATTTACTCGTATATTATGTCTTAATTTATTTTCTTAAATTATTTATTATCTTAACTTTTAAGGTCTCCTAATGATTGAAGCGCCAAACATTTTTTTTCATTAGTACAATACAAGCTCTTGCTTTCACTGATATATATGTATCACCCGTTTATAGCAATAGTCCATTAAAAGAGAGATGGAACCAAGGCCTCTCTTCACCTGGTCCTATGATGCCGTCATCACCGTCTCAAGTGTATCCGCTGTCTCCGCTACCAATGGACTTGTTCACGCCACCGCCCTCACCAGGACTGAGCATCGAGGGCAGTTCAACGCTTCCTGCACACTTGTTAGTATATTTTGCAGCCTTTTTACAGGTTTTTGAGTTCAATAAGGATAGGAAGGATTACAAATACTTAGCTGTTTTCTTCGATAACTTTGTGTGTAGCTTTTCTAAAAGTTGACGATATCACCCTGTAAGTTTTCTTCATAAACTTAGTATACTAGCGTAATAGACGGATAGAACAGTGTGTGCGATACAGATACTTAGCCTTACCCAAAAACCTAGGTGTGAGAAAGAGACATAAGAAACCGGACCGTGATACCGGTTAGAAAAAAATATTCTCCAAAAGTCTCCTGTAAAATAACTTGTTTTCATTTTAATAAATATAAAAATAATAATGGTGACGTGTTCTGTGTTATTTTATTGTATAACATCAGCAATAATCCAAATATTGAAAAAATTTACATTAAAATACTGAAAGTACAATACCTATTTAAGTGTTTTCTTTCGTAAAATATATACAGAAAATTCTTTTGTATTGCAATTAATATAAACTGCATAATAATATATTAACAGTATATTTCTGAGGTTTTGTGTAAAATTATGAGTCTGTGTATACAATCTATTGATACATCGTAGTTTTTGTGTGTTGTATAAAAAAAAATCTAGCTGCGTTAATTTTAAAACTTCATCGTTTAATAACTGACTTCAAAGTAAAAAAGAGGTTCTCAGTTCGTCGGAATCTTTTATGGTGTTTATGTATGTAACCCCTTTACTCGAAGATGGCTGGACTGATTGGAAAAACATTTTATTTGCTTGAAATTGAATTCTTTGGTCCCATTGTCATCTGGTCAGGATCTGATGATGGGATCCTGGAGAATCTGAGAGAACTCTTTACAGAAAGGAGAAAACACTTTTAATGATTTCGGTAAAAACTAAACAAAAAATTTGAATAAATATTCATTTGGCCAACATACTTTGTGTAACCACTGATATTTCATTATTAAATATATAGGTAATGGAAATATATTATTGTCAATAAGGCTTAGATATGAAGCGTCACTAAAAATATGTCAAAAGAAACACTAAGAAATTCTCTAAATAAAGTTGTTCTATTCCAAATTCGAACTGAATTGCGACAACACGCGGTCGACGCTCGTGAAACGCTTGCCATGTGAACACTATACGGGCGGTTGCCGCGCCGGGCGCGCGGCCGCCGCCCGTCATCTGAACGCACTCTACACTCAATCACAGGTCTGTAAAACTCAAACACAAACATTTTGTTTTGGCTACATGGTAATGAGGAGACTGTTCGTCTATTACGTTAGCTTACTAAGTGTATGGTTATCTAGTATAATAAAGGATTTCAATAAGAAAAGTTGTAATTTAAAAATTTCAATTAAACGCTTCTCCGCTCTTCGCAATAATGTAATGTATTCCATAGACGAGTTGATGCGACAGTAAACTTAAAGATAATCGTAAAATGTGTAAACGTATTAAGTTGAAAAATTTTCGGATGATATCAGAGATCGTATGTATTAGGTACATTGAAAAGTAAATTGACAATATAGAATAAGACCATATTCCTAAAAAAAAATTGTCTCTTTTATTAAGTGCCAATCGTGTTCATACGTTTGTTTTTACTAGAAATTGAAATGAATGTTAACTTTACAGAGTAAAGAGCGCGTTGCCATCTAACAAGGCTTACTTCTCATCGCGGCCGCCGCCAATGCCACTGTTGCTTGTACCAGTCTCCGTTCCCTCGTCTGTTGCTGTCATATTTGCTTGTAATAAGACTATTGGAGTAAATATATTTATTTTTATTATCATCTACCATAGTATGTTTAAATCAGAATCGAATGGTACTATACTGAAACACCATTTTAGCTGCCTTTAATATAGTATTATGTTTCAAGAGTAACTTTATTGACAGAAAGACCCGCTAGAAGAGAACGTGAAATTGGTACACGCCCTATTGCAAGAAGTGATTAACATGTTGCCGCTATCCAGTGCAGCGATACCACGCTCCTCTGTGTCCAGTTATAAACATTCCAGGTACTATTGTCCATTACTTAGCATATATTTTTATAATTTTTTAATCTAGATAACTTGAGGACTTAGGTGAGTTGGAAGACAAACCTATATCATTACTCAATAAAATAAAAATGTATAAGGTCAAACAATAGCACTGCTCGCTTCGCCTTCCATTCAGTGCCCGAATATAAACAAATTTGTATTGGAGTTTAAAGATTTAAGAAAAATGAAGTGTTTGGCAAATGAAAATGTATTTACATTGCGGTCAAACTTTGAAACAAAATAATAAACAAATATTGCAAATATTAATATAGTCATTTTAAGTTGTTTAAAAATAAGGAGCCTTTGTATAAAAATATTTTATTCCTAGCTTTGCATTGAATTATATGTTTTAAATAACTAGATACTTATTTTGTTAATAACTGAAGTCATAACAGAGTTATTAATTCACTCATTACAAATAGCACTTTGTTTTTAATCCACCCTCTACATTTATACTCTTTTTATTCGCCTATTTTCTTTTTGACAGTTGCTTGAGAATGTAACTGATCCAGAGTTTGTGTTTGAAAACCCTTGAAATCTAAATGTTTTGGTGGTAATCCGGCTTGCAGATAATTTTTTTTTTCTTATACCACAAAACCCTGCTTTACTGTTAGGAATACAATTATTTTTCCTCTTTATTTCATTATGATGTACTCGTAATTAAACGGTTACTCATAACAATTACATTCTAGACCTTGAGGCTAATAAGTAATTTAAATTTAATGATATAGATTCTGTTACACTGATAGATTTATATAGAAAGAAAAAAAGAAAATCGGTGAATAAACATGAGAAAATAGTTGTTGAGTATGTTATCTTTACCTATTTGTATATTACTCGGACGAAAACTCTTCAGAGAGTTGAAAATGCTTCAGAGAGTTGTATCATGAAGCCTCGTGAACGTCAGCTGCGGTTGCGTCGGGGGTTGAAGAGCGGATATTATTTTTAGTAATTGGCTCCCTGTTGTGAATGGTGTCAAATTATTATAGCTAAACCAATATCTTTAAAGAATAGAAAAGTCAGCTGACTGTAGAGTGGTGGATTATAACGTCAGCTGGTCACATGAACGTGAAAAAAATATTTACTCGTTTAGTGATTTCTTATTTATCAGACGACTGTTGATATGCTATTGTGAATAAATAAAAATAACAGCTGACTGTATCTCGGTGGAAAAATTGTCAGCTGATGCCTCGAAAGGTATAAAGCAGGAGCCAGACGGGAATATCTACCGCCTTGTTAAATGCACCAGCCAGTGGCGTAACAATAGGGTGGCAGAGCGGGCAAAATGCCACGGGGCTCGGCCCGAGGGGCTCCCGGGCACCAAAGGCCCTGAACACAGGAAGCACTAATTACAAAATGTATTTAAATAATATTAGTTTCGTATTTAATAAATATAAGTTATCTAAATTAATAGAGTTCTATAAACGAATTATCAAGATTCGGAATGAATTCTCATAACGGACAAAACGGCCAAGTGCGAGTTAAACTCACACACATCCGATGACCTAAGAAGAAAGGAAGGCCCGTGCCTCGGATGGTATAGTTACGTCTCTGGCACCACTTTTCCCTCCCATACTACCAGCACATTTTTTGTAACTTACAAGATCTTTCATCCGGGATGACGTGACGTTAGATAAAGTTTTTCGACATTATGCTCCACACTGACTGAAAGATATAATTTTATTGTAATGTTTCGATTAATTATAATGTGATCCCCTATTATACATATTACATATACATATTAACGTGCTTATTAAACAGGAGTTTACTTCCGAAAATGATTGCGAGATGTTTTATTTAATCAACTTCTCAAGATTTACATTATTTAATGTGTATATTGAGAAGTGTCTCCGCGCACTGGCTGTCATAAATGGCGCCTACCAATCATTGTGTAGCGATATTTAAGGATGGTGTTTTGATTGTGGAACTGGTTGACTCGGTTTTGATTATGTAACCACCCCTGTCTGTCTTTGCTTAGACCGAAATACGTGACCACCTGACATTTGTTAGAAACAGTCTCAAAACCACTGAAATAGACTATGAAAATCACTAACTAACAGCAACTGTCAAGTTGTTCGTACCTCTG
Source organism: Callimorpha dominula (assembly GCA_949752705.1). NCBI lineage: Eukaryota > Metazoa > Arthropoda > Insecta > Lepidoptera > Erebidae > Callimorpha > Callimorpha dominula. The sequence continues at coordinate 3,532,065 of OX456990.1, forward strand.
TTTGCACTGAAGTCAAGTTCTCATCTTATTTCTCCTTTTATAAACCCTCTATTCGTTAATATTTATCAATCGACCAATAGTATTGCGTTACCGGCATAACCAGTCAAAATAATGTCTATTAACTTGTTTTTATTAAACGGTGAACTGTGGTATCATCTAATATAGTTTGTCCCTATTTTTAATAAAATAAATAAGAGGTTTTAATGTGGCGACAATACGGCCGTCCTGCGTACGCATCCGTCCCGGATAGCGTCATGGTGTGGAGTGGTTGCTGAGGACTAAGTATTTACCATTAACTTGTATCTATTTCAATTTATTTATTTGCATCGGTCACTTTTTTTTATAAACAGCAACGAGGGCTCTTCCATCTACTATTCCATCGACGGCCAGTAGATAAAGAGCTCCCCGCTTCATTTAGACAATCCCGGACACTACTAGAACCTTAATGCTTACATAACTGTTCCATCGACGGTCAGTTATACAGCCAACGTTAATACTGGAAGTTTACCCTAGGCGATACCTTTGGCCAACCCTAGTTGCATATCACAACAAGCCTTAACATCTGGCTGTAAGAATTTACTCGTGCATGTATAACTATTCCATCGGCGGTAAGTTATACAGCCAGCGTCAAGCACCCGAATCTTCCCCTAGGCGATGCCTTTGGCCAACCCTAGTTGCATATCACAACGGGTCTTAACGTCTGACTTTACACGAGTAAATTCCGCATATAGGTTACACAGTATTATCCGAAGCAAATGTACTAGGCTAAATATCATACATATGTTCTTATTCCTCAATCTTAAGTCTATCATCATACATACTTCTCTCAAGTATCAGTCAACAAAATTATGACACAGTCATAATTGTGTACTAAGCAGATTTCACAAATACAGATTTATAAATACCGGCCAACATCCTGGTCTATCCAATTTCAGGTGGTTTTTCATCCAGTTTTGTTAATTTAGTCCAAGTCCAATCTATATTTAAGCACATGTTGTTCTTAATGTTTGATAGACATTAGTTCGTTTTATGCCTGACCAAGTTTTTCGACGTGGTTGTACTTCCTTTCCTGTGAAGCTCGGCCTGGCCTGACTGTAATGCTTAAGTGTCTAATAAGACATTAGCACCTAGCAATTGAACTGATAAAAACCAACTCTTTCTTTTTTTGTTTGATATCAGCGGAGAACAGGCACTAATAGTATTTCTGCTTAATGCGTTAACAGACTACTTTTGCGAAACTAGAAAGTATAAATTTACTTTAAAAGCTTTTAACACGATTGGGATGTTCAATACACTTTTTATGACTACTTCATATATCAACAAAAACCAGTTATTAACATCACTTTGAAGGGATATTTAACCATGCTTCATTTTCGATTTTCATCTTAGTAGGTACCTACTACTAGTACTTTTGATAAACACTTCGAATTAAAGTGCGAATTATTTTATTTTATTTTTATAAAATTCTTAACGTAATAACTCGTAAAAACCCATTTTTAACCATTTTATCATGCAAAAATTAATCCAAGCAATCAAAGTATTAACAGTTACGTTTTTGTGGCAAATATTCTACAAATATAGAAATATTCGAACACCTCATTTTATCCATATACCTCTTTTTTTTAAATAAAATACATGTACCTATTTTAATCCGTAGATGTTTTTTAACAAATTAGTAAATTATAAATAATAGTTAAGCTTCCAACTCTAAATTAACCGTAAGAATATCACAATAATGAATCCGATAGTACGAGTATTTACTTCTATCACATCTACCCACATTAGAATAAACACACACTCGGAAATTACTAATGAAAACGTTTTTACTCACTGTTAGATGCATACTCATTGCATCCCGATTGCTTGATGAACACCATGATGAGGACGTTGGGATTTACGAATAGCAAAATCTTGCACAAGAAACTTTTTACTTACTAACACTTTTTTTTTCTTTCAATTGGGGCGCGTTCTTTATCTCACTTCTGATGTTAGAAACAGTCTCAAAACCACTGAAATAGACTATGAAAATCACTAACTAACAGCAACTGTCAAGTTGTTCGTACTTCTGTTTGCACTGAAGTCAAGTTCTCATCTTATTTCTCCTTTTATAAACCCTCTATTCGTTAATATTTATCAATCGACCAATAGTATTGCGTTACCGGCATAACCAGTCAAAATAATGTCTATTAACTTGTTTTTATTAAACAGTGAACTGTGTTATCATCTAATATAGTTTGTCCCTATTTTTAATAAAATAAATAAGAGGTTTTAATGTGGCGACAATACATTAATATCCCGAATTCCATTTTTAAACCTTTGCTGGCAACTATCATTAAATCCAAAATAGTTATCCGTAAGGTACTAAACATATTTTAATTACAGGTTGTCTTCGGAGTCATCTCTGGTTGGTAAAGGAAGCATCAAGTGCCATGTCGCAACCCAAGCTCACACGAACGAGTGAGTACACTCCCACTTTATCACGTGGATGTCACGCAGATGTAACAATGGCACTACTGCCGCCTGATCATTTGATTAGAACTTATAATTGTAAAAGGTATGAAACATTCAACCCAGGGTGTTTTTAGAGAGCAATTGGCATATTTCAGAGCTAATCGGAGTATTGGATCCAGTACCGAATTAATGTAGTGAGTTGAACAAAATAAGTCACTTTTTACCAATTGGCGTCCGTAATTATAGTTTAGAAAATTAAAACCTATGCACCTCCTGGCGCCGTCATCAGACCACCATTACCAAGTCCAAGGGTTTACTAGTAGCCACTGAATAGTTCCACTGTACATCTCCTGGCTCCATCAACTCAGTTCCAAGACGTTAAAATATAGTTTCGTCATCCGAACTACTTACAAATGAAGCTAATAATAATACTTGGTGAAATAATTGAGGCACGAAGATAAAAGAATTGCAATACTCAGTATTACAATTAAAGCTCTATCTTGCAGGTCAATTACACAATTATAGTACAATTAAAGGTCTTAGTAGTGGCAACTACCACTAGCGGATTAATATATTGGTATTGGCCATACAGTTATTTGAAGTGAGAATGAAGTAAAATGTGTAAATAGGACGTAGATATGTATGGACATGAGTTTGATAAAACATTGGTTTATGTTAAGGAATGCGGTAAATGAGACGAACATCAGCTCATGCGTAAGCGTGGCCGGCAGCGCCGACGAGTGGCTGGGCGGAGTTCGCGCGCTCCGCGACTCGCACGTGCGGCTCGTACTCAGGCAGCTGAGGCACATCGACCGCCTCAATCGCGCGCTCGACCGCGTCCGCTATACACCACTCGGCAAAACGCCCTGTGCCGACGACGTAAACACCAAACACAACACCTGACGCCCCTAGTCCATGTCATCGAACACTTAAAGCTTACAATTTTACACAAACCACTGTGCCCTATAATATATGCTATACGTAAAATATTAGAGATTTTTATTTTCTGCTGCTTTCCTTTACCGAAAAGAACAATGGTTAAGTAATTTTGGATAGCAATCTGAAGTGTCTACAAGTGTCATTATTTTATAGACTAATAACGGCAGTTTCAGAAGACTTGGAAGCCACACCTGAAAAGTAGCGAATTGGTCCTAACTTCTACTAAATCACAAACAACATCATATTCATTTATATATATATAATAATATTATGGTTTAATAACACTAACTACAGGGTTTCTTAGCATCAGCATTCACTAGGTTTGGGTAGGCTGGGACATAAATATACTTTGTTATTGTAGTAGGTACAAAACGATTTGACGACCTTTCTCTCCGTTTTTTTTTCCATTAATCTTATCTGCAAGTGTCGTTTTTCTTCTTCATTCACCTATACAAATTTGTTTGTCTTACTGTTGAGACAATGTAGATGGCAGTAGTAGGGGTATTTGACATTTGTCAAAAGTCGATAGATATATCCCACTAAAAAAATCTGACAAGTTCCGAGTCTAAACCGCGCTCCGAGGGTTCCGTCCATCGGGAATGGATTCTCAAACATTTTTGCCCGTTTTCTTTGAATATGTTTGAATGACAAACTTAATTTTGCCCAGCTAAAAAACACCGCGACACGAGATTTTTGTATATTAGATGTACCAAAATGGATTACGAGTATATGCACACAAACATATTTACACATATGTAGATATATACATACACAAATACATACACATAAACCCTAAATACATACATTCTACCTATAAGTATTAGATACTAATATACACATTATCTTAGATATAACTTTGCAGATAGTATTCTTTTTTTTGGTAAGATGCTAATGATTTTGCTTGACATTCCAGAGACATACTGTTTCAACTGTAAAATATTTATCAGCAAACTATAAAATGCACTGGTATTTGAAGTTTTATGTTTTCCGATTTACTCAACAATTTCGAATGTGTGTCACGTAGGAACCTAAAACGTTCTTCGCGTTGAGAAGGAGTAAGAGGTTCAACAATCTATACTAATATTATAAATCGGGCTAATCTCCGGATACTGATCCGATTTTGAAAATTATTTTTGTGTTGGGTAGCCAATTTATCGAAGAAGGCTATAGACTATATAACATCACGACCGATACAAGCGGAGCATCAATGAAAAATGTAGTTAAAACGGGGAAAATTTATAAACGCAGATGAAATTGCGCGGGTCAGCTAGTATTTTATAAAGTAGAGAGAGGATATGATGACTATTCAGACGAAGACAAATTGAGAGCCACTTGAACCAGTATCGGTATTCATACGTAGTCATATTTGCGTAAGCCTATAGGTTTATGCAAATATGACTACGTATGAATACCGCCGAATATTTTTGTATAAATCTTATATAAAAATTTTAAAGGCCCGCTCAAGTTTACCGAGTTGCTTTTCTATAATATCAAGATAACTGGCATCAGCATAGTCAAGTTTACGGAGTAAGAGACTGCAAGCGAAATGAAATCATTATAGCGGTCGGTAGAAAGTTCCGCAGTCTTTGTCAGGACCCCGCTGAGGCAAACAATTTGCCATTCACCTCTTGCAGTTGTGGGCCCCATAACAGAGTTTTATCTAAGTAAGTCCCTAAATTTTTGATTCTATTACTGATCAATAGCGACAAACCATTAAAAGGTTTATGTGGCATTTGTTTCCATTCAATGCTTCATCGTGGGAGAGCCATCTGAAGATGACACTTCAGTCACAAATGCGTTCCAAATCACGGTTTTTAATTAGAAAAACTTCCTGGATTGTATTTAGTGAAGCTTGAGTGTAGATTTGAAGATCATCTGCATAAAGGTGGTAGGATGAAACAATTTTTTTTATATGGTATTAATATATATTGCTTAAAGTAATAGACATAAAACTCCAGCCTGCGGCTCGAAAAGGGAGATATCACACCAAGAGGAAACCGAATCCTCAATGCAAATACTTTGCTGATGACCAGACTGGTAACTGTGAAACCAATAAATCACTACCTATTAGAGATGTGTTAAAGGATCGTAGTATACATAAGCAGGATATAGAAATCTACAGCATTAAAAGCATTACTAAAGTCAAGAAAAGAAGTGAAAGTGGCGTGACATTTACATTTTCTTTGTTTTCCTTGACCATTCTAATGTCGTCGGTAATAGTAATAGTAGGACGGAAAAAAGATTGAAAGGAGATTGAAAGATTGTTTTTAGATAGAGCGTTTCCAGACTTTTGATCGAAATGATAATATAGAAATAGGAGGTGGTATTAAAAAAAATTTGAAGGCGTCCAAATTATATCCTCACCTAAAAAGCTAGTAGCTTTTTAGGTAACTGTTACCGTAGCCTATGGGCGCTTGCAATTCTAAGGGGCTCGCATACGCGTTACTGACCCTTTAAAAACGAATCGCCTCCGTGTCTTTTGATTTAGAAGCTTGAATTTTTTATAACTCAAGAGACCACAGACATGAATATTTAATATTAATTTCAACTTGATACCTCTACGTGTTCTTGAGAAAAAGAGTCTTGACTTGAATAATCTTATAAGGGTTTCTTATTTTCTTTTAAGGTAGGGAACCCTAAAAAAAGGATATACTGTAAACATAAAATCGCATAGAATAGAGACCTGAACATAATAAATAATTACACATGCTTGTTATCAGGACTTCCGTCACTAAAAGAAATATTACCAACATTAAACCATTTATTAGTATGTTAATAAAGATTAGACCGCAACGGTAGCCGATAGCGATTGAATAGCCAACAGTCTACGACAGGGTATTTACAAGTTTTCAAATGAAGGTACAGCAGCAACACCTGTTTAAAAATATCTGCAAGGAAAGCTTATCTCACTCCAAAGCTTAGATTAAAAATGTTGGTAAGTGTTGTTATTAATGGCTTTTGCTCTTAACGCGAAATTGCGTGACTGATGCTTCCTTCATGTCAATCTATATTTAAAAGCTTTTATTTAATTTGCAATTTTGATTAGTTTGTGTCAAATCTTGTAAGATAAACCAAAACCACATGAGTTTTATATGGTGGTTCAGTTCCGATGACAATACATTTTTGTGATAAGCATGAATGCACCCAGGATTGGCACACGACGAGGGAACTCACCAACGGTCATCATTAGAGACACGAAACTTTATGGATGCATTGAATTATGATAGTCTGTTTGACTGTCATTTCACCATGACTTGGATGTTGTGTCCAGCATTTGCTCCATACGAGAGATCTCCTCTGCTATCGATAACAAAGGCACGAAATTTTGTATAAGCAGTCAAGTATGATAGATTTTATTGGATTGCAACTCGGTTGGCTTCACACCGTGACTTGTGGTGAGACTGCAGAAGATCGTTTAAACGTTGTTAGACAACATATCTTTCAAGGAAAATTAGCAAATCTGCTGAACTGCCAACCAAGCACTTTGCTGTAAGCTTTTGACACCATGTGGAGGAATCTGTGGGAAGTGCTGTTAACAATGGGCGTACTGTAACTCCTAATATATCTCATTAAGAGACTTTACGTAGATGGCACAGCTGCGGTTCGCGTAGATGAAATCGATACCGGAAATTTCAAAACTGAGGCTGGTGTCCGGAACAAGGACAAGGGTGTATACATTGGAGGTCGATGCTACTCTTCTTACGACCGCCACAAGCAGGCACAGAACGTTTCTTTCACTTTTGGAAACAACCACGAAACAACTAAAATTATGGTTGTGGATTGTAAGACTAAGAATCGACCCCACTTCCGTAAACTAGGGTTAAATTTACCTGAGATCTACAATCACAAATACTGGACGTTACCAAAAAATAAAAAGACGGTGTGCCATGACATGATCAGCCATGGAAAAACTCACTTAAATATAGAAAGATCGACGCATAAACAAAACTACCAAGGTTTACCTAATGAGATACGTGGGGTACACTAAAAGTTTTTTGTAACTCATTAATAAAACAATTTACATGTAAAGTAATGTATGTATTGATTTTCGAAGTATTCTCCATTACATTTTAAACACTTTTTCATTCGGTCACACTATTTTTGAAAACATGAGGACCATTGGTCTAAGGGCTTATTTTCACGTGTTGGTTGAAAGCTATCACGGTCTGAGCCGGCCCCGTAAATGTCATACCCCTCATCATACAGTTAATTTTTGGGAAAATAAAGAAATCGCATGGTGCTAGGTCTGGACTATGTGCGGGATGGGTTATACCTCTACCTTTCTAGAAGCCAAAAATGACTTTGTCTTGTTCGCGGCGTGCGGTGAAGCATTGTCATGGTGCACTAGGATGCGACTTCTTGGTCGTTTTTTCCCTAACTTTTTCGAAGACACTGGGCAAACAAATGGTGGTGTACCAATCAGCATTAACTGTATTTTGTTCTTGAGGTGGAATCGTGGATTCGTCCGGGAGAAAAAAACGCAGTCATTTTTTGCATCCGTTTCCCGCCAGCCTCAATTTTATTAGTTTGCTGTCCCCTTCGAACAGTCAACTTTCTTTCCGGCATGTAACAGTATATATATGTTTCATCTCCTGTCACAATGTCATACACAGCATTTGAACGTCCGTGATCGTACTTTTACATTTTTTACACCAATCAACACGAGTCCGTTTTTGTTCTGGGGTGAGTTCATGAATCCAACGGCAACAAAGTTTTCTAAATTTTAAATATTATTGTAAGATTTTTTGAATTTGGCTCATACCAATCCCCAAATGTCCTCGAATCTCCTCATAGGTGATACGCCGGTTTTCTTCAATTAGTTGCCTAACAGTAGCTACATTTTCCTTAGTGATCGCAGTGGGCCGACCTTCACGAAGACCTTAATCATGGAGAGAAACACGGCCCGATCAAATTCTGCGTACCAACCGCTTACGGTGCTCAAATGAGGAGCTTCCCTCCCAAAAGCATTTTGAAGACAGTCTTGCGGAGGCAGTGAACTTTTAAAATTATAATAAATCATCGCCCTTAAGTCTTTGCGCGTTAATTCCATTTTTGCTGCGGACGACGAACTTCAACCTGTGATAAAAAAAACAATTGACATGCGATTTCCGTCCGATTTTTTTTTTAATCGATGATTGAGTTTCTTATGTTCAAAAAAATATAACATTCGACATTCAGACATTTATGGAGAGAGGCCAGGAGCGCAGAACTTTCAGTGTTACCTAATTTTTGAGTATTATACCTAATTGAGTAATGAGGTTTTTTTTTCGTGAAAATGTCGTAAAAAAGATTGTCGCCCTTGAGACGCTTATTGAGAATAAAATGTACTACTTTCCGCTGAAAAACTCTTGAAAATTGAGGGTTGGTTTTTTGTTTTAATTAATTGGACACTATTTAAATTATATGTTAATAAAATGGACAAGAAATACAAAAATGTCTGACTATTCAAGGTTAGGTAGTGAGGGCTCCAGTGTTGCCTCTATATATATGTTAGTCTATAGTCTATCCGAATTATAAATCAACACCATGATGGCTGACTTTGAAGCAGAGCTGCCAAAGACACCTCAGACACAACTTCTACTCAAGCTTTAAAATCTGCATCATTTAGACATTGACTACTTTACAGTGCCAAATTGAATCCAGGAATAAACACGGGAGCAGTAAGTCGAAGTAGTAGTTAAAGTGGTGATCGGGCACCTAAAGTTGTCTGACTTCATCACCGAGGACACCAGGCGTTGCCACAGGATTAGTCCAACCAACCCATAGTGATATAAGTAATTAAGTAATGCCGATTTTTTGACATCGACATTGCTGTAACGTCAATGTCCCTACACTAAAATTCATTCACACCACTGACCTCTATTATACGTGTACTTGTATAATAGAGGTCAGTGAGTCACACGCATAATTATATTATACACTAATAACGTCTGAAAACTCGCACACACAAACATTTATCATTTTAGTTTTGGCGACGTGAAAATGACGAGGCTTTTTGTGACTTTTTGTCTATTACGCTAATATACTAATATTAGTTTATGATCCAAACAGAATGTCATCATAAACTACAATATAATATAAAATGTCATAACCGATGTCAATGAAAGCTTTCCTGTTAACTATTTGTGATAATATTTACGAGACCCAAATATGATTGTGTTAGACTTTGTATGTAAAAAATGTTTTGGATTTTTGAAACCCAAACTGTCGTGTTATTTCTTGGCTCATCATCAATTATATACTATGGTAAGTTGAGACTCACATGAAATTCAGACATACAAGAGTTAGACAAACTGCAACTTTCTTGCAACTATTCAATTAATGATGAATGAACAGCAAATTTTCATTGTTGTGAATAAAGCTATGGTATGAGTCGGAAATGTTTCAGCAATAAGAGGTAGACGTATTGAGCTTTGAAGTGGGTACGAAATTAAATCGACTTACATTTTCTCACTGATAATTGGTTCTTCTAATTTTCATAGAATGTTTTCAAACTTTAAATCAGTCTTGCCAACGAGATTATGTTCTTAATTCTCCTCGTCTTTTTTTTTCTTTCTAGAAATATGCCAGCGAATAATATTATAAAACTACAACGTAGTAATCAATATTTTTATTGAAAAGCTAAATATTTGTACCCATCACTCTCTTACAGGAAGAATTAAAAAATGAGAAGGGTTCTAGGTACATATGTTAGAGGAGAGGGCGACTCGAGACGTAACTTCTAAGGGCAGTGTCGACTTAATCTAAAGGGGTGTAAAACGCACGTGTAACAAGCCATCTGCAATACGCTTCGAAACATTCTTTCAAGCTATTTATCAATGATATTTACAGAATAATATAATTTCCTTCAATCATATTTGATCGAAATTTCAAGCGTATTCCAGATTGCAAATTACACGGCGCCTCGCTTGTTACAGATTAAATTACTCACAAATTATATAATGGCAGAAGTCAGTTTTAAAACATATAATTCGTCATATTCCGTAATTTTTTACCTAGATTCAATAGGAGATGAATTTATCTACCTTAAATATATGTATATTATGGCTGTTTTTACTCACATTTAAAATAAAATGTATAGCAGAGTTGATCGACACACATTTATATCATGCAAATTAAGTGATACATGTGGTATAACTGATCGGATTAAAAATAAACCTGACGTTTTACAGTTTGCATTCCACTACTTGATCATCGAGGAACATTGTTTTCCACCAAATTTGTACAATGTGTTGTTCTACCTTACATTAGTGGTCGCTGGAGTGTCTGTTGTGACAGGAATCATATTGTGGATAGGCTTATACAGTAAGGTTAGTGATAACATGTGCATTTAACTAGTGCTCGTATTAATATCAATCTCGAAGATAAAATCTTGATATATGTGGTAGTATTTGTTATGTTCCTTTAGCTCAATAATTCATTTATCAGTTAATAATGATTCTTGAGAGTTATATAAAGACCATCAAGTAGCTATCTCATAATCCACACCTAGGAAATCAAGATTAGCACTGAATAGCGTGTTCGTTAATGTTTCTATTGAACACATAAAACGTATGCATAATTAAAAATCAATTTGGATGCTTGATTAATTACTTATGGATTTTCTTGAAGAATTTGTAAGCGTGATCCCCCGATGCTAAACATAACATAAAAATACAGTTTATAAAGCAGAGCCGGAACAGGGGTAGAACGAGTGTAGCGGTTGCTTTAAGCCACATGCGCCAAAAAAGCCAAATGCTAAAAACGATTACAGTGGAAAATTAATTAAATTAAAATCCAATACTAAAAATTTTGTTAGAAAATTTGGCAAATGTATGTAACATAAAACTGAAATACAATTTAAGCGAATGTGAAAAAAATGGGCGCTGAAAAACAATCTCGGTCTAACCTTATCATGAGCTAGGACCAGCGCTGAGTACAAGAAATACATGGAGAGACAATATGGGACGCTTGAGTGTGTGTAAAGTTTTGCAACTAATGGAAAACTGTAAAAAGATCAGCTAATAGGCTAAGATCCCACCGCTTGATTCTGCAGGTATCTGATTTTCATTGTTGTTTACCTGTTTACACCTAGGCACCCTAAGGTTGCGGCTGACTGGAAGCTGGCAACCATTGTTTTTTTAATTCTTCACATAATTTCCTTTCAAATTAAGTATAATTTATTATAAAAACATATAGTTGCAACTATACGTTTTTTTAATAAATTATATAAATTAATTAATTACACTAAATTTAATTACAGGTGATTGCGGCTATTTTTTTATAGGCAACCCGAAACTAATACAATGGAAACTCACTAATCATTAATTTAAATTAGGTTTCATTGAAAAAACAGATACCTGCCGAATCGGTGGGATCTCGTACAAAAGTTTATACGCTGCGGGTGTAACTAAAAATAAAGAGTAAGAAAGCAATTATTTGGGCGCATTTAAAGTACCCCGTGGTACTTTTTTTATTATTAGGTGCCAAATATTTTAGTTAGTTCCTTAGTATACTTATATATCACGGAATTGCAATTTCTTTTTTTTTATGGTATAGCGGGCAAACGAGCAGACCGTTCACCTGATGGTAAATGACTACCACTGCCTATGGGCACCGGCAACTCAAGAGTCACAAGTACTTTCCGGCCTTTAAGGTGGGAGTAGGGGAAGGGTGGAAGGGGGATAGGTGGAGGGTTTGTGGAAGAGGGGGAGGGGGAAGGAAAGGGTGGAAGGGGGGCGAGAAGGGTTAGAGCCTCCGTTAACCTCACTCACTTGGTGAAAAGCAATGCAATCATTGCTTCACTGCCGGTTCTCTGTGCCGTGGCCGTGGTATCACTCCGGTCGAGCCCTCCCCTACGTGCCGAAGCATGGCTGTCCCGCGATAAACATACATTGTTTTTAAATTTTTAAGGTGGTTTAATGATTGCGCCTTTCTTGTTTTGGATTTGACTACTGAAATAGTCTATTAATATCCATTTACAAAGGTACCCATGAATTTACGGAGCTTCTTATGCACATTGTATAGTTTTAGTAACGTAAAGTATCTTATTAACCCTTTAGAATAATTAATCCATTTGGTCTGGTCTCACAGAGATATTCATAATATTATTTAAATTGTATTGTTATAGGATAAACAAAAAAAATACACGGAGAGGATCTCTAAAATGTTATTACAGCGAACAGTAACGTTTAGAGTTGCTTGACATTTCAATATTCCCCAAACGTCATTGCGGGACAAACGGGACAAAATATATTATTGTGATGTACCCGGCAAAAAAATGGGAGGTACCTAGGTACTCTCAAAATCAGAGGAAACAAAAATTGTTGACTGGATTCATTATCTCGGAAATTTTTTCGGTTTCTTTTTTTATCCGAAACTAGTTGTAATAGAAGAATTTTGGTTCTTTGTCCCAAACTAGACGCCATGGTAATAAAGTTACACAATCAGTCACAACAGAAGAGTTAATTTTTCTTTGTAAGCAACTTTTTTCATCGACACATGTGGATACTGCCCATTTCAATAATCACTATTGAAAATGCTGTCATGTTCATTGTTAAGTCATGCACTACATATACTAGTACTTGAATATTGTCGTGTTTCATATTGAATTAGAAGAAATAAAGTTTTCTTCTAACCTGTTTCCTATTTTAAGCAAAATTGAATGCATATCCACTAGCAGAGGTGGCTTGAAGAAAGGTTTGCTGAAAGATAGATGGATGGGCATAAATTAGATTTTAATGTTTACAAACAAGAAAATATGCGAGTTCTGAAAACTAATAATAACGTTGAACATCCAACTTTCACGCAGCTCGCAGTGCCCTTCGCCTGCTAGATGACGTTCGGAACTTGGACGAAACGAGAAGCCGTAATCGGTGAAAGTCGACTGCGCCATTTCTATTTTCTTTTTTTATGCTAAAGGGGGCCAACGAGCAGACGGGTCACCTGATAAATGACTACCGCCGCCCATGGGCACCTGTAACTCAAGAGTCACAAGTGCGTTGCCGCCCTTAAAGTGGGATTAGGAGAAGAGAGGGAGGGGGGAAGAGGGTAGAGGGGAAGGACGGAATTAGGGGATAGGGAAGGGTTAGGGCTTCCGGTAACCTCACTCACGCGGCGAAATGCAATGCAAGCATTGCTTCACTACCATATTTCTGTGAGGCCGTGGTATCGAGCGGAGTCTAGCCGGCGCATACGTGCCGAAGCATGGATCTCTATGCAGTTATAATGGTGTTGTTTCTTTGTGGACGTTTTGTCTTTGGAAACTTGCCAATCTATTTATTAAACTTTCCGCTCCCATTTAATTTGTGTATAGATCACGGAGTTTTCCATGATTCATTCATTCATTGAACAAAGTAAAATCATGACACTTCTTAAATTCTTAAACTGTGAAAATTAAATTATTTAATGGCTGTAAACGAGCTTATGTAGTTAGGAATCTCTAGTTATTAGTGTAAACTATGAGCTTATTATAAATGTAAACTGGATGTTTATGTAGCTGATAAAAATGCTTAGAAAAAAGTATTAGAAGAAAATAAAATTTTCGTCATGGTTTTTAGATTCTGCTTCTCCCTTTTTAATTTTCACTTATGTACTAGTTTTAGTTTTCTTCTGATATAATATATATTCTATACGTAGATTTTTTTTAATGTTATTATAGGTACTGATATTGATTGACAAGAATTTTAATGTTTCATTTTGAAAATATGGAATTGTACATGAAAACTGTGTAGTCAATATTATTAAGTTATATTTTTTAAATATGTGAGATGGGTCAAGTTAATATTATAGGCAATAGCCTGACAGTTCTGAATATGTCATGCTCGCCTAGAAGTCCTGTTAATGGTAGCATGACATGTGTCAGGTCGTATAGCTCCCTTCGATATGGTTGACTTGGATAATGGCTGATGCGTGCGTCATGTTATAATGTGTGCCTTAAGTTTGGCCTAACCAGGACTACTATAACTTAAACTGACTAGAGTGTTCATTAGCGGGAGTGTTTATAATTATGTTTCCACATTATATTATCTTACATATATTTTTCACATATAAGAATGATTCCCATGAAATTAAAAAAAAAAAACATGCTGAAAAAGAGGGTCGAGTGTCCTTCTAGAGACTAATTCTGACTCGACACTCCTATAATTGGTTTTATTGGAAAAAAATATTTTGATTTGATTTTGATGTGACTATATGTACCTAAGGTTTGTAATAAAGTCAAAAATATTTTGATTGTTTTATTTGTTGCAGTAAATCCCTTTTGTAGCAAACCTTTTTATTAATTCAAAATATTTTTAAATGTCACAGTTTTAATGAGGTCAGTTAAGAAGTCCCCGAAACCGATTTACTTGTATAAAATGTTTAATGACAGTAGTTTAAGCGTGGGTGTGTAAGAGCAGCAAATGGCGGACTTTTATCTGTACTTACACTAGAGACAGTACATCGTGAGCTTACTTTACGTACTTAATCAACATTAAACCTGACAATTAAAGCTAAAAAATATTAAAAAAAACATTAGAATGAAAATTATATCATCAATTTTTTTTTTTAAATCGTTTTTATCTTTACACGTATTTGTAACGCAGACTTTGGGTTTAGGTTATTACATAAATGTGAAATAAATGTGTAAGATTTGAAAATAAAGTAGAGAAATAGGACGACGTGCAACGAAAACCTTTTGTAATTTAAATTTAAATAAATAATTTCATTTTAGTTTGCTGCGATGTAGTTAAAAAGGACCTCTTATACAGATGTCGTAAAGCAGACCGATATCTCACGGCTTCACGACAGAATATATGTGGCTGGCGATACTCCTCGGTGAGGTGTCCACTGTCCATATTGATTTCTACCCACGTTGCATTAAATGTGTAATCTTTATCAAAAAAAATAGTAATTGCAGGTGTAATTTACAGAACAAGCCTAAGATGTTGACGGCATATTTACTGGTCCAGCATATCTCAATCCTATACGCTTGGGTCGTTGGGTTACTCTTATACGGAACCAACTATGGGGATACAGAGGAATGCAACTCGGATGAATTAATAGGGGGTGCGAGCTTCTTGCTTGTCATATGTAAGTGGTTTCTGCTTTCTCTACTTTAAAGGCTACATGTAACTCATGCAAGAGATTGGTCAGAATAAAAAAAAATTGCAATATTATGAAAAAATTTCGTTCCAGTTAATTTACACCATGCAACATCGTGGGTAAACATTTTTGTAGTAATATAAGTTCAAAAATATTTTTCCTGTATATTTATAAACGTATATACTAAACAATTTTAGTTATAAAAGTGGGTAAGTATTTTGATACTAATCAATATACTTACCCACTTTTATAACTGTCTGACATATTAATGTCATATATTTCACAAATACTATAGATCTCAAACAAGGCACAGCCTGTACTATGGTAACCAGACTGCTGATAAACATACTTATATATTTCTAAATAATTATTATAGATCAATTACAGATAGATACAGAACAGATACAGATACAGAACAAATGGTAGTGCTCATCACACAATTATTTGTCCTGGGCGGGAATCGAACCCACGACCTCTGGCTCAGCAGTCAGAATCACTAAACACTAGACCAACAGGCCAGTGAGAGTGTTTTAGATTCTGCCACTTCGTTTTGTAAAGTGATACCCGCTTAAAAGGCGGCGGAAAGGTATAGGTGAAGGAGAGCGCTAGTGCTGTCCCGACCCGCAAACTGATCTGCGACCTCCATGAACTCTGGCCTGGGGGTACAGGACGAGGCTACCGTTACTAGGGTAACGGGTAGCCTGATCGCACCGTTGCTGACTTTGATTCGCAGTTAGAGGAATTGTTTACGGTACTAACTTTAGCTCAAAACGTAAGCGAGGGTACCGTTATTAAACATTTCGCCAAAGGCCTGCGTAGTCAACAGTTAGGCACGATCATTTTAGCGCGCAAATCTACTACACTACATCCTCGAAGGGGTAGGCAAAGGCGTAAAACGTCCACATTTTGCCGACTATTAATTAGTCCCACTTACGTAATAAAGGTTGAGCCTATTACCGTCAACCGGGCACTTTGGGAGTTAAATGGGAAAATTGGGTGTATATTAGGTAAGTAGAGAGGGCAATGGAAGGATCGGTATTTAGCTTATACGGATGGAATGGGGACTGTAGGTAAGCAATAGCTCGAGCTGGTCAAGGTCGCATACCTGTAACATGAACTGGCTGTTGCCGGAAAGTGCGAACCCTAAAGAACAGTGGCTTAACAATGGGGTGGCAGAGCGGGCAAAATGCCACGGGCCCTCAGCTCGAGAGGGCCCCGGCCACTAAAGGCCCTGATCACAGGAGGCACTAATTACAAAACTAACTACGTGGGAGAGCCATGCTTCGGCACGTATCGGCCGGCTCGACTCCGCTCGATACCACGGCCTCACAGAGAACCTTAACCAGAGAAACTTACCCGAAGACAGAAGAAGGCACATAGCTCAGACTAGAAGAAACTACGCAGTGTGTGAGCCTACTGCCGTAAACACCTTATTTGCACAAAGATGTTTTCCATACCGAGGAGGTATGCTGTTCAACAAAGTAAACAAAATAGTTCCCTTGTCCAACTGTAGTAAAGCAGAATGCAAACATACAATTAATAAATGGTTACTGAAATTTAGTTACTCGGAAACAGAAAAAATCCTAGATGTAAGAATATAAATTTATGTGTACAATTTATAAATAAATATGTATATATATATTACAAATATGTTATTAAATGTTGTATATTAATTTAGGTATTATATTATATATACACTACATATTACAAACAAGAATTAAGCAAATTTGATAAAATTATATATCCCTTAAACACACACATACCCACACGCGCGCACACACACACACACACAAACACGCACGCACGTACGCACGCACGCACGCACGAACGCGCGCATGTACTCTCGCCTGCACGCACGCACGCACACAATAAAACTTGTTACCGTTTACTCATTCACACACACACTCAAAATCGAAAATCTTGTACGGAATGCTGTAAACATTATGTAATTTGTGGAGATGAAATAAATATTTTTATTACTATTATTTATTATACAAATATAGCATACACAACATGAAAAAAGGCAAAATACAAGGTAAGTGGCAAAATACAAATACTTGCCACGTTTAATTAACCAAGACGCTACTCAAATATCAAAATGTATCTACAGCATATATATATACGATTAAAACTATATTTATAAGGAAATACTACAAACCTTGTGCATTTATTATACGTGTTATGACCCTCTTGTACTGATTTCAACCCGATTCAGTCCATTATATGCGCGACACATCCTTACCCATTACATAGTATAGCCATTATGTTTCTTTCTTATTTCAGGGAATTGTTACGTGTACATTTGTGTAAACAGTCACCGGGTTCAAAAATTAGCAGAAACAAACAAGCAAAAAGAGGAATCAGGAGATATACCGGAAGAAGGAGGAAATGTTTTGATTAAATGAATTATACTAAATGAATATTTGTATTAAATTTAACAAGAATTAATGTAATATTAGTGGTTTATACAACTATTTACACTTCACGATGAAGCTGTTTACCTACGTACGTGTGTGGAATACGTATTATATACCTTTTATACAATAAACCACATCATGTTTTTGAATAAAAACTATTATTTTGTATAACAGCGAGAATGTAGATAATTAGATGTGTAACTCAGGACTTGTCGCGATAATATTTAAAAGGTACATACCTCTTGGTTACCCGACGTTTCGATAGAATTGCACCGATCGTGGTATGTATAATATGTTTAAATTTAATAGGTTTAAAAAAAAAATGTTTGCAAGACAAAAAATAAATTAGAAAAAAGGAAGACATATGACACATAAGACAAAGCAAATGGGCATTGAGAGTCAAATTGGTTACCTACTTGTAATATGTCGGCATTCCATTATAGTCCAGCGTATGACGGTAAAAATAAGGTACAACCTCCCAATTTTTTCAAGAAAGATGGATTTTCTTGAAAATTTGGAATTAAGCTCTACTTACCTCCCACTTCAAAATCTACCCTATGCCGATGTGTGCTAATGACTCTTAGGGGTGAAAACTATCCCTAATTGACAAAAATTAATAAATGTAGGCATTTAACGAATGAAAAAAAGGTATATAGCTTTTGATTAAAGATAGTTTTATAGTTTGAAACACTATTTGTGAGTTTTCAGCCCAATTACAATGTTAAATCCTTGTATTTATTATTAAGCTATGGAAGCTCGGCCGGCAGATTTTGGTCTCGCCGCGCGTTGAGTTTGTAAGGGGGGAGACGCGACATAATATATGACACACAACTATACATAGACACACACACACACACACGACCCCTTCACCAGGTGCCAATGATGAGAACACTATGCTATCTAATACCTTTCAACGAGCAATTCTTGTATATATATATATATATATATATATATATATATATATATATATATATATATATATATATATATATATATATATATATATATATATATAGAATGCGAGTACTGCACTTCAATAATATTTTTAATTCACTAATACCAAACTATAATAACGATGACGATACTACGTGACGCAAAACGAGTGCGGCCATTTTTGACTACCCTCTCAACATTAAAAAAGCTTAACTATTTGTAAACGATAACGGGCTTAATAACTCTTGTCACTCAATAGCAACACAATAATCTGCGATTAGTTTACAAAATAATGTTTTAAGTGCTTTAAAAGTACGTCACTCGAAACCACTATTTTATATTTTTTGTACAAACTTGAGGGTCAATGCGCGGGCTGTTATACTAAAAATAAATTAATAATATTTTACAGGTTTGTAATTGACGTAGTATTACAACATAATTTCACTATTACAAAAGGATTTTTGAAAAAAAATAATTTCGACCGACCCTAATATATATATATATATAATATACCTATAAAATCTGAATCTAGGAAACGGCTCCAACAATTTTGATGAAATTTTGTAAACAGATACAGTTTTGCATTTTAAGTTCAACTGCATAGTTGTATTTCCTGTAAAAATGCAATTTTACAAAAAAAAAACTGGGCCTGCAGCAAGCCCGCAGAGGTAGATTTCGTGTTTTTTAATTTTTATCTCCAAATATATAAGTCGCATTAAAAACTTTAAATGTCTACATTGTAGACAAATATTACCGATTGTAAAAAGGTTAACAGTTTTGGAGCTTTGAATTTTTTAAACAAATTTTGGTTTTCCCCCCTCCGCTCTCTTTTTTTTTTTTTTTGTGCGTGTGGAAACCCCCTCGGGCCGTCACCCCACCGGGGTTTTTCGGTGGGGCGGTGTGTCGGAATCGAACCGACTAAAACCACACGGTGTGCCGTACTGCGCCTAAATTAGGAGGGATCCGGGAACAGCTTTTATTAAGACATCCGGACCCCCCCTAGCGCCTGCCCGCAAAAGCGCGGGCACCATCTTCGGGTAACAACCTCTCAATTAGGCGACGTCCAGGCACACGCGGACGCCACCTCCTCGGGGGGGGGCACTATAGCGGGTGGAAGGGAAAACCCGTCCCGACCACCCGCGGCCACACTCAGGGCGGCATGAGGCGCTGGAAAGCTCGCCTCCGCCGCCCGGTTCGCCGGCGGCGAATTAAGTCCGAGTGGAGATCGTCCTCCCGGACCCGTTCCGCCGCCTCCTTCTGCGAGATGACGTCCTCACAGAAGGTAGCGACCGCGGTAAAATTCCTGTCGCTACCGGCCATGGAGCGTATGACGGCCGGTAGCCCTCTCCCGTTTTTTTCGCTTACCGTCACCTAACTCGGCCTCTCCTGAAAACAGGTTGTCCTCGACCCGGGAACTTGACGTGACTGGTACCAGGGACAACTTCCATTGGTGATCCGATCCAGCAGTGGCATGGAGCAGTTACGCGGGCCGATTTTGACGAGGTTTAAAAAACTATATAATAATATTGATTATAATATATAGAGACAGAGATATAGTGATTTGTATTGGCACACTCATAAAATACAAGAGCGCATACACGCGACGGATTATGGATGTGGTCTGAGGAGCGCGGACATAATTTATAACGTTCCAAGTCCAAGACACCAAATAGCTACCTATCTAGGTTTGCTTAAAAAGTCACACAGAATCTACACGACAACGAAAGAGAAAACACTGGGGCTTTTGAGAATCACCCCCTTCTCAGGAGCGTACCCAGTCAATAACAAAGACTGCAACCCTAAGGACCCACGGATTCACAGGGTTCAAAACTCCGATTGGAACTTGGCCAGCAAAATCTTCATGCTCAACCAAGTAAAATGTGCTATAAGTAAATTGTAAATAAATAATTGTAAATTTTGACACTCTCCTTCTACATCTGGTAAAACTGTTCCTAACTAATTACGCCAGATCAATCATACCAGATCAATGGTCACAGGTCACGGTACGCCTACCGGTGGGGATGACTAGTAGGGCTAAGTGTAACTGCCGGCTTCATACTGAAAGTAGGGAAAAGGGACTACTCCGTTCTGAAATTCTTCTTCCCTATTATTCTTTCCTCTTTTCTTCTAAAAACTATGGTAATGGTATGGAGTTATAGACCAGCACATCAAACAAGCACTATAAATGACTGAAAATACGAATGACTGGCCTGTTGGTCTAGTGGTTAGTGACCCTGACTGCTGAGCCAGAGGTCGTGGGTTCGATTCCCATCTGAGTCTGGGTGTTCTTTGTGTCCGTTATTTGTATGTTTGTAAAGTCCCCCACGACACAGGAGTAATTCCTATTGCGGGAGTTGTCTTTTAAAAAAAAAAAACAAAAAAAAGAGAAATAACAATACACTCAAAACGACAATCCTCAGAAAATGAGTGTAAAGGGTATTGACGTCACCAGCATAAAATGAGACAGTTTCATTAAATTCTTTACTACCCGAGGGTGACCATAAGGAGGCGTTTTATCCCTACTACTTTGGACCCTCGGTGTTGACTAACTCCTTGTAGATATGACTTACCTCGACTAAGTCAGACAGGGTAACGCAGAGGACCTGTTGGTATAGAGGACCATGTCTCCACTCCATCTCATCATTATTACAAGGAGCTCTCAGCACCATCAAAACCTGGTGCAGAGATAACGACCTAGCAATTTAACGCAAGCAAAACGATAATAATTCTATTCAATAAGAAAAAGAAGCTGGAAATATTACTTAACCTTACTAGAGAAGGAACGGATTTTGCCGTTCAATAAAATCCTTTCTTTCTTTATTAAGGTTAAGTATCTAGGAGACACACTTGACCAAAAGTTAACCTGGAATCCTCACTTCACAAACATATTCCATAAAGCAAAAATAGCATTATGAAGGCACTGTCGCATGCCTCACCAGTCATGCCACAGTGCCATGGTTACTTCAGCCCAAGATTGCCCATCGTAAAGTACGGAACTACCCTCTGGTGCCGTTAGATACGATGGGCAAACGACTACTTCAAAGAAATTAGACAGTCTACAACGTACGGCTCGTTTAATAGCCCCTGGAGATTCCGCTCAGTATCCATGTACAATAAAATTCTACCAAAAGCATTTACAGGATATGTACACAAGCGAAACCAAAGTGGGTATCACGAACACTAAACTCACTAAAAGACTCGACTTTCGAAACAGGATCTCTTAATATGCCAGCGGATGACATGCAAACAGAGATCGGCTTCGTGAGAAGGTAGAGAGGTGAAAAGGTTCTAATCCGTTCAGCCGTTTTGCATGAAAGAATATCAAACATCCATCTATCCTCACAAACTTTCACCTTTATAATATTAATAATATTAATTGAATAAAGTACAATTCCTCATGACGAAAATCTCATAAAAGCCGAAAAAAATTTAAAAATTCAATATTTGGGCTTTCAACAATTTTGTCGATTCAACAATTGTTGTGCCGATCGTCATTTCCACCCATGAGTTAATTGCTTAGAGCCTCGACCAACATCTTCAGAGGCTTACTTTAGGAAGCTGGATTAAGAGCCTGATGCAGAAGGCAGTCATCCACGATATGGCACGTATAGTGACGAGGTTTCTGTCTCTGGAACCCGCTAACCACCGGTAGCTTGGTCCCTGTACCCGATACCGGTGGGGCACTATTTTTGTATTTTTAAATGTATTTTGGATATAATTTGAATTTATTTAAAATGTAATTGAGATGTATATTTAAGTGAATAAAGAGAATAATAATAATTTGGACACATCTCACACACGGCCGTCTGATCCCAAACTAGGCAGAGCCTGTACTATGGTACACCAGACTGCTGATAAACATACTTATATATTACTAAATACATACATATTATAGATAAATTACACCCAGACAGAACAAATTATCGTGCTCATCACAATTATTTGTCCTGGATGGGAATCGAACCCACGACCTCTGGCTTAGCAGTCAGGGTCACTTGCCACAAGACCAATAGGCCAGTCGGAAATTTAATTCGAAATTCAAAAGACCTTCCAATAATTAAGTATAAATTTATACAAAATTACTATTGAGGTTTACAGCATCTACATTAAACATTTCCGATTTTGAGGGAAATAGGTAAAGACAGGGATTTTTTAAGAATAAAATTGCCTTTTGCCTTTATTAGGAAAAATAACCGTGAAGGGATGCCTGCTGAACATTCAACAACGCTTTCTTCGTCTGCCACTAATTATTAAAAAAAAAAACTAATTTAGTTAGGTACAACCCTACTGCAATGCAACTGCGTGCCATTAGCTGTAACCTTTTAAAAATGTACAATGCCGGTGTTCAATTCAGACATATCTTTTTATTAGCAATTCAAATGGTCTGTAATCATAAGCCCACCCCATCGTTAAATAGTTTTTAGGTCATTAATAATGCACAAGTCACCTTCCTGGCGGCACACGCGGTGATCATAATGTAATAGTAATAATACCAGCGACCGCAAAGAACGGAGTAAGTAAAAACCTTAGGTAAAATTTACTCCTTTCAAAATTGAATATTTTGTTATCAATATTAGAACCATATTTTTTTTCTGTTTCAGATTATTCTTGTCAGAAGTCGCTATCTAACGTCGCTCTCGTTAATAAGCTGTAATTGGCACCAATAAGTAACTAAGGGTGTGATACCTGTGTTGCCGTTGCGGCGGGGGAAGCTCCCTTCACCCACCATAGGTATGGGTTCAAAAAAACAGTTAACCCGGTTAGCTTCTATTTATTAATGTAGCCAATCTTCTCGCGACCGCCTCACGTCTCAATACAAATAGGAAACACTGGTCTTAGCTAGAATAGAGTCCATAGAAGACAGTCTTCTTGCACCAGGGCGTAGGACAGTCACAGCCCATAGTGAATTTCAATATATACATAATATAATATAATATAATATATGTAGTAGGTAGATAATAATATATGCATATTACAAAAATAATTTTTCGGATCAGTTCCAGAGATTTTAAAAAATTATCAAAAATCTACAATATTTAGTTTTCATCCACGTAAAGCACCCAGTGGGTGGATTGAAATGGGTGAAATCTGGGTTTTTACCCAGCCGTGGGTTTTAACCCGGGTGATTACTCATCTCTATGTATGTTGTTTACGAATTACATTTACTATTCCCGAACGATGTGTTTACTTTACCAACCGAAAACCAATCTACCATCATATACCACTGGACCGAACCGACCGTGACCTGATGCCACAAACAGACTCATAAATACACAGATACACATGTGCAGCTTATAACACCTCACATTTACGTCAGGGGCACAGAATACATAATAGTACCAGGGGTTAAAAATAAAATAAAACTAGCATTATGCATAGCGACATCTAAACAATTCTGAATCAATTACAATGTGTAACAATAATATGTCTACTACTTCTTATTTCCGACCATAGATGGCATTTTAAATGTTATTTCTTACGACCATGTCCATGTCTATTGTAGTTATATATGCTATAGTATCTATAACATAAACTTATCGCTTTCGCTCCAATCAATATGCGAGTATGTGTTTTGTAAAATATTACACCATTTTTTTTATTTTTAAGAGCAAGCAACTACATTATAGTAGGTCTTTACCTATGAAATTGCCGTTCTGCAGTACTGGCTATTTCAAATCATTTTTTTTTTTTGCCTAAGAAATCTAATTTCAAATTAATTTTATTTTGAAAATGGATTTTTGAAGTGAAAACTTCTTTAGGCACGTTTTTGCCCTTTTGCTTTGGGGAAAAAGCACTGAAATCGTTACCGTCACGCTAATCCCACTAATATTGTAAATGTTAAAGTTTGGATGGATAGATAGATGGATTTTTGTTACTCTTTCACGCAAAAACATCTGAACCGATTGCGATGAAACTTGGAATGTAGTCCCACGGGATCGGGACTTACGCGGCCGCAGGTGAAACCGCGTGGCGGTAGCACCGTAATAAAAATATTGATCCACTAGAGGGCGCTGATCTAAACATTGAGTTCTATCAGCTCCATATTAATTATTAACGTCACCAACCTGCTAATGTTACGTTTCGTTGTTTCGTTAAAGTTTTCACTTCTGTCGGCAGTCCCATGACCGCCTATTTTTTTTTAAAAGTAGTCTTTTATTTATTGATTAGTATTGTTTTCATCGCATTTGAATCTTTTTCGTCATCATGGATACGTTAAAAATTCGAGTAATTATGGAATATAAGTACTTACCGTCGTGGCAGCAACGCGCCACCAGCGGCACGCAACATCAACAACGTTTACGGGGTTAAAACTACAAACCAACGCACCGCCTGTTTTTAGTTTGCTTCCGTTCTGGAAATTTCGACCTGAAAAATGAACCTCGTGGTCGTTCGAAAACTTTGGTCGACAATGAATTAAAGGCGATTGTGGAAGCTGATGATACTTAATCTACGGCTGAATTAGCAGCAGCTTTCGACGTTAGCGTCAAAACAATATTGGTACATTTGCGTCAAATTGGCAAGGTAAAAAAGGTAGGTAGGTAGCTTGACAAATGGGTGCCCCACGAACTCAATGATCGCCAGTGCGAAGTACACGTCAAGACGTGCCTTGCATTGCTCAACAGGCACACAAACGAAGGAATTATGAACCGCATTGTTACCTGCACAGCAGACGGTCTCCATGTTCCAGCGTCCAGCGTCAAGAAGGGCATCAATAAACTGCCACTGCGTTGGCAAAGATGCATCGATTGCATCGGTGATTACTTTGATTACTAGAAATAAAAAGTATAGAAAACAAAATGTTTGATTTTTTTCAAACGGCAATTTCATTGGTCCTAATATTTTTAAGGTAGGTTTATTTAGCAAAAGTATTTTTCACAGTCGCCACTGATCAGCCCTCCCTTAGGCCTATTCACTATCAACGCGGCAAGCAGTCCTCTATGTAGAGGCTGTCTCAACGCGGAGGAAACGGCCGCCCACGTTGTCCTGGAATGCGAGGGAGTGGCCACACAACGGGCAAGTATCCTCGCGGGAGCGAGGTCGCTCCTAGAAGCCTGTGAACGCCCCAGGAGGCTTCTGTGCTTCTGGAAGGAGCTAGGCTGGCTCAACTAGTCAGCCTATCTGAACGCATAATGGACCGCATATGAGTCTAGATGCGGAAACAGAGCCCTATACCAATACCAGCCCTTAGGCCCCTTAAACAATAAAGCAAAACTAAAGATTTTCTTAAGCGTTGTGACTATTTGTTTGCGGATTACTAATGTATAAGGAAAAAACTTTTCCCATATAATATATATGCTTAATATCTGTTCTCGGTAAGTCTTAGTTCATATGGTTCACACTAATATGACTTACACAAATAAAAATCACATCGCAAACTATTTTTCGCAAATGTTCATTTGGCAAATAAACATTTGTTATCTAATTAACAAATTCTTTTTTGGCAAGTAATTGTTTAACTAATTATTATATAACAAAAAGTAAAATAATATTAACGGGTAGTGAGTCTATGCCCTATGGTACGCGGCACTTTTAAATTAAATTACGACGAAAAAAAGGAGGTTTTCAATTTGCCGGTAGGTATATTAATTATTTTTTTTGTATATATCTATGTTTCCTCTCCGTTATTTAGGAACCGATTTTGATTATTCTTTTATGTTAGATAGGGGTCAAGAGTGGTCCCATGTCAAGGAAGTCAGGATCTGATAATAGAATCCTGATAAAATTGGGAGAAAACCTCGAAAATTATAAGAACAAATAGTGTTTCTGTTTACTTTTCATTACTTTATCAGGTATTTGCATTTAGAAACCATCACATCATGCAGCTAAGCTGATGATGAAAAAAAACATAAAATAAAAAAAAAAGTTTAAATCTTAAGTATTGAGCTTATTTATATAGACTCTCAAATTTTATATAAACTTATTTTGAGTCGGCCCAAATAATAAAATGATTAATTACCTACGTAGAGCCATGTCCATTTCTACGTAGGTACATATAAAATTTTGATAATTAATCAGTTTGTTGTTTGGCGTCGACTCAAAATTAAAATGGGATACTATTCAGACAGGAGGCAAAACTTTTTCTAAGCGGTGAAGTACATGGTATGTTATGTCTCTTTCTCACACCTAGGTATTTGTGTAAGGCTAGGTAAGTATCTCACCTGCATACATTGTTCTTCTACTAAGCTAGTACCTATACCTATACTAAATTTATGGGTAGAATAGGGTGGTGTTATGTTGTTCTCTAAATTTAAGGCATACACAAATAATGAAAAGCCACATCTAAATAACACTATTTTATTGCAGTTCAGACATAATGACTATTGGTTATAAACTGACAACTTAACATGGCCAGGAAGGTGGTTCTCCTGGCTTTACACGGCCTCCATACAGGGCAGACTTATCCCTGAAGTTAGTCATCCTGAGTGTTTCTTTGTCATCTAAGTACTTGCCAATGAAAAAGCCAGTCATTGGCAGTGCAAACCAGATGTAACGAGGGGTGATTCCAAAGAGAGCCATGTTTTAATTAGTTTTGCAGCTCTTTCAGTGATAACTTCCACTTCCTAGTGTGGTTCCAGTCTGCAAAAATTGCAGAAATAGTCAGCACTGGGAAACTGATACTCACTAAGTTTCGGCTTAGGAACTTTATTAACGCCATAAACCTGCAAATAGAATCGATTATAATGTCATATTCACAAATGCTAAAACCTTGTCGCTGATAAGTCATTGCTACAATTACTATAGAAATGACAAAAAAAATGTCGTCAGAATAATTTGTTCCACTAATTACATTGCTGATGTTGATGAGAATATATTATTAGTAATTTTTTAAACATTCAGAACAACCCACCCCCCCCTCCAATTCTGAATTTTTTTAAAAACTGAAGACGAGAATTGTTTATTTGTCTTATTTCCCTCTCTCTCATTTCAGATTCCTGTAACTAAAATCCTTTAACTATTCCTATTGCCTACAATTATTTTTATTGATGAAGAACAACTAAATAATGTCTAAAAGTAATGTCCAGGTCTCCAGCTATCTGCATACCAAGTTTCATCGCAATCGCTTCAGTAGTTTTGGCGTGAAAGAGTAACAAACATCCATCCATCCAAACTTTCACATTTATAATATTAGTGACATTGATATTTGAGCAGAATGTAAAAAAATAGAACGCGGCGGGTCTACACTAAATACATAAAAGGAGATAATCCGTACCTGTACTTTTGTGCAGTTAAATGAAAAACGCGACACGATAAAACAATACGCTGGAATGGAGAACAATTTCAATAGATTCCAATATCAATATGATCAGCTATACACATACAAAGTCGATATTGGTCCGATGTACGATAGGTATACGATACATGAATATATCGAGAGGGAGAGAAATTATTTTTAAATTAAAAGTCTCTGATCTGCTCCCAGCGTCACATTGATTTGTATGCTTGCATTTTTGTAGGCTGATTTGTATTAAATTAAATGTCTTAACGCCCTTGTTAATTCTGGATTATCTGCTTGCTTTATATTGAACTTATTGTGTATCGTCTAATCAAGAAAAAAGCGGACATTTGATTACAAAAAGCGGAGATGTCAGCTAAAAAACGGACGTCTGGTAACCCTAGTCATTAGTTTAATTGTACGCGGTATACTTTTTGTGTGGTATGGTGAATGAACCAGCGTTCGGCGCCGTCGAAACACCTGATTCCATAAATGTTGTTTAATTGTTTTAGGCCGTATGGGGTATTTATTTATTTTTTTTCGGTAAAAGGTTCCGTTTTTACTCATTGTGATAACACTTAACCAAAAAAAAATAATTACGATAGTTCCTGAGATATACTAAATAAATGTATATTAAATATATATACAACAATTGCTTTTTTTGTGTACAATAATGAGAACTTACTTTTACTTTTCAAGAGGAAGAGAATACTTTGCAAGTAAGGTAGCAAAATTATAATTAACAGAAATAGGTTACAGATGGGTCATAAAGATTTAAAGCGTTTTACATAAGTTGGACACATAAAGAGTTAAAGTTGTTATTGGTTAGTGTAAACACCATGATTGTTTTAACATGGTTTATAGTAGCATGACCTGTATTTGTCTACGTATGTAATGGAATCTATCAACATAGTTGTCCTCAACTTCAAGATGTCTGATTAACAATACTAAAAAATAAGAAAATAAATTATAGTTTAGAAAAACACAATAATTTAATAGCAAACTGAACTAAAAAGTAGAAAATAATCTTTGAATGTAAAAAGCATGGGTTGCTTTTTTTTATGGTATAGTGGGCAAACGAGCAGACGGGTCACCTGATGGTAAATGACTACCGCCGCCCATGGGCACCTGCAACTCAAGAGTCACAAGTCCGTTGCCACCCTTTAAGGGAGTAGGGGAAGAGAGGAAAAGGACAAGAGTAGGGGAGAGGGAAGGGTTAGGTCCTCCGATAAGCTCACTCACGCGGCGAAAACCAATGCAAGCATTGCTTCACTGCCGATTTTCTGTTAGGCCGGGGTATCACTCCGGTCGAGCCAACCCATACGGTGCCAAAGGATAACTCTCCCACGCTAAAATTATTTAGTGTGTTTTTCTATAGTATCATTTATTTTCAGAGTTTAAGTTTTCACACATATCAAGGACTGATGACAATACTTTACCAAAAACTAAGGTAATATTTAGTTTTGCTATTCAATTGTTTCTTTAATTTCTTTTAAACTATAATTTATTTAATATCACAGAGACGGCCTGATGGTATGTGGTAATTTTAGTAACATATGGTCATTATGACCAAGGATGTTGCTAAGATGAAAGCATGATAAGTTATGTGTGAAGTTTTAAATAAATGGTATGGATTGGAATAAATGGTTGCTTAAGCAATTTGTTCAATTAGACACTGATCAGTGCAAGTATTCATTTGTATCTACATTGCTTATAGGCAACATAGAGAAACAAAAGTCAAATACTGGAGCAAAGCTCACCCACTGATAGTATGCATCGCTTGTGAGTACTGGTTTGTTTTGTCACACTGCTTGACAAAGCTTTGTAACATAACAAACCCTGCAGTTGGAAACAACTATACTTATCCGATATAGTCCCTACTAATTACTTTTTATTGTGTTTAGGGGAAACTGAACATTTTAGACTTTGTAGACTCTACACATCCATAGTTTTATTGAAATGCATAAATAAGTTTGTGCTAACATGGTGGAAAAGTATATAACAAAGGAAGTCATTACAACAAAGACAGATTCAAGAAAACAGCAACAGCATGTATTAGTCCCTAATTTGACGACTATATTAATGGAGTTAACTTATTAAGTTACTGTTTGAGAGCATAACTTGTGTTTAAATGAAAATAATTTCTAGTTTTACAACCTTATGATTTCCCTCAGATAAAAAACGGTCTTTGGGATATCTGCACTATCACTACTTAGTTTAAAACAAAGTCCCCCTATGCGTCTGTCTGTCTGTTCGCAATAGACTGAAAAACTATTTTCATGTGGCTTTCACTAATAGACAGAAGCCACAGCTATGTGTTAATGTGACGTAAACATTCATGAGGAAGCTTTTGGTGTAAAATTTGTACCCGTGCGAAGCCGGGGCGGGTTGCTAGTTTAATAATAAATGTCACTATTATGCGATTGTGTATACAACTGTATTCTACTTGGAAAAACCCAGACAGGGAAACTGAGCATATGTTGATTTCGTCTTGTAAATTTAAGGCCAGACTCAGATATGCACAAAAAACGTTATATGATTATTTTGTTGAATACAATATACGTGCGTGTTAAAAATACTGCCATGAAGAATCTGCCATAGATGTAGGTAGGGATTGTTACATAATCATTTCAATAAAATAAATACCTTCATACTTTCTTCTACACTAGGATTTTTTAGTATTTTTACATAGGACAAAGGCTATTTATTGCAACTCATTCCCAATGTCGATTCGAGTCAAATAAATATTCACAAAATACACTATAAAAACATGCCACTAAGTTTCGATCGCCACAGAAGGTCTACATATAGTAAACGGAACCTATGGAAGTATGGAATCAAGATTTGTAATTTTTATTATTATTTAACAATATTAATAATAAATTAAGAAAAACTAACCTAAGTCCAAAGACGATTCCGTAATTTAATTCTATTTTACTGACACCGTTTGACATAAAAGAAAACAGTCATAGACATTCATAATCGAAGTGACCATAGACTAGATTTTCGACGAGAAAATAAAGAAGTTTTGTTTTATTTCATTCTCCAGCATACCTTGAACAGTCATTGCAGTGTTTGTATATCTTTGAGTCATTATATAAACTTTCCAAACATGACAGGTCAACATATTTAGGGTGAGGTGTCCGAACAAAAAAAATAGGCAGTCATTCAAATGACTGCCGACAGAAGTAAAAACTTAAACGAAACGAACGACGAACTAAAAATTAGCAGGTTGGTGACATTAATTAATTAGGAGCTGACAGAACTCAATGTTTAGATTAGCGCCCTCTAGTGGATCTATATATGTATTATTAACGTGACGCCCAGGAGTTCAGTGCTTTTTCCCTATAGCAAAGGGCACAACGTGACTGAAAAAGTTTTCACTTCAAAAAATCTTCTATATTTTAAGATTTTTATCATATTTTTTTTTTACATTTCAATATCAACAAGACACAAGACAGGCTTTGGACCTCACAGCGCTCAAAATATTGAAGCAGTAGAATAAAACCAATCATGTTCACCAGTCACATTGAGAGCTATTTGTTACTCCATTGGGTGCTATTTCTGACTCCATTGAAAGAATTTTATCACTCCGTGAAGCTTTTTGGCACTCTTTACCAAACTGATCTGTAGTCCAATATTTCTAGGCGTTCTATAAAACTGGTTTCATATAAACTGACTGCGTTAATTTCACCTTCCCATAACGTAAACAACGACGTCACTCATAACGTACGTAACATTTAATACAGAATTGTGTTTAATTGTCTCTTAATAACCCATTACACAAAATTCAAGTCTTATTTAGTACCTATTTAGACATTTTGGAAGTAAGAGAAACACAGCGTTCTCTGATTTTCTCTGTCCAAACTACTTGAGAACACAAAACGATAAATGTCGAAAGATAAATCTGTTGAATTGTTGAGCAAGTACATAGAGTGTGCAGAGAAATAAGATCGTCACTAGAAAACAAAGAATATTGTTTATCAATTTTTCTCGACATTCAACAGGCCTTCGACAGAGTCTGGCACAAAGACCTGTAGTATAAAATAAAATTCACACAAACACCCGTTCTTTGCAATCCTAAAATCCTATTTGTCCGACAGCATCTTTCAAGGAAGAGAGAACGACTGCACCACAAACTTCTATGTAATATAACCAGGAGTGCCACAGGGTTCTGTGCTTGGACCTCTCCTAAACGCGCTATACACATACGGCTTGCCGCAAAGTCCAGGAGTTACCGAGGCAACCTTCGCCTTACTTGCCTCTAATAAATATCCAATAGAAACTTCTCGGGTCTTACAAAACAACCTGAATGAAATTGAAAAATGACTAATCAAATGGAGGATCGCCGTTAGTATACCAAAATCAGAGCACATAACATTCACTCTCCGAAAAGAAGATTGCTCTCCAGTAAGGCTGGTATTCAACTACCACATCAACATAAAGTATTTTTTCTTATAGATAATATAATGAATTAGACTACGGTGCATGCTAGCTTTTTGTTTGTGCTACAAGGACAATGTGGATAATAGTTTCTAACATTTTAGTAGACCAGTAGTAAAATATTATGAGAGGCTGTTTGTGCCCGAGTGGTGCGATGGAGGAGTTGCTGACCAATGGAATCGTTTTTTGACGTAGAAATAATTACTTGATGATGTCGGTAATTTTTCATATTACTATCCTGTTTTTCATTTTCGGAACATTCAGACTCGGTTTTGTGTTCATTTACATCAAATCACCATCATCTTCATCGGAATGTTTTCATTTTCACTCCATTTATCGTCTTCTTAGTCAATGACTTATGTTTAGAAGCCACGATTGAAGCCTAAAACCAAATAAAATTAGATAAATAAAAAAGTAAATAAAAACACTTTTCGTAACACCACCATGAGTCCCTACCTAGGCCTCACTCTCGACCAAAACTCCTTCTTCGATAAAAACTCGAAAAAAAACCTTCGCAAGAGACCATTGAGGTGCCCACTTCCGAAGTCTGGCTCCTAAAACTTATGGGGACAGCGGCCGCACTTTCGCGGCTGCTACCCAATTTGGGGGGGCCCGACATAAAATCACTGTTCGATGCACTTCCACGAATCATTCTTTAACAGAACTCTCGACATGACCAGATTAAGTGACTGCGCAGTGCCCTTATCTTCGCTACTGGTTAGTATTTTATTTTTAATATAATAGTCATAATCTGGTCAGACTTTCGATAGACTCACATTATATACTAGCCATTCTCTGCAGTTCCACCTACATTTATGGTCCGCCCGTAAGGGTGATTAAAAATATTGTTATTTTTCAGGATGATCAAATCTCTTCAAACACGATGCTTGACTTACCTACTTCAAGACACTTTAAGTGCAATGGTAACTATATACATTACATAACCTTCTTTTATGAAAGATGCTCAGTATTTTAAACAGTTATTGTCAGATTAATTACGTTCTATGTCAGTATATGAATAAGTTATTGTTGCTATTTTCTAAAAGAGATTTTGGTAGGTTATTACTTATTATATATGTCGCATATACACATGATGGATTATTAAAAACAAGGCAGACCCGCTGACCTTCTTTGGGCCATCGATTCTGTTTACATTATCATAGGATTGATACTTTTATAACTGTTATACTACGCATATATAAGCTAGTAATATATTTACACAGAGGATAGCAATAAAAACAAGTACCTAAATTAAATACCAGAACACCTATTTGGCTAACAGATGATATCCGGTCGCTTATATCTAAGAAAGCTGCAGCCAAATTTAAAGTAAAAACGAGACCTACATCTTCCAACTGGGAAAGGTATACTCGCATACGAAATCACTGCAATAAGGTGTGTAGAGATGCACAACGCCAACACATTCACAACTCTGTAGAAAACGGTGATCCAGCGAAAGTATGGAAATTTCTTAGAACATTAGGGGTCGGGAAATCACGACAAGAAGACATTCCTAAAAATATAAACATTGATTTATTAAATCAACACTTCTCGGCCTCGTCTCTTTCTAATAGGACTATAAAGGCAAACACAATAAACTATCTTTCAGCTCTGCCAACCCCTAGCTATCCCTCATTTGTCTTTAGTCAATTCACTACTTGTGATGTTAAGAAGAGTATTATGTTAATCACATCCAATGCGGTTGGAAGTGACTGTGTCAGCCGTAATATGATCCTTCCCATTCTTGATGAGATTCTTCCAGTCATCTGTCACATCCTTAATTCCTCTCTCTCCAGTGGTGTATTTCCAACCTTATGGAAAAATGCACAGATCATTCCCCTACCTAAAAAAAAACATCCTACTTCTTTCTCTGACTATCGGCCTATTTCAATACTACCTTTTCTGTCTAAAGTCCTTGAACGTCTCGTACATAATCAGCTCAGTGTGTTTCTTCACAAAAACAACCTTCTGAATCCTTTCCAATCTGGTTTCCGGCCTGGACACAGTACCGTCTCAGCTTTGGTGAATATTAAGGATGACATCAGATACGGTATGGAGTGTGGAAGTCTAACTGTTCTCGCGCTCCTAGATTTTTCCAATGCTTTCAACACGGTGGACTTCGACATCATAATTAACATAGCTCGTTCACTTAACATATCTCCAATGGTGATTGATTGGCTTCGAAGTTACCTGTGTGGACGCCGACAATGTATACGCATTGATAACACCCTCTCTTCTTGGTGTAATACATCTGTTGGTGTGCCCCAGGGCAGGGCTACATCACTCGCTCGAGGCCGCGTTTTATATACCTACCAATTTAGCTCACCGTCCACGGTAAAAGTGTCAGTAGGGGCGACAATACGTAGCTGAGAGCACGCACGCACGGCAGAACGGTATTCTCCGTAAATAAAAACAAAATGTCAAATCGAACTTATTATGAAGTGGAGATGTTTTGTTACTGCTATAGGTATGTATTTATTATGTTAAATTGCGTTATTGTTAGACGTTAGTGATCTGTAAAATCCTTTAAAAATAAGTTGCAAAAATGATTTTAGCTATTACTTTTTGTCAATATAATAAAAAAACATCTCCACTTCAGGTGTTTATTCTTTACCCACCATTGCCGCGTGGCTGTACTAATAATAAATAATATAATAAATAAATGTTGCTTAATTTTAATCTTCTAATTCTACTTTGAATTTGAATTGAATTGAATTGCTTATATATAAATTCTATACGATGTTGATGAATGATGATGATGTAATAAATGTAGTCTATTAAACCGTCAATAATAAACCCATAATTTCTACGAAAGGTGACGAACTTAGTAGGTGTGAACTGCCAGCGTATTCATTTGTTGTAACTTGTAGGCAAGGCGAACTGACGGCTGCTTCTCTCACACAATATGTAATATAGTTAGATATATAGTGAAAATAATAATAAGAGCTACTGAAATATAAAACATATTGAGATCGGCACGGATTGGGGTTTTTATTTCAGTAAGTAGTTATTTGTTATTTAATACTTTTGTGTAACATATGTTACACAAAGTTTAAATTATCAGAGTATCTTTCTCTAGTCTACGCAACAGCCATTACTAGCAACCCGCCCCAGCTTCGCACGGGTATCAGAGACATCTTCAACAATCGTGATCATATTTCAACCAACTTACACAAAACCTTAACAAATTACATGCCTAAACCTTCCTCATAAATTGTTCTATGTATTGATGAAAACCACATGAAAATCTGTTAAGTAGTTTTTGAGTTTATCGTGAACAAAAAGACAGACAGACAAACGCGGTGGGGGACATTGTTTTTTACCGCTAAAATCGATCGAGTTATCGATCTGAGCGCCACCTTTATGGCATTATTCAGATGTAAATAATACTTAAAGTTACGTCAATCTCTCCAACTGGGTTTACTGAAATTTTACCTTTAATAACTTTTAAACGAGCTGACTTAGCGAAAAATCATATCTGAGCTTTTTCGTAGATCGGTTAATTTCCTACAAGAATGTGTATTGATTTTTACAACTCGTCAATTCGTTGGAACGTGACCAAATTTCAAACA
This sequence comes from Callimorpha dominula, assembly GCA_949752705.1. Lineage (NCBI taxonomy): Eukaryota > Metazoa > Arthropoda > Insecta > Lepidoptera > Erebidae > Callimorpha > Callimorpha dominula. The sequence continues at coordinate 3,568,097 of OX456990.1, forward strand.
AAATATATATTTATATATATCCAAGTATTGTTGTAAATATGTCTATGTCTTTAAATTTACATGGTTTGAGTGGCTGAATTAAAATGCAATAATATTGGGATACAATGCCTCGGTTTCCTGATACATTGAGTTTATTTTTATTTTCCATTTGTCTTTTTAACTAAACGATTAAATAAAAAAAATGAAATAAACAAATACTTGTCACACATTAAAATACATTTAAAATGTCTTTATTTAATATTACTTACATCAAAAAAAAAATTATGTTTCATTAAAAAGTCCCGAAATTTTGGGGTAACCTCTATGCACTGGTAGTAAAACCGTCACGCACACAAGCGCAGATATTCTATGTTAACACTCGCGTTGGGCGGGATTCACTCACACAGCTCCAAAAAGTGGCTTCAAAGTAAACGGTGACTTTTGTACTGGTCACGGTATCTGGACCTATATATAATCTAAGATTTTTAGGTTTTTGACAGAATATTATGAATGCCAAAAAAATATATATATGCTACTCAATACTGAGTACAACATAAATCACAGATTGCTGCTTATAAAATGCGCGATTAAAAATTTCTTTGATTTAAGGTTCCGGTATCATGCAATCAAATGAGGGTACAAATGAATAGGAATCTCAGTACTAATCGCAAAAACTTGTAGCGGTTTGGTAGTAAAATTTTATTAAATAAGTAAATGAATATTTCTTTGATTACATATAAAGAATAAGTATAATTTTTAAAAATAGAAGAAGATACTGTGAAATTATAACTGATTTTCGAAAATAATTCCAATTATTTTGTCATTGTTGTAAACTGTTGTAAATATAAATGGGTAATATCGACAACATCCGTTTTTATTTTTTTTGTATTTTAATTACCGGGGCTCCGGGGTATTTGAGAAACTTTTGGCGTCAGCCGTCAGGTTACTTAGATATATTTCAATTTCTATCTACTATTCTTCTTTTATCTATTTATTATGTTTCATTTCACATGATTGTTTTACTTTTTCTAATTCCTCATTTTTGTAAAAAAACATAGTTGACTAAAACAAACATGTTGCAGATATATATATTTTTATTTTATAAAATTTGAAAAACACAATTTTCACAATTATATTACATTAAAATTTACATTTTTCATGTTGTAGTTTACAAACATAGCATTTTGTACTAGCAACATTACATGAAATTGATTATGTTGGTACGATGTAATTGCGACTCGAGTGTTGCGTTCGCGAACAAACATCTTGCTAGCATACAACGAGCATGGAGCGAGTGAGCGAGCGAGTGCCCTCGTCATCGTGTTCTGGTTTTCGAGTTACAAATTGCAGTGTAGGGTGCTAAAATTATGTTATTGAAGTGAACAATAGAATTGGTGATGTTGGCCTTAGGCTTATTGTTATTTTGTAAAAAAACTGTTAAAGAACACACGTTTACTGTAATAATCCGTCAAAAATCGAGAAAGCTTCAAACGTGTTTGAAGCTTTCGTTTTTGCATTAATGGAACTATGAACCTGGACCCTTTAACGTTTAGCTTATCGCAAATCAATTATCTTGTCGTAAATTTAAGTAAGAAGAACTTCAAGCAGACCAATCAAGAGTTATCTCAGGTAAGAAACTGCCACTTTCGAGCTATTCTTTGTTTTCTGTTGTCGCCATATTGTGAATACGGAAAGTCATGATCGTTTGGTAATAGCGCGGAGTTGTTGTAATAGTCATAGTTTGCTATATTTATTGATGTCTAGTATTGCAATGCGTCTTATATGTTGCCAAATCATCTATTACGTGAATCTGTGATCTGCCATACGGTATATGTAACGGATGTGGTTGACTGCTTTCATAGCGCTTCGGACGCTCCACCGTTATCTGCAAGCCTTTGTGTGGGTCCTATTAATAATTCTGTGCATAAAACAGTGAAAATGCTCTTAGAATGCCTCTTACTATTGTAATTCTAATAGATAATCATCTTGATAGTGTTTTATATTATAATGCAAGCTGGGCAATTCCTAAATACAATAATACCTATATAATACACTACGTAAGTCATTGCAAATAGACTTGGGAAATTATATTGAGTCATTTTGAGAAAAAAAAGTTGGAGGTTGTATATAAAAATATTGTGGGTCATTTGAAATGGAATTATGAAAATGTTCAAAATGTAATATTATTTCATCTTTAGGCAATGTAAATATTTTTAATTTAGTTCTTTTTATACAGATTTCATAGATTAAACTAGTTAACATAACAAATATTTTAAAATATTAAATAAACAAATATATACAATTAATAAATTGTATTATGAACCTTAAAGTACTCAGAGCCTAAACTGTACAATGGTAATTGTAGTAAAAAACAACTGATATGGTATTCATGTGATGTAAAAAATGCATTAATTACAATTACTCTGTACACTTTTCCTCATATCTTATTTGAGTCAGACAAATGATAATAAATTAAACCTTCAGCTCATCAGTGTTGCTGGATACAAATACATTAATTGCAATCTTTTGCCAGTGGCTTCACTTGCATTACTTAATGTAGATTTTGTCAATATGGGATACTCTATCCCTCAGGAACAGTATTTTTTCCAGGATAAAAGGTCTGCAAAATTTCACAAAGCTTGGTTGACTAGTTAAGGTGTCAAAGCTTAACAGATAGCATTACTTCTGCATTCATCAAGTCAAGAACATCTTGGACAGAAAACTGAAAGTTTTTAGTCTTATATCTGTGTAATGTGCTTGTGTTTGTTTTGAATAAAGTTTAGGGTAATGTAACAATATAATGCTTTTTGCCATTAATACTTACCCTATTACAATATTAATTTACTAAGACCATATTTTTAACATATAACTATTCTAAATAATTTTAATTATCTAAATTGTCAGGTTTTTTACATATTAAAAGGATTAATTACATTACTTTGTACTTATTACAACTGTTTTTAAGTATATAGAGGGCATAAGTCACTTGAATCATCATACTTTTGAAGTATCAACCATGAATATTCTAATTTTGGTTGTAAGTCAAAGTAAGTTAAAGAGAAAATGCTATTCTAGTGTTACTGTTCCAGTCATATTATATTCCCTAAAAATTATTGTGATTTACTCAGTGATAAGAGAAATCTTATAATTGAGCAATGCTTAAAAAATCTCTTTTAACAATTTTGTGATACAATTAAATTTAGAAAATGACATTCATTAATATTTCATGTTCATTTAAAATAATGTTGCTGCTTAGCGAAATCTATTGTATTCTAATCATGCCTGTACTGCTCTGCTGCTGATGATGATAACAATTATAGTTTTATCGTTTCTATTATCAAAAAATAGAAGGTAAATTGAGACAAGTACAAATGTATATTCTCTCACTGGCTCTGCAAGCTCTGCATATTTTTACAAAATGCTAGTCTTCTTTTTTCTCACAGAAAATATGTAATGCTATTTAGATAAAAATATTAAGATTAGATTAGGGCTTAAGTAAACCAGAACTTTGTAGTTTGTATGCAAAATGTTACACAACTCTAAAGTACTTAGAAGTATAAACTAGACTTGCAACAAATAGTGTATTCGGCCACATGGCGAATACAAAATATTCTGCAGGTTTCCTGGCACCAGAAAGTTGATTATTGATAAAAAGTATCCGGCTGATACGTAGCAGAAACCTTTTGTCAACATTTTTATTTCTTGTTTCTATTTTCCACTGTTAACATCTCCCGCAATGACCCACCCAAGCGCATCTATCTTCTTTTGTGGATTGCTATAAGGAGTATTCTGCAGAGAAAGCATAGCCCATATCAAGATATCGAAAGATAAAACTCAGTTGCAAGTATTGCTGGCAAATTCAGAAATATTAGTTCTCTGCAGCACCATCCTCCACTGCTAAATTTTAATTCCGATTAAAATGCATGGACATATGCTCTTTTTTACATTATGGAACTTAATTATGTATGAGTATTTTATTGAGAGAAATAAAAAATATATAAACATAGTCCCACACCTTTTGCTGTCATCAGAGCTTTCATTCGTCATCGCCGAATAATTTTGCCGAATAAATATTCGTCAACATTTAAAAGGAAACGTGTCGAGTCCTTGGTATTCGCCATGTGACCGAATACACTATTTGTTGCAAGTCTAATTATGACACATTTCTTTCAATAAATGAAACAGCACTGAGTATACCAGATTGAAACTTGAGACAGATTGAGACTACCAGCTAGCTAAAAAAAATATAGGTATTTCTGACATCTAAAAAGTCTTCAGAATGTCTTGGTCTTTTATTTCAATAAATATGCTTCTGTGTTCATTTCATATTTAATACGAAAAGTATAATCACTTTTTCTATCCTTACAAAAAACCATAGTGGTTTAAGAACCACTATGGTTCTTTGTGAGGATAGAGAAAGTTTCTGCAAACACAGATTCTGGAAACAGTTGAACTTCTCTTTAAAATTCATAATCTTCACATCACCACCCTAGCTAAATTGCCCATATACCTGTGTGGAGGAACGGGTGTTATGTCCCTCCAACACAAAGGGCTCCTCCGACCAGGCTAGGTGATCATGCCTGGCGGGCTGCAGTCCAACGGTTGATGTTGAAAAGTTGTACATATACTTTGATTAATAGTTACTTCGTAGTACAGCTCGTCTTCGCTAGATGATATTGGAGTATGTTTTTACTGTATGTGGAAGTCACCACACCTGAAAGCTTTGCTTCCATAGTTACCCTTACCACTAGACTGAGTTAAATACTTAATCTCTCACTAAACAGACTGTTGGGCTGTGGAATCCATTACACCTAACATTGTCAGTTAAGTATCCTTTGAAAGTCACCTAAAATTTATACAATTTATTTACACTTGTATGCATAATGGATTGAAATATTTTACAATGTATTTACACTTTTTAGTTATAGTTATGTCAACCCTTGTTCTGTATGTTCAGGTATTTGTGATCTACTATGTTTTTTTGTTTGAGTACTTTTTTATGTTTTCTCCTCACCAAATTGCTCTAAGCAGTTTTTTAAACAAATCAGCCTTACAGGATAGAGTATTGTGGGATGCAGTATCCTACTACTCTATAATATTATTTGTTTGTTGTTGTTGACAAAACCTACTGTGCGTAGTTGTTATTTTCTGGTGTACCTAACTAATAACAATGCAAGTAGTAGGAATAAATACTCCACAATCATAACTTAATACCATTCAATTTAGCGGGCCACATTACTTATTGACATTTCTCACATTTATTTATTACTAGCAGTTCCCGCGCGGCGTCGCTCGCATGTACATATTTTTATATTTTGCGCGGAACCCTAATTATTTTTCTAAAATAAAAGTAGCCTAAGTTACTCCTTATAACACCAGCTATTTGCCAGTGAAAGTCCCGTGAAAATGAGTCCACCCGTTCCGGAGATTAGCCGAAACAAACAGACAGACAAAAATGTTTATAAATGGTTTTAATAGGTATCGTGCAAATAACTGTATGAGTTAAAAAAAAAATCTATTATTTTCACATTACAAACAGACACTTCAATTTTATTTATTTGTATTGAAGATCGAGACATGACTGTTGTTTTGCTGTCTCTGATCCTGATATTTTGTATGTGCATAATTTTAAAAATCAATATATTCAGCAGACTCGTATAACTATGTATATTTATAAAACTTTTTATACAATTACTGCAATATGTGTACATGAGGCAGCTTTGTATTTAATGTAATAGTACCTCCATAATTCTCGAAAGACTTATTATGCTAGTATTCCTTAGTAGCGGTCGCACAAAAACCACTGCTTTACAGTTATAACATTATCAGCAATGTTGCCAGTGTAATGAGAGGGGTGTTTTGACAGTAAATTCCCTTCACTTTCCACTTTCTTCTACAATTACCATAACAGGTATTCTATTATATTTTCCACAAAATCACAAAGAAGTTTGAACGAAATAGCTAATAATTTATAGACGATTCTCCACAATTCTATTTCTAGGTACTGAATTTATATTTATTTTAGTATGGCTCGCATTATGGACTCTATGTGAAACAGAATAAAATTCTAAATCACATGTGACAGTTTTACAAAGATAGTTTTTATTACTTTCCATTTGGCTCTGATTAGGCTCAGTATACGCTTACATCTAATCAAATAATTAGTCACAGAAATTGTTTATTTGTATCAAGTATTTATTGCTTTTGCACTTTAACGTCAAGCATTTAAAGTATATTTCTCCTAGGCTAGGTTGATAGGTACGATACCATGACTACGTGAATTCAAAACAAAGTGGGGGTTAATATGCTATTGTTAAACCTAGTCCATTTCTTAAGTAGTTGCCTTTTCAAATCAAACAATGGCAAGATGTTTTTGCGATAGTGTAATGTAGAATGAGGAGATTAATGTATAAAAAGAAATCAATTTCACGTATGTTTCTAAGAAGTTTGGTTGGCAATTACCATGGGATTTAGTTTTGGCACTTTGTAATAACACTTATTAGTATTTTCTTAGTCTCATGGTGTGGTTATGCAAAATTTAAGCTCGTAAGACCTTGTTATTACGTTACAAGGCCTGGCCAACCTAGTACATACTGCCATCCTTGTGGACTTTAAACAAATGAATCCAACTAGTTCAAAATGCATGTCTCTATCTAATCTCTATAGCTAGAGATTGTTCTTTACGTGAAAAATACGTATCACTAGTTTTGGTGGAAATGGAAATACTCTGTAAAAGAAATTCTGTTCACTTTCAAAAATCGTTTATATGATTCATTGGTCGTCAAAATGTTATTATTGGAATGTTGATCAACATAGCCAATTAAGTACTTTATCACAGCTGTGTAAACTGGAGTTTGGATCATTATTTTTTCTCCTATAGTGATTATAAGAGATCGGATAATCGATGCATATTTACCTAAAGTTATTTTTTGGGTAACAAATTATGGAAGCGGCTTCTAAGTATATTTTTATTTACGAATGCAGTTGTATTGTCGCGTCGCTACTTGCGTACAAGCAAGTATAATTTGCCGTCTCACTCGCACTCTTACAAAATGCTTACACTTCCTGGGGTTTAATAGGCCCGATTTGACACTTGTTACAACGTAATAAGGTTGTTTTTGCTTCGTCAAAAATCACTGACAATAAAAGTAGGGAAAAGCAACCATTATACGTTGTAATAGAGTAAGTGTCATTTGTGTCAAACTGGGGTTTATTACATCTCGCGGAGTATAGGTACACTTAAATTTGAATTTCCTGGAATCGCGGGATTCTTTCGATAAAAAAGTGCTTTCCATAATAGCCAACATCTCAACTTTAGGTAAATATGCATCCGAATATCCGATCTCTAGTGATTATAGAACCCGTTTATTTACTTATTTGTATGCACTTATAGTATCAAATTTTATTTGAATTATCGGATGACGTGCTCAGAGAGCGCATCTTCGTCACTGAAAATCGTGAGTGGATCTCTCGATTGTATAGTATGCATGTTGTATAGTATTGGCAAGAGATGGCCTACGTGATCGTTCTTTTATTTATTCTCAAGTATTACAAAGTTCTCAAGGACGACCTCTCAAAAGTAATTTAAGTAATTCAATGATAAATTTCTGGTATTGTAAGTTTGCTGTACTTTCTACTTTCTAGTTAGATAATATAGGCGTGAACATTACGTTTAGTTTTAAATAGATCTACACAAAGTATCAACGACGCAGTAGTCTGTCCAATTGTTTACTAGGTAAGAGCTAATGACGTAAGTATGTTTACGTAAATACAAGTTATTTTAAACTTTTTCTTAACAATATAAAATAATGACAAGTTTTACAAGTTAAGTTACACAACAACACCATGACTTTAAAGAAATTAAGTAATCATGTCCTTTTATGCATTTGTACTTAAATGTTTTTGAGGCACCCAATACTACTATTGTATGTATATTATGTATAATCTTAACCTACCTACCTTTTCGACCTATCTATATAAAGTTTAATTTAAGTATTGTAGTGGAATATTCTTTACCCCGTACCATGTAATTTATACCTATGTTGTTTTCAAACGGTAGTATCTACCTAGGTACTACGACGCGCGCCTACGCGGACGGCTCGTCGGAAATGCGATGCTGCTGGCATTCTCATTTACGTAAACACTCGTTTTAAGTGCCAAACTATATTAATTATTTACATTTCATTCAAGTTTAAAGTGGTGTCTTTATTTATTTCGTATATAGTTGGTGCGCTGTATAGTAGTGTCAGTGCCACCATTTGCGCAATAATGCCTGTGGCTGGCAACTCCAAGCCAGGGTTAATTATAATTTATCCGTTAACATTTAAAAGACAACCCTCATTAAGTAGTTCTAAAGGTCTTATGTTGTTGACATGCGACGTTTATCTAGTTATTATTTAGCGATATTAAGTCAATATGACCTTCGGGGAAATGAGGAACGAATAGTATTACAAGAAAGCAACCAGTTCGTTGAACCACCTTCGGTCTGTACTGTTAGGGTTTATAATCTTATCAAATGCATAATAATATCCCATTGGATATGATATGGATTTTTCGTATAGGCACAGATAAGATAATAGTTACCTCGTAACAGATATGTCCCTTCCATACAAAAGCGAAAATACTACCTACGCTATAATAACCTACGACGAGATTTTAATAATAATACATGGCGTTACCCGCAATCAGAAATATATTTTTTTAACACTTATCGAAAGTGGCAGGAAGGCTTTGCCAACCGCGCGAGCGTATTGTGTGATCGAAAACTAGGGTTGTACAAAGATGATAAAAAAAGACTAGTTATAATGAAATAATTGTTTATTTGTTAATCAGACATATGAGTATTGAATTTCGTAAATTGATAAATTGAATTAAATGATTAATTCGCTGTGAAATTTATGTTTTTATCTTAGTAAGTAATAGCAGGCCTATGCCCTATGCCACTCGATGTACTTACGTGCGCTAAACAACTACCGGCCGCTCGGCCGCTGGCGGCCCTTATACGCAGTCTCGCGCAGTGGGTTGCCGACAGCTGTACCCCGCGCTCACGCTTTTATTTTTGAATTTTTACGTAATTCGAAATCGTATTTTTATACCTTTACTAGCTGTGCCCGCGACTTCGTTCGCGTTTTTTCGGAAAACAGCAATTTGTCGCTTATTGCATAGTACCTCTTTCTTCAGGCAGGATTTTTTATACTGTATTGGCGGTGAAACAACTTGGAGCGTACAAAAAGGTTGTTTTGGTTGCTTACACGTGAAATAACGACATAATTTGGCCGTGGTAACATTACTCATTTGTTTTTCGTGTGGAAGCTCACCTCACCTCAGGCTTAAACCAACTAAAACCACACGGTGTGCCTCACAGCACCGTTTATGAGTTGACCGTCGGTACGGCGACGTTTTGCCTCCAATGATCCACACAGCGCTGGCTAGCGGACGGCAACTGGGCCATGTCCAGACACCCTCTTCACGGGAGACTCTGCTTCGGGTGAAGAACATAAAATTCGTCTCATACATCCACGGCCACTCTTAGCGTACGCATGAGAGCGCGAGTGAAAAGGTTCCACCTGGAAGTTTTTCTACCGAATCCACACCGTCACCTCCTTCTTGCGCTAGATGTTCTCCTAGCAGAAAATCGTCATAAAACAACTGTGACGACCTAACATCTCGATTCGTCCGACCAATTGGGAGACTCTTGCTGTAGTCAGTCAATCCGTGCCACTTTCTAGAAGCTATGGGCCCCCTCGGTATACCTAACAGAGAACAGAGAAATGTTTGCTTCTGAGCTTTGTTTAGTCACGGTGTAACATAAGATTTAGCACTACTGTAACCGAACGGAAAATAAACGGTCTGAAAGTGTAAAAAAAACTTCACCGGTTACATACATGTCAATATTTCAGCTTGGATGTAATTTTTTTGGCCATAGTGTCTGCTGTGTGTGTTAAGTTAAACTAACAACTAAGTGATAAATGCTTTAAATAAAAATTCTATTCTATTCTAATATAATCATGTTGACGGGAATCAACGCGATCACGTATTTAAAAGGTATGACATACCTTTGCTTTGTCGTGATCGTGGCCGTGATCCGTGATCACAGGCCTGTAGGTACTGTAATACTTTTTAAATAAGTGATCGCGTGAATTCTCGTCAACATAATTATATGGAACGCAAAAGTTTAAAAGTTTGGATCTTCTTTTTCTATAACTCTATTTATAAAAATATATGTGTATTTACTGGACTGGCCTGATGGTCTAGTGGTTAGTGACCCTGACTACTGAGCCAGAGGTCGTGGGTTCGATTTCCACCCAGGACGAATTAATCTCTGTCTAGGTGTAATTTATTTATAATATGTATGTATTTAGAAATATATAAGTATGTTTATCAGCAGTCTGGTTACCATAGTACAGGCTCTGCCTAGTTTAGGATGAGACGGCCGTGTATGAGGTGTGTGAAGTTGTTATTATTATTAATGCCCTGAAACAATTTATTTAATTATAACAAATTAATTTAATGGCTGCGAGAAGCCATATAGCTCGTTGGCATAGTCAAGAACCAGCTATCGATTACTAAACAAAGAAATAAAACTCCTGCTGCTTCAGCCATAACCACAGAAAACCACATTCCCCTACGATTGAAAATATACATTCACTCGAAATCCTTCAAACAGACATGACTATTTGCAGGTAAAATATGTAAATAATAATATTTCTTTAAATCACAGGTAAAAATCGATTCCTTGTACTCTTAATATATATAAGTTAGTTATAATAAATTGAGTGGTTTTATAAAACATATAAAAAAAAAAATTAAACCGACGAAAAGAACTAAAACGCAAAAAATAAATAAACCTTTTAAGTCTTAAGTATTAAGCTTATTTAAAAGGTTTATTTGTATTTTGCTTTTTAGTTTTTTGTTTCGGTTTAATTTTTTGTTAAAAAGATTATAATTTATGAATTTTTTTTCATCATCAGCTCGGCTGCATGTCGTGATGATTCCGTGTGCGTTCGCGCAGCGGAATGTTGTTGAATTTAAAGATTTTAATTATGCAGATATTTAGTGTATGACGTCGTGTAATTGTGTATGGTAAAAAAAAATTGTGCATGCAGCCTTTGTGAAGAAATTCGCCAAAAACTGATTTCGCTGGGCGAACGTTGTCCTGGCGGAACTTTTTTTTAATCCATGGACACATTTTTTTTCTTCTAAGTCCATGGATTCTGGATAATTAAAATTTTTAAATTCAACAATATTTCGCTGCGCGAACGCACACGATGATTTCTAAACGCAAGTACCTGATAAAGTAATGTTAAGTAAACAAAAACACTATTCGTTTCTACAATTTTCGAGGGTTTCTCTCAATTTTATCAGAATTCCATCATCAGATCCTGACTTCCTTAATATGGGACCATCCTTGAGGTATACCCTATCTAACAAAAAGAATCATCATCATCAATCAATCATCGGTTCATAAATAACGGAGAGGGCTGAACATACATAAAAAAAGGAGAAATATGTATATAAACGGTCGAATTGAGAACCTCCTTTTTTTCGTCGGTTAAAAACGAAACCTAATTAAAAAAAGTAAACTAGTTTATATATATTAAAAAAAAGTGAAAAAAAAAAGTGTCAAAGAGAGAGATTCGATCCGTCACCCAACTGGTAAACCATTCGAATTATACAATTTATTTAATTAATCAAGTGTTTATTTCGAATACAAATAGTGAATTCTGTAATAAAAGTAATTAATAATTGTTTACCATTCTTATTAAATATTTTTAATAGTAAAGAAAATACGTAATTTTGAAATGGTTTTAAGATTCTATTTATGAAAAAAATATATACTTAGGGAAGTACTAAATACCTTATCTTTATATTTTTTAAGTAAATGATACTTTATTAGTTTATATTTATAAGAATGCCATAACTACAAGAAATAAAATCTTTAGTACCTAGGTACCTTATTTTTTTATCCAAAAGCAAACTTTTTGTTTTTAGATTTTGTTGGTACTATTGTCGTCAAGGACAACGACGCATCTAGTCGTGTAGTGAATTCCACGCGTTTGATTGGGAAAAGATTTGGATGGAGGTACTCAACTTTAATTAAGGAGTATCAACAATATACACATGCAACATTGTTCTTTAGATTTATCACATTTATACTAATATTATAAAGCTGAAGAGTTCGTTTGTTTGGTTGAAGCGCTAATCTCAGGAACTGCTGGTTCGAATTGAAAAATTCTTAAAATTTTGTGTTGGATGGACTATCCATTTATAGAGGAAGGCTATAGGCTATATAACATCACGCTACGACATATTCTTTAAGTTTCTTTTCTCGAATAGTTTATTGATGTTTCTCGTTAGAGGTTTGGTTAAGAAAGGTCGCGTGGCTTCGGCGTTAAGTTTTTCGGAGAAGCGATTTGTTATTAAGTGTTTCGTATTAGTAAACTTACGGGGACGTGGTATTAAGTGTTACACTTTTCTAAGTCAGGTAACACACCCAATTTTTTGTGTAATAAGTAATAACACTTTACTTAATTAACATAGCCTTTTTTTTTAAATATGGATATTTAATATTACATAAAAAGAGGTAACCCTAAACTCGCTTACGTCAACGCAACCATGCAAGGCAATAATAATCGTGTTTTAAGATTATTAAAGATCATTTTCGCATGCAGGGGTCGGCACTCAGAAAGAATAGGTAATTAAAACGGTAGGTAGGGACGTTTTTGTAGGGAGTGATTTATCTGTTACGTAGTAACTACTTAGTAAGCTGTGGTAATAGTACTAGAGATAGTAATAAGTAGTAACGGAGTAAATATTATAAAAAGAGAACATTCATAGCATGCCCAAAAAAAGTTTCAGTCAGAAAAGAAAATGTCGTATTGTTATTAGAAATATAATTCTAAACATTTTTACTATTACAAATATGAAATCTGCTCGTTACCTCTGCTATTGTTTGTGTGGTGTGCGAGCGTCATCGCGTGTCTTCCCAACTCTTATTCCCCCGTGTTATGATATGCGCTGCATATCGTATACAAAGGTACTAAATAATAACTAACTACAAACAGATTGATGGTAATGTTTTTATTACTTTTTTGCAAATACATATTTACATATTATACATATATATATATATGTCGCATCCGGATCCTGAATACTAATAATAACACAAAATAACCAATTTATTAATAACGAAAAACATTTTTATAGAAACTTAACTTTAAACACACAACAACACACCCACAGAAACATGCAAGATCCAGTATCGACCCCTGTCAGTGAACTACATAACTTCTGGTCCAATATTTGGTCAAAGCCTGTACTCCATAATTCAGAAGCTGAATGGCTTCAGACAGACACCTATGCAACTGATCAAACAGACTCCATTACTAACATGAATTTTGAACAAATACCTATAGAAATATTCGTAAACGTACTGAAAAAACTTCACAATTGGAAAGCACCTGGCAGCGATCGTATACTCACCCTTTCCTACATAATTTTATCAACAACTTCATTCAGACACCAGACGCAATGCCACATTATGTTACTGAAGGACTCACCTACATGATTCTAAAAGACACAGATTACCAGAATCCAGCCAAATATCACCCTATTACATGTTTACAAACTATTTAAGAAATACTTACAGCATGCATAGCGGAACTTATTCATCTACATATCAGCGAAAATAACATACTTGCAGAAGAACAGAAAGTATGTCGAAAAAGTAGTCAAGGCTGCAAAGAACAGTTAGTAATAGACTTAGTAGCAATGAAACTAGCTATTTCGACAAAGAAAAACATCAGCACCATGTACATAGACTATAAAAAAGCATTCGATTCCGTCCCACACAGCTGGCTTCTTCATGTACTCCAACTCTATAAAATTCATCCCAAAATAATAAATTTCCTTGAAAACTCAATGCAACACTGGACCACGACACTAAACATCACAGGACACTCTAGCACAGAAATATCTAAAATCCCAGTACGCCGAGGAATATTTCAAGGTGATGCACTTAGCCCGCTATGGTTTTGCCTAGCTCTTAATCCCCTTTCCAACATATTGAACAAATCCAATCTAGGTTACACTATCAAGACACCTCACAAACAAACAAATCTTACACATCTAATGTATATGGACGATATAAAATTATATCTAAATAGTACACAGTCATTGCATCGTCTAGCAGATATCACACAAACTTTTTCAAACGATAAACACATGGAGTTTGGGATTGATAAGTGTAAAACATTTTCTGTTATAAATGGAAAAATTAACTCAAACAGCTACACATTACAGTCAGGAGAAACAATTGAACCTCTAGAACCTCACACTTCATATAAATATTTAGGATTTCAACAAGCCAGACAAATTAATCAGAAGGAAACGAAAGATATCCTTAAACGAAAATCAAACACAGACTTAATGCTTCATTCCGTTCTCAACTAAATTCTCGCAATTTAATTAAAGCAATCAATAGCTACGCAATCGTCTTATTAACGTATACCTTCGGCATAATAAACTGTCCCAAAAGTGAACTCGCAAACCTACAGCGCACCATAAATACAACATTAACTGCTCACAGAAAACACCACCCTAGATCCTGCGTGCAAAGGATGACCCTTCCGAGAGAAGAAGGCGGACGAGGCATAATAGATGTCAGCAATCTACATAACAAACAAATCACATCACTCAGATAGTACTTCCACCAACGATCACAACTCTCTATACTCCACGAAATTATAACACTTGCAGATAGACGCTTCACCCCACTTAATTTAATAGATCAAAACCCGCAATGCAACGAACATATAATTGAGTTTAAAGAAAAGATTGCCCAATGGCAGCAGAAATCCTTGCACGGAAGACATCGAAAGGATCTGCAGCTATCATATGTTGACAAAGCAGCGTCGAACGCATGGCTGCGACGCGGAGACCTATTTCCTGAGACAGATGCATTCATGATTGCAATCCAAGATCCAAGTCTTTGATACCTGAAATTATCAGAAATATATAAGACACGCACCGAATCTCCCCTCGGATGCATGCAGACGCTGCTATACCTGCCCCGAAACTATACAACATATAACTTCTGCTTGCAAAACTCTGGTACAAACAGATTACAAACATCGACATGACCAAGAGCTGCTATAGTACACCAACATCTTGCTCAAAAATATAATTTTATAGCTAAAAAGAGACCCTATTACAAATACAATCCGGAAACAAAACTAGAAAACAATAGTCATAAAATATACTGGGACCGAACTATAATAAATAACTGATAAGACCATTCACTACAATAGACCAGACATAACACTTCACGACAAATTAAACGAAACTGTATATCTCATCGATGTAGCAGTACCGAACTCGCATAACGTCCAATCCACTATAGCTGAGAAACTCACAAAGTATCAAGATCTAGCAATAAAGTTGAAACGGCAGTGGCGAGCAGAAACCATCCATATAGTTCCAATAGTCATTTCTTGGATCGGGATCATACCCAAAAGTCTTCAACGCAGCCTGGACATCTTGGAAATACCGCAACACACACTTCACATAATTCAGAAAGCAGTTTTACTAAATACCTGCCGACTTACTCGTAAATTCCTCACCACATCATCAATTTCTTCCACATACACCATCACTTAAATCCTAATTGCACTTGGCTATGGCTATCATTGCCCCTTTTATCAAGGGAGATAAACAAAATAACAAAAATAATAATAATAATATGTGAAACGACACAAAAACGTCAGAATGATATGGCCTAGCAACTGATATGGTTCCTTGTAATAGTTTTAATGTTTGTTGTAAAATATTGTAGAAGCCTAGGAACTGTGCTGTGTGTCATATTACTTCTCACCCTCACTCCTGCGAAAGCCTACAATTAGTGATCGAGCCTCCGATTTATATATATATTTTACATCAACTAACCTTAAAGTATTATAATGTTTTCTAGCCCTATTGTGGGTGGTTCTAATTTAATTACGCGTTTTGCTAAACTGTATAGAAGTTACTATATTAAATACATTATGTGAGAGAACTCCGTATAACGTAGTGTGTTCTGGCTCTGACGTGGCCACAGAGTTATACCCAACCCACCAACGATGACGCTCTCTGAATCAGTGTGTCTACGATTTATCACAATACGCGAGCAGTCCCCACTAATTTCCATTACCTATCCTAGATATCTTGTGTTTATT
Organism: Callimorpha dominula; assembly: GCA_949752705.1. Taxonomy (NCBI): domain Eukaryota; kingdom Metazoa; phylum Arthropoda; class Insecta; order Lepidoptera; family Erebidae; genus Callimorpha; species Callimorpha dominula. Next base: position 3,584,287 of record OX456990.1, read on the forward strand.
AATAACGGTTCAACAGACTTCATTTACAATATGGACCATGACCAATCACTAGAAAACCTCTGATTTAGTACAATGTGCACTAAACAATGGTCCCAATTCTGTTACTTCACTCGCTAAATTTAAATTCACAAAATTTTCTTCATATAAGATGTAAACCTTGTACATTTTGAAACAAGATCTTGTTTCAAATTGAAACAAGTAGGTAACATATGTCGCTATCGAAATAAGCAATTTATTTGTCGACTAAAGTCTGATACGCTTAAATAAACTTTAAAACCACGTTACGAGAGCCGCTATATAGTTTTGATCAAGTTTTTATACGGCATTTGAATAAATGGGGACTCTAGCTGCGTGGAAATAGTAATAAGTTGAGTATACGTTGACAGGTTTTAGTGAAATTTAGTGGCGCTCAGAAATAGATGCCAGTAACAAATAGACCTTATCACGTAGAATACAAGGTTGATTTCATATGAAGAAATTAAGTCAGGTTTTAGTTTAATCGAGTGTACAATAGAATCGGCACCAATATCTATTATGTTAATTTTATTAATTTTAGCATATATGTAGAAACAATATTTATTAGGTATTATTAATATATATTATATTATTCAAATAAGTAATATTTATGAGTCTATTAGGTAGAAAAGTATTATAATTGGTATAGGCAGGCGGCGAGTAAAGGATAAATACCGAAAGTATTTCAATTCAAATAACCTACATTATATGCATTATAAGAAAATATATAAAAGCAAACTTACAGCCAAAAACAATTTTAAATTGGTTTTCTGGCTCTTACAAACAGAAAGTCCACTGCACATTCGTTTCGTGAATTGCTCATTTTGTTTTAATTTAATAGCCCAGTCAACCTAGCTGTTTTATGATCAAAAAGGGACATTTCGATAACACGCATTTTCATTTTTGAATAAATAGTAAAAAATGTTAATAATTTTTAAATGATTTTTTTTAACAATTTAACGAACAAAAAAAATACTTTTTTTTACATTTGATGTGATATCTTGTTTTCAGTAAGTTTTTCGTCATATGTGCCCAAAGCTTTTTTGTTAGCCATTAAATTACCTACAAAATAAGACCTGTTCGAAGTAGCCAAGCGCTTTTGTTTAATAGTAAATGAAGGTCAAAGTTAAAAAAAGAGCGTTTTTCTCAACATTTCATAACTTTAAAAGGAACGTATGTAGAAGTCTTTACCAACTTGTTTGTTATTAACTTTTTTAAGCGAACACTTTTCTTTAATGCCGCACTCATTTCTTTTTTAAAGCCACCGAAGACATGCCATTACTAGACCTATGTTACTGGATGTACTTGCGCGCGCTTATACCTACGGCCTATTCCGCCGGCGGACCTTATATGCAGTCCACGCGCAGTGAGTTATTGACAGCTCCATCGCGCTCATAAAATATCCTATTAACCCTATTTGCCCCTGTTTCCCCTAAATTCGTAAATTAGTTGTTAAAACTTTTTGTACGATTTAGAATATTTTCCACCATACATTTGAATAATCGAGATTTAAAAAAACTGAAGAAGTTTATTAATCTTTATATAAAAATAAAGCACTTGTAGAATTTTTGTAATACATTTGAAATGAAAAAAAAAATAGTTGTCTGTAAAGTCGGTATACGGACGATAATTTTACGTTATAACGTTATAAGAAAACATAATATTTTTAAAAGGATTGGAGGAGCCGCTTAAAGGTTTTTATTATTATTTTTATAAAATATATTGAAGGGGTAACCCTTAACACTCAAGGCTTTGCGGCCGTGCGCTATTGCGGGGCAACAGTAATCGTGCTTACGAACATTAAAGTTCATTTTCGTAAGCAGCAGTCGGTCGGCGCCTGGAAAGAGTAGGCAATTAAAACGGTAGCCAGGTAGGTGCCAATACTAACATGTTCTCAAATAATATCTAGAAGTTAAGTTCAAGTTTGTCAATGAATTGAAAATGTGGCGAAAGAAGACGACAGAAGACAACAAACTGTCGCGGTGTCAAATAAATCTGATGGGCTTACTCTATTTTAGAAACCTGGACCCACCATTTTGGATTCCAGTTGGGATTTTTCGTATTGTGATCTAGAATCTCCATTCCAATGCATATATCCCATTGGTTAATAGAATTGTGAATCCCAATAGTCCAGATTTATTTTCGATGCTTTGTTGTTTTTTTTATTTAAAATTTTATTTATGTTGTAAATTAAAGGAAAACAGTTATGATTATTATTACTTACAACTAACTGAAAAAAGCAACAGATGTGATGCAAGACCGAATAGGACAATTCATATATATATATATATATATGTATATATATATATATATATACATATATATATATATATATATATATACATATATATATATATATATTTGATTAATAATGAGGCTTACACTTTGCTAGTATTCTCAACAACCTCTTCAATTAGTGGTTCCAAGTAGTTAGTAGACCTTATTAAATTTGGGTGGCTCTCGGATTCGGAACTCGATCGCGAAGTTCGATATCTTTACCATAGCGCTTTAGCGGTTGCGACTTTTTACATAAATTTTATGTGACTTCATAATAAGTCGGAATAGATGAACAGCCAATTTGATTTAATACATATTGCCTTAAGTTAGACTCGAAACCTAGACACGCGAATAACATAAATATTAAATAGATCTTATATTTAAATAGATTTAGGTGATTTTTACTCAACCGCGACAGAAGGACGGTTATGTTTTTCGAGTGTATGTATGTATGTATCTTTTTTGACATGCTATCTTCCTAAACGGCTTGATGGATTTTATTTTGAGAGGCGTCGTCGTTAGATTCGTCTCAATTGTGGAGTGACACAAAGTAATCTTTTCAGTCCATTAATCCATTATATTATTAAAAAACTATCGCTGAAGTGATTTTAAAGTATTTTAATTATTCATGTTAGATGATACTGTATCATTTAACACCAATAGTTAAAATACTTAACAATAGTCTTATAATTATTATTCTTTTATTAAAATATACATGTCATCAATTAAAATTAATCACTTATTTTTACCAATTCACATTGGTACCTTTGTAATTTAAATTAGACCGATCGTTTTTCGTTTCTAACAGATTCAATCACACCTCTTTTTAAAAACAGATTATATTATTCATTGTTTTTTTTTGTTGATCAAGAAATATGTTTTGTAATAATTTCATTTTCTTTTAAATCACAATTTTATTTACCCTTCATCTCCGTATGGCGTAATACAAGAAATAATTTAGAGCATTCATCCCTAAACACGCACACAGTGACAATTTGTTGACAATAACTAAACGCTCGTACTCGCACATAATTCGTATTTGGAGCCCGTTTTATGCGCATCATTTGTTAGAGTTACTCTATCTAGACGCGCTTTTTTGTCCCGGAATAATTAGTGAGTTTTTATATAATAAACCTGGAAGTATTGTTTGTATTGCAACTAAAATAACAGGGATCGTTCGCAATGCCCAGTTTCATATAACATCGCACAGTATTTTACTTTTTTGCCTTTGTTCATTTGCGGCATTTGTAGGAATTCTGATATATGTTATTTTATGTATTAATTTGTATCAGTCTATATCTAATATGTATGTCATGTACAAAAAAAAATGCAGTCATGGGAATGCTAACAGAAGGGAAAACTTAAAATGACGTGTCGCGTCAACATGTCGGTGACGCAAACCCATCAACTTCAAGTCCGATGATTTGATAAAATAAACATTATTTTTGGGTTGTTGAGGAATATTTTTAGGAAGTATTTTTTATTATAAATTATATTCATCAACGTATTAATAAAGTAATAAAAATTTTAAACGAAAAAGATTGGATCATTTAAATGTCTAGCTCGATGGAGTGTCGCACTACAAAACAACTAAAACGAATGGGCCAATGTTATTATGCTTTTAGACAGTTACGTTTTCACTCGCGAACCGTCATTACATTATACTAGTGCGTGTGCATAACGACATCATTTTCATTCATCATTCATTCGTCTATTTTGAGTTCTTCCAGCTGTTCCTATAGTAAATCCTTAGTTATCTTTTTTTCATTAATGGACGTTTTCATGTTAAAGATATCCTGTGACAATCCCAAATATACTATTAAATTATACGAAGAACTTTAATATTTTGAGAGATAGTTTTGTCTGAAGAATAGTGTTTTCTTCCAGTCAACTATCTATCTAATGTTACTGCTATTTTTTACTATCACAATCCATAGGTTAACATTGCATATATAAAACTGTTGGAGTCGTCGTCGCTCATTGAAATATTCATGTTGGTTTACAATTCTATATCGGCCGGCTAATCGCATTGTGCGACATCCACATTTTTTATCTTCAATAATTCCTTTGAAAAAGGCAGCGGAATAACACATGTTTATCGATGACACATGGTGAAATAATCAGACGGTAACCACATTTGAGTTAAATGTAGCTTTGCTAATGAAGTAATAAAATAGTGTCAAATATTAAAGGCTTAGGAAATACGTACTTTCGTTTAACCACAGAATACATAATACTACATGTACAGAAGTCCTACTCCGCCAAATAATATAATAGCGACTCTTGTTCCGACACAATAAAGTTGGAACTCAGGTCGCACCAATTACCTACAGATATATTCACCTAGATCTGTTTTCTGATCTGTTTTGACATCGCCGCGACGTTAGGGTTATCTTTTTTAAAGAATTAATTGATCTGAATATGTATATAATTACCAGAGAGTTATGTGTCTATAAAGCTATTTTTGTGAAAAAAATATACCTAGACTAGGTACTAATAACTCGAGAGTCTAGATACAAATGGATGACGCGACGTAGCGCGTGAGTGAGTATTGAACTAGCACTTAATTATGGCACGATTAGTCGACCCCGCCGTGTACTTGTAGCTTTATACCTACACTGCGGAGTGAACCTGGCCTGGTTTAACCCGCATTTTTGTTCTATATGTATAGGAGACCGATTTCTTCAAATGTCAGAAAAAGATTTATTAATATCAGAGTCTATCTCGACAGTGAAGCTGATGGGATATGGATTACTAGGTTTTGCCCGAGGCTGCGCCCGCCTTAAGTTTTCTATCCCTCGGGAACAGTACTTTTTCTAGATGAAAGGTATCCTATGTCTTTTTCTGTATCCCTGATAACATGTTTGCAAAATTTCATAATGAATTAAGCCGTTAAAGTGGACAAACAAACGAGGCAAACTTATATAAAGGCTGTTAGTTAGGATATGAGTTTAAGATTGCTAAAACGGCATATCGGGTTGTCTTAGAGGTTACGTTAACTACACGATAATATTTTAAGAAATTGGTCCAGTCCAGACTCATATGAATAATAATAATATTAACGACTAATATTATTGAACGATCGTGTGAGTAGATTGATACCATGGACCCAATAACAATATCGAACACTGATATAGCTTATGCAGGTCGTTCGCTGCTGAAATTATAATTAATAATAATAACTTTATTTTCTCTCCCACACAGATATGGTTACGTCTAACCAATCTAGTTGTTTATGTTACATGTGAGTGTGTGAGAGACTGGTATCTGTACTAGGTACATATACCTGTATTACAAATTACCAGCCTCTCCTAACTCTAGACAGAATGGTGCTTTAGATAAGCAGATGTAACCTTCCTAGATAAAAAGAACGCAGTGATATTATTAGGTTAAGTGCATGAGAATGTGTGTGGGTGCTTGTGTGTGTACGGGGATGAATGTATTGGTGCTAACTCTATGATGTTGAGGTAAATAAAACATCACTTATGAAGTGGGTCAATATGACTCAAGAGGGGACTTGTAATAGGCTGATGAAAATGATATTTAGATTCCACGTTTTAACCGTTAGGTATTGGCTATGCCTAGTTTTAACCAGTATAGGGAAGGTTAGGCATAGTTTTAGCCATGCAGATGGTTACATCTGGCATGAGCCGTGAATAAAAAGGATACGCTTAAGTTTAACTAACTGCTCCCGACCGCACCCAAGTTTAGTCGGTTAGAACTAGGTGTAACCGTACTTCAATTTTAAGCTATAAAAATTAAAATACACAATACAGTTTAATAGATGAGTGTTATCGTCACGTGTTACTAAACGCTTGTTTAAATCACATTGAACGAAACGTGTACTTACAATGGTTATAGCAACAACACAACGTAGTTAAACGGCGTGCTCATATGCTCAACTCTACACACAGTAAATGGCGCTTGCTTCTTTCTGCTCGTCAATAACCAGGTGATTGTGTAGTGGTTTTGTACTGTTAATACCAGTCTCTATTACGTTATTAGTGTGCATCAATATCTAATGCATTTATATATCTCACCTCCGAGCAGATACACTAATAACTTGTAAATTCCAGTTAAGCGTATTTTTAATAAAAAAATATCGCTATTTCTCATTTTACATTCCCAAAAAAATAACTGTAAATTCACTAATTCTTCAATAAATTGCAGCTATCACAGTATTACATTGCAGTGGAGTTGTACGTGCGGCGTGCAGAACCGATCTCAGAAAGTGTGACATTTGAAATTGTGACAGGTATCTGTGCTTTTGGTTGAAGTGATAGTGTAATAAATTTTTCAAATAGTCACAACTTGGATAGAAAGAAAGATACATATATTTTCAGATAGATAGATTACACTTTACTTGTACATCAGGGTTTTACAGAGTATATGAAACAGGATTTCAATTGTTATTTGCTTTTTCATCTTTTGTAGGTTTGTGTATATGTACTTTAGAATTGTGTGATTTCTTTTAACAAAATCGCAGTTTCTCCTAAGGTCTCTCTTAAAATAGTTACACCAAAAGTTACAGATAAAAGATCAGTATTTTTTTATATTTTTGTTGTCATTTCTGTCCATAGAAAGGTTGACTTAAAAAATGTAAAAAAAAAGAAGGTTCTCAATTATGTATATATATATATTTTTATACAATGTATGTTCGACCCTCACTCCGCTATTTATGAACAGATTTTAATGATTATTTTTTGTTAGATAGGGATATACCTCAAGGGTGATCGCATGTCAAGGAAGTCAGCACCTGATGATGGGATCCTGATAAAATTAAGAGAAACCGTCGAAAATTGTAGGAACGAATAGTGTTTCTGTTTACTTTTCATAACTTTATCAGGTATTTGCGTTTAAGAATCATCACATCATGAAGCTGAGGTGATGATGGAAACCATACCTTTCCTAAATAATCAGAAGTTAAATATGAAAACTATAGTTTTAGTGAAAGAAACCACTTAATATGCTTCAAAGGAAATATATTTGATAGCGTTTTAAAGTATTTAGTATTCAATATATTAAAAAATAGTAGTTGTCATAAAAATAAAAGATGACGCAGCCCTCAAAAAATCATAAAATAAAAGTTTATTGCAACTCTATTCATTCAGAAACAAAATTAAGTAGAAATAAACCTTTGGTACATTTTGGTTATTTAAAAAACAATGCATAACTATCATTATGATATAAAGTAATTGTTTAGAATGTACCTACATTTAATTTATTTAAAATAGAATGCATGTAATGAAACAGTGGCATGTCGTTGTTAAAAGTCAAAATATTTAGTTGGATTTTCACCTACATCAATTATGTATGTAATGTATATTTAGTTGGCTGTATAAGATATTGTTTCAATAATTAGATAGCTAGTTCAGCAGTTCATATGTTTTTAGGGTTCCGTACCTCAAAAGGTAAAAAAAGGAACCCTTATAAGATCACTCTCTTGTCCGTCTGTCTGTATGTGTGTCACCATCTATTTTCTCAGGAACTGGTGGACCTTGTAAGTTAAAATTAGAGGTTTATAGTCCCTATTAGGTGTATAATATAAAAATCAAGGTCAACACGATAAAAAGATATGGGCATATTTAGATTTTCTCGAAAACTTGTAAGTACCAAAATTTACCTTAATTTTCAACTTTTTTATTTTTCGGAAATTTCCCTTCACTTGTGCTGTAAGACCTCTTGCTTTTAACAAAAATTGTCAATTCTAGATCAACCGGAACTACCCTATAGGTTTTGGGTCGAAAACCTATAGGGTACTTCCCATTTACCTAGAATCATGAAATTTGGTAAGCAAGGTCTGATAGCACAAATGAAGGATAAAATCCGAAAGTTGTTGATTTGTTGTTATTATATCACATAAAAAGAAAGTTTTTGTGATTACAAACTTATATTTTGCGGTTGGATTGTTCACTTTGTCGTACATCGCAACCCCAAAGTTAAGTTTGTCTTTCAAAAAAGACCAGCAAAAGTCTTTGAGAATTGATTCCCGAGATGGATGTATACAAGTTTGTTTGCTCACGGAACCCTCGGTGCGCGAGGAAGACTCAGACTTGTCACATGGTCCAATTCTGTACATTGAAGATATTTTGGATTTTTTTTTTTGCGGGCCACTCTATAGAATAGAATACTCTTTATTGTACACCATATTACATTAAACTACAATAATTGATCTAATATTAATGTTATTGTTATGTACAATGGGTGGTCTTATCTCTAAGAGCAATCTCTACCAAGACAACCTTAGGATGAATTTAGTGACTGAATTATGTGGTAGCTGTCGGTGTACTACATATATACACATACATATATACAAACATATACATTGTTTTATACATATGCATACAATATACATATATAAATATACAAATATATACCTTTAAATACATATATTTTCATATATAAAAATGCAATAACATGAATAATTAAATACTGAGAGAATACATAACAATATTCAGCAAATAAACATTATAACGATAAAAGTGCCAGATGATATAGTATAACATTCAGTACACCTCTTGATGGAGCTATAAGTTTAGGTAATGACTTATAATCGATACTGAAGCCAAAATATTTTTTTTATTTTTATCTGTCTGTCTGTCGGTATATTCCCGCGCATCACGCTGAAACCACTGGACGGATTCAAATAAAACTTGGCATGATTTAAGTTCATACTACAAGGTAGAACATAGGACACAGGACACTTTTTATCCCAAAATTCAGGACGGTTTCCTTGAGAGGGGGGATGAAAGTCAAAACGTGTACTTAGTTGTAATTCATTAACACGTAGTCTGATTGCAATCATTCTGTTGTTTTTTTGTTGGAAAGAGGTATTTTGAAGATTGTCATGTAATCTTCTTTCTTCTATATCTATATGTATAATAATAAGTGTAGACGTGGATCGTATAGATTGTCTGTTTGGTTCACGCAAAAAGTACAGAATAATTGCGGAAACGTATTGTGCACAAACATTGTGTATAATTCGGAGTAACATTTAGTAGTTGATTTGTCGTAATCGGTTCTCTCTATCCATAGAAAAATAATTCAACATATTTAAGAAAAATTTAAACAACACGCAACATCTGTAGGTCCCAAGTAATACTAACTACACAATTCTAATACTATAACGTCAAATGGTCATTTATTTTTTTAGATATTTATTATTGACATAGAATATTCCTGTGTCACTTCACAAACATTTAAACAACGTACACAAGAAACACCCAGACTCGGCAACTATTTATGGATCACACAATTTTTTTTGTCCCGTGTGGAATTCGAACCCACAACACTCGGCGCGGCGTAGTGGCGAGGTGACCACTTGACACAAAACCAACGTGCAAAAGAAAAATATTGTATGTAGTTCAGTCTACACACATATCCTACAAAGTGTTGTGTATGTGTGCTCTATAGATGGCTTTGGAGTAATTGTTTGAACTGCAGTGTTAAGATTCTCCTCAAAATAATAACGTTTATAACGATTATTAATTATTTGTATGCCATTACAACATTATTTGTATGCGATTACAAAAATGATAAATTCGTTCCGTTATGGCAGATTTTCAATCTTAGGAAAATCGTATTGAAACCCAAAGCGCGGTTATCTGCTGATCAAAAAGGAAGTCGCACCTTACCTTACCTAGATACAAATAAATAACCACATTATAACTTAATATTTTTGTTTGTCACACAGCTTATCAGTCTATATGGGCTGGAAGCAGAAAATCAACTCTTGAGGTGCTTGCTTAACGAGGCAGCAAGGACTTCTTGGGACACAGAGCGCCCCGGGAGCTCGCCAAATAGCAGTATTCACGCGTCGCTCCTCGCGCAGCATCTCGCGTCATTACTCAACCATCCGGCCAAATCCACTGTAATTTGTCGTGCAGTCGATCAGCCAACTCGCTCTCTCCAGAAGGTAAGTAGCTACGACTGTTGCCACTAGGTCACCATGTACTTCAGGCTTAGCAACTGTCCTTTTAGTTGCCCATTGACATGTTAATAGTTACGCATCTCACCTGTATCGTCTGTTTGTCCTGATCTCATGTCATTTTTATGTATCTCTTTTAGTTTTACATACCTACTTGCTATTATTTATTTTTCACATACCTAGTACTTAATGGATATTTTATGATGAATTTTGATGTAATAATACTAATGACTATTTTTATAATTGTTGGTGTAAGATGTTCTGTGAAATATATTTTGTTAACTGCAGCTGGCCGGGAGGCCATGGAGATTATCATAAGCACAAGGACATAACACACCATACAGATGTAGGTACTATAAGTTTTTACTATGTCAATGTCATATTAAATTGATATGGTGTAGCCCTTCATACATTATTTGTAAAAACAATCCATGAACTTCATCGAATTCTCTTATGTACTGGGCATTCGATAGTAGCCGAGCATTACTTTCCGGCGCTTCATATTAGCTATAAAAATATAAATTTTCTATAATATACAAGTGTTTTTTTTTTCAGATATTAAAACCTACAAATACCTTACTCAATCGACTCTCAAGATTGCTAAAATTAACTACCGCAGAGGATGTTGCCTTTTCTTTGGTATTGAGGAGGAATTCGTCTAAATCTGAAATAGTTACCTTAGCAAAGACACACCTCAAAAAGAGATTCTTGGATCTCGTTCAGTGCTACCTTGACGCAGGTCGGTTACACTCATAAATGGGTTGGCTATTCTAGACCTCAGATGTCACCATTAATGTATCGTTTGTATCCACAGAGCGTGGACATCAGGTGGAGCGTGCTGGACTTCAGGAATGCAGCCCTGAAGTGTTGCAAACTCTCTTGACGAGTCTCGCCCACGAGAATTTTCGATTAGCAGCAGTGACAAAAGACTTGTTTTTAAATAAATTACGAATTGACTTTCCTCGTGAAGTAGTGCCTATAGTGCTAGCACCACTGCTGTATCCCGACGATACGCAAACACCCCTTGAGGAAATGACGACAGCTGACGATATGGCCGCAGCCATGATGGATAACTCGTTAGCTGAGATTATACGGGACATCGGCTACTCCTTCACCTCATCTGTGGAGGACTGCAAAAACAACATGCTTAACTTTGGTGCGCGGGAGCCAACTGCCACAGATGTCGCCAAAATCATATCGACTATGGTGAGGTACCATACGACCGTTCAAGAGGGACCACCTATACAGACACCTGGCAACTTCTGGGTGAGTCATGACGTGAAGAAAGATCCCATTGCACAAGGTCACGGTGAAACCTGGAACGCAGAAGTTTTCGTACAAACATTAAAAGAGCTAGCTTCAAACTTGAACTGGAAGGAAGTCATTCTGCAACTCGACCATCCAGAATTTTTTGTACCTGACAGACAAGGACTAAGCTTGCTTTTTACAATTTTACGGCTAGGTCTTCAAAGTGCAGGTTATCCGGCAAACATATTTCCAGTGGAATACCTGTGCCGCAGATGGACTAACCTGGAAGGACAGATGAGTCTTATCACTAACATCTTAAAATATCCAGACATATTCAGCTTTGCGGATCATCCATTCCACCCAGTGTCTATAGATTTACTCAAATCACCTCCCGAAGCCGACAACAAGGATGTGGCGACATGGCGATGCCTGTATCTAGTTGAGTTGCTGCTGTACGCCTCAGAGCGCGGCTATTATATGCAGGTTCATGAACTATTTAAGATTCCACTTCAGTACTGCCCTGACGTTCTGATGCTGGCCCTACTGCAGATCAGTCCACCTGTTAATGTTGTCAGGCAAGAATTATTCTCAACGCTAATCCCAATATTTTTGGGTAACCATCCAAATTCAGGAATCATCTTGCATCATGCCTGGCACAATCAGAATCCCAATATTAAGGCAGTCATCATGCACTCTATGGCAGAATGGTACATTCGCGGAGATTGTGATCAGTCCAAACTGTCCAGAATATTAGACGTTGCACAGGACTTAAAGGCGCTGTCTTTATTGCTAAACGTTCAATCCTTTCCGTTCGTGATCGACCTAGCTTGTCTAGCTTCCCGCAGAGAATATTTAAAACTCGACAAATGGTTAACGGACAAAATTAGAGACCATGGCGAAGCATTTGTAACTTCTATGGTGAAATTCTTACAAAGACGGTGCCCGCAAGTCCTTGGCAAAGGTCCAGAAGAACAGTTACCAAAAGCGGCTCAATTACCGCACGAGACAATCACCACGATGTTGGCATGTTTACAATTGTGCATTCCTAATGTCCAACAAGAGCTACAGGAAGCGATTTGCAACGTCATAGCCAACTGTCAGACAATTATCCTCAGCAAAACAAGACAAAACATTGCGGGAATCGCACGTCCTCACACCAGAGTTCTTGAGACTCCTTTCCCTGCTGGATTAGGTGGACAATTATTTCCACCACATGTCGACTCTATTACGAATTTGACTCCAAACGTTGCGAACATGAACCTAGGTGCTCCGACTAACACAACGTTTATGCCCGGCACACTAGGACCTCTCGTGACTACGCCTGGTTCTCCGTCGCGTCTCATGGGCGCCGGCCCTAATAGCCCTTTCGCTATGATGCCGATACAACATACGACAAATGTCGCTAATATGGGATTAGCCAGGATGGCACCGGCACCTGCCATGGATAAGCCTCGTATTCCGGATCCCATACATTTCCCCGAGATGATGCACAATGTAGCTAAGGAGATTGAGGACGAAGCTAACGGATATTTCCAAAGAATTTATAATCATCCCCCGCACCCGACCTTATCGATAGACGAGGTCCTCGAAATGCTCAAGAAGTTTCAAGATTCACCTAATAAAAGAGAGCGGGAGGTGTTCTCATGTATGCTGAGAAACCTCTTTGAAGAATATAAGTTTTTCCCTCAGTACCCTGACAAGGAATTGCATATAACTGCCCAACTGTTCGGGGGTATCATTGAGAAAGGACTAGTACCCAGTTACGTTTCGCTTGGTTTGGCATTGAGGTTCGTTCTCGACGCTCTGAGAAAGCCTGAGGGCTCTAAAATGTATTACTTTGGTATAGCTGCTTTGGACCGCTTTAAGTCGCGTCTTAAAGATTATCACAAATACTGCGAACATGTTAGAGCTATACCTCATTTTAGCGAGTTTCCCCCACATCTCATCGAGTACGTAGAGTATGGGCTCCAGAGTCAAGAGCCCCCGACGAAGCCGCAGGGGGCTGTACTGCCAACTAGTTTGGCTAACATGTTGAATCAAAGTGCAGTCGTAACGGTATCTGCGCCCTATAGGTATGTCTTATTCGTCTCACAATATTTTTAGCGATAATTTCTTCATTTAGCTAAATTTCTCAAACCATCTTATGATAAAATGATAAATATCTGATAGTAGTTTCTGCTCTATAAATCAACCCTATCTCTGACGTAAACATTAGGCTTGTATTTGTGTACCCAGATGTGTCTTATATGCCCGATTGTTAATATTGAAACCTTTTTGTACCTAAATTATTTTACGCATTAATAAAATAAATGTACTTTTACAGAGCCGTTGCACCATCGATTTCAGTAATATCTAAAGTGACTAATGCTGCAGGTGGCATAGGCAGTCGTCCGTCTATTGCTAATGCCACTAATATTGATACTTTGCTCACTGCCACCGACAGAGACGAGAAAATCAACGCACCCCCGGAACCTATTCAAGACAAAACAGCATTCATTTTCAATAATTTGAGCCAGCTCAATTTATCAACCAAATGTGAAGAACTCAAGGAAATAATCACTGATGAATATTATCTATGGTTGTCCCAATATCTGGTTATGAAGAGGGCTTCCATTGAACTCAATTTCCATGCACTGTATTCCAATTTTCTTGACGTTCTTAAAGTTCGTGATGTTAACAGGATGGTCACGAAGGAAACATTCCGGAATATTAAAGTCTTACTACGCTCCGACAAAGGCATAGCGAACTTTTCTGATCGTTCGTTACTGAAGAATCTCGGTCACTGGCTTGGCATGCTGACTCTGGCACGCAACCAGCCCATATTACATGTGGACATCGATCTAAAAGCTCTTGTACTTGAAGCTTACCACAAAGGGCAACAGGAACTTCTTTATGTGGTGCCATTTGTAGCTAAAATATTGGAGTCTTGTGCTAAAAGTGTCGTATTCAAGCCACCGAATCCATGGACTATGGCTCTGATGAATGTATTAGCAGAATTGCATCAAGAACCAGACCTGAAGTTGAATTTGAAATTCGAAATTGAAGTATTATGTAAGAATCTCGGTTTGGACATCTCCAATTTAAAACCGGCCATTTATTTAAAAGATCCCGAGAAACTTAGGCTGCTTGAATTTCAACTGTCGCAACCAAAATTGAATAAGGAGGTCACGAATACAGTTATCTCCGTGAATCAAGCAATCGTGCAAGCGCCGCCTATGCAAATGATGCCACAACAGCCTCCAATGATGCCAACGGAGGATATGACAACAGCGACCGCACCAACTCCTACCAGTGGCCTTGTCGCTAACGACCCAAGTCTCATGGGAGTCATTGGCCTGCCAGAGCCGAGATTTAATTATCTAGACGTAAATGTGTCCTCCACGTCAGCTTTTGGTCAAAAGATCTGCTTCAACCCGCACATAATACTGTTCCAAAACTACCCAAATCTAAAGCAGTTCGTTAAGCCCGCGATCGAAAGGTCAATCCAGGAATGGATTCACCCGGTCGTGGATAGATCAATCAAGTACGCTTTGACTACTTGTGAGCAAATTATAAGAAAAGACTTCGCCTTGGATCCTGATGAAGTGAGAATGCGTACCTGTGCTCATCACATGATGCGGAACCTGACTGCTGGCATGGCGATGATCACCTGCCGTGAACAGATCATTAGCACCATCAGCACCAACCTGAAGGCTGCGTTCGCCACTGCTCTCTTGCCTTCCACACCTCAGCAGGTTGGTATTATGTGAATAGAATCAACCCAATTACCTTTTAATGTATCTTCACTACAGAGTTCAAATTGCCAGAATTAATAAGGAGGTCACGAATACAGTTATCTCTACATATATATTTATATTACATATATATATGTATATATGTAAGTCATATTACCCCTCATACATTTCTTACATGAAAATGCAAGAACTGGATTTTAAGTTATTGCTACTATATTGTAAAAGCCATAGAAGCATTATATCAGGACCGTATGCCGAGCATGCTGGTAAAATTACTGTTATTTATTTCACTCTGTGATTGTTCATTGTATGTATCATACACCACATCGGTACTAAGTATCATTGATATTTGCAGTATTGATTAATTTGAACTGCAGACAGTAAGGTAATGTAGAGGTTCATTTAGTTTTTATTATATTGTTTATGAAAATGTCACCACTGGATATATCAATTGATATGTCAGCTTTCGAGTTGTCCTTCGCTCATTATTGTGATCGTTGAATGTTTTATCGTAAGTATTAAATGTCCACTTGCGCCTTGTAATAAAACTTGATGAATAAGGTTGTAACAGGCGGTTTGAAAATGTCTTGTTTTTACTAATGCCATTTTCCTTTTATGATGTTTATTGAAACAGATCATTCTTTGTAAATAAGTATTCTTATCGACGTTGGAGTTTAATAACAAAACTATACAAACTAAACCTTCACTAACAAGTTTCTAATGTTAACATTTTATTAGTAATAATATATATAATATTATTTACTTTTTGTCACTAATCAAACTGCACCTTGGTGTAGGTTCCAAGAATTGAATAAACAAAAAAATATTTTATTGTCGTATTAATAGTTTCTGGTATTTCAGAAGGAGATTATAGAAAGCGCAGCCGCTGTTCTAGCTACCGAAAACATGGAGCTGGCGTGTGCGTTTATTCAGAAGACTGCTGTGGAGAAGGCGCTGCCGGAGCTGGACAAGCGCCTGCTCAGCGACTACGAGATGCGGAAGTTAGCGAGGCAGGAGGGCCGTCGGTACTACGATCCGATGGTGCTGTCGTACCAAACGGAGCGTCTCCCGGAGCGCGTCCGACTACGCGTCGGCGGCCCTACTGACATTCAGATCACCGTCTACGAAGAGTTCGCCTGCAATATTCCTGGTTTCACACCAGTTCGCGATGTTGGCTTGTTTATTCCTAAGCCATCAGCTCAGGAACAGATGTCACAGCTGAGCTTTAGCCAGGTCATGAACCCGACGCAGGTCTACGGGACGGACGAGATGAGTGCGCTGATTTCCGCAGCTGAGGTGTTTATTGGCAACTGCATCGCCGTCACCTCGCTCGCAGTGCAGGTCCCAAACATGCACTCATTGCTTGAGTGCCTCTGCATCGCAAGAAGGAACAGAGATTTTGTTTCTGGATGCGCTTTGCTGCAGAAGGTAACATTGTTATTATTAATGATTAAAAATTTGTAACTTGTGCAAAATGACCCTTGTGGAAATATATTTATCTGACTTCTTAGATCCCTTTTAATTTGATACGGTCAAAATTTTTAAATTCCAATTCAGCTTTTATCAAAAGACAATGTCATGACCATTAAATTATGCAGAGAGGGACTTCGGATTCTTCGTAATTGTAATAATTCCATAGCACAAGTAACAGATTTTTACTTCATTTTATTTTTTTATGTTAAATTTAATTTGGTTTTCCACATTCCTGCTCCAAATTTCCACAATTTTGTTAGAAAATTTTCATTTTCCAATTTATATTTATTTGTTTTCACATTTTAAATTCATTTATTTGTTTTTTTTTATCATAACTGTGAGGGCTGAGCTGTCTTTTTTAAATATTACACGTTGTTCAATGAAAGTGTTATACTTCCCAGGCGGTTGAGGGATTACTAGATGGCCACATCGTGCAGCCAGGCATGAGCAGCGAGCATGTTGAGATGATGGCTCGTTACCGGGACATCCACCTTCGAGTCCTAAAGCTGTTGGAGGACGCTCGCCTGTACGGTCACGTGTGGACTACAAAGCAGATCACCTGCTGTCTTACCGAATGCAGAGAAGAGCTTCGATACAACATCGAAGCTGTGGACTGTCTCATCAAAAATCACTTGATCAACTTACCTCAAGTGAGTAGCTTTGCATTAGCAACATTGCTTAAGTCCTATTAGACAATATGTAGTATCAGAATTAGACTCTACAGACAAACAACAAGAAGTCTTGCTTTCTGTTGCTGGAATAGGACAATCTCTCAATGTTGTCTCAATTGTCAATCTAATCTGTTTGCCTTTTTCAAACAAGCAGAATGGCATGTTAATCACTTCTTTCGTCATCTGATGATCAGCAGTTAGCGTTGATTACAAACATTACGTTACATCATAAAACATACTACACCCTGCACCGTTATACTAATTGTGGAGGAACGGAGGTTATGTTACTCCAACACAAAGGGAGGATCCTCCGACCAGGCTAGGTGGTCATGCCTGGCAGACCGCGGCCCAACGATTGATGTTGGGAAGTTGTATGTATATATATAGAACTCTCATAGCGCGATGCAGGATTAGTAGTTACTTCGTAGTTCTGCTCGTCTTCGCTAGATGATGTTGGAGTATGTTTTTGCTGTATGTGGAAGTCGCCACATCACTCCCCTCCAAGACCGGAGGTCGATATCTTGATCAGTCAGCTGTCTATGCTCTATTAAGGAGCGTGCCAATGCCAGTATTGAATAGTTCCAGTGAGTCGGGACCGAGTGCCGCAAGTTTCAGTGACTCGGAACTGTATTCAAAATCCAAAATCCTTGTAGTCATCAATTACTTGATCTTTAACTTTCAGAACTGGGATTTCACCACGAGGATTGATATCTAAAAACCACGGCGAATATTGTTCTCCCTTCGTTATATCGACAATTAACGGCGCAAATTCAATATTTTTTTCGTACAGTGCCATCAAAACCTTTTCAGAGTAGTTGCATTATTACTAACGGCTAATTGGGAAGTGGTAACGAAGTAAATTGAACTAAACGTGATCATTAAAACCTACTAAAACTCCATTAGAAGTCAACAAATCTTGAAACTAATACAGCTGAAGATTTTTGTTTGTTTGAATGTTTCTTTGTTTAAACGCGTTAATCTCTGTAACTGTCATCGTCGGATTAAAAAAAATCTTATATAGGATACACTATAGATAGAGTATCTATTGATTACGGAAGGTTATAGGCTATATAACATCACGCTACGTCCCTGAGGAGCGAAATAGTGACCGTAAACGCGGTTGAATCTGCAGGTAGCCGCTAATTAGACATATGTACAATTAGAGATAAAGAAAGTCTTGGTCAATGTTCTCTTCATACAAACTTAGACAGACAGGCGTCAGTATACTGTTTGAAGCCGCTGTTCCAAGTTAAGCGTGTTATCGATATTAATAATAACCAATAATAATAGTTTCTCACATCTGACACACGGTCATTTTTAAACAAATTATTATTATTGAAAAAAAAAAAAAAAATAATAAAAATTTGATCCCAAACTAGGCAGAGCCTGAACTGTGATGGTAACCAGACTGTTGATAAACATACTTATATATTTCTTAAATACATACATATTATAGATAAATTACACCCAGACACAATAAATGATCATGCTCATCACAATTATTTGTCCTGGGTAGGAATCGATCCCACGACCTAGGATATAACTGGCCTGTTGATCTAGTGGTTAGTGACCCTAACTCAGCAGTCAGGGTCACTGACCACTAGACCAACAGGCCAGTCATATCGTAGCCATAATGCATGTTCGGACGGAGAATTAATAAAACAATTAAAACATATAAGGTAAAAAAAAAAACATATTTCAAGATTAATTTGACTTGGTAACTTTCATTATCAAGAGTTTTACAAATTTTATAAATTTGTGTTATTAGATTTATGACTTTTCTTCTTCTTACCACATTGTCTTTATACACAGGAGGCGATTTCATATGAATGTTAAATATCACTGCTTTACTATAAATTACCATGTGATTGAACTTAAAATATCATACCGATTAACTACTCTCTGTGATGAGTTCGACTTGTCAAATAGCTTTTGATAATGTCGTCATGCAATAACACCTATATTGCGCTTGTTCACAGTACGACCTTGCCCTAGCGCATATGATGGACAGTGGCAACAACTACATGGCTGTTGCATTCGCCATGCAGTTAGTCCAGCTCTACCTGGTCGATGACAGAAATAACATTTACGTGAATGAATCTGATCTGTACCACACAACGGAGATGCTTGTACGAGTTATGTCTCATTCCCGACAAGCACCTCCAGATGGCCTTGGATCTTTGATTGAGACCCTCAGAGTGAACCAAGATCCTAGTGCATACCTCGGAGAGAGGTCTCCATTAGGCCCAACCGCTCATATTCACTCTGGCATCCTACAAGTGAGGGTAAGCATTACACTTATATTTCTAATTAATTAGTTAGTTACATAATCATAATATTGATGGCTCCTACGTGTAGTGAGTCATAATATGCAGTTCTAATTTTACAGGAGAGTGTGACAAAGGTTAATTGCTTAGAACTTTTTTAAGTTTTTGTATTAGAATTAGAATTTTTTAAAGTTTGTGTTTTAATAACTGTGGTTCATTAGTAAACCTAATTGATTAGGTCTCTCGTGTATTACCTCAGTGAAAGAATTAACGAAATTGAAAACATCTAACTTGCACTAGTATTCATTAGATTATCTTAGAATCTATATGTGTAGTTTAAAGTTTTAATAATAATAATTATAATATACCTCTGTATTGTACACCAGAAACAATAAATGGCGGTTTATACAATTGGCGTCCATATCGCTCTATGGCAATCTCTTACAGGCAACCATGAGATGGAAAAAAAAAGTGCAAATAAACTTAGGGCAGTGTGGTACATTATTTAATTAGGTAAAATATCTTACAACTATACATACAAGTACACTATAAACATATATACTCGTAAGTACAGTGGACAAAGAAAATAATCTCAAAAGTTTCTGTGTAATCACAATAGCGATAAAGTTGAACCTATCTCTAACAATGAACTGTCAGAATATTATTGCACGAGAAAATCAACCTTGTTATTTTATGATGTCAAATGATCTTCAACCGTAGGTTTGTATACGACATATTTGGCCGATGGTACATGTAGAAATATAAACAATAATATAGGACCTAGATCGATAAATAAGGTCTATTAATTATCGAATCCATAAAGAAACTAAAATACCTAAAAATTTTAGTTGACTCACTGTGCATGGAAGCCATCGATATGACAGTAAGTTCGTTATAAATTTCATGTCTAAGTCGGTATATCCTTGTAATTAACTGCATCTCAGTGAAGTCAGTTTTACAGTGTGCTAATTGGTACAAATACACACTATAATTGAAATATCTACTGTGTAATATACAATACAAAGTCCTTACAGACCAGCTTTGGTATTAGTTCAATATATTGCTTTCCCTTAATTTGAAAATTTGTTGACAGGCCCAGAATTATGATGACCCACCTGGCTTGCAAGAGAAAACAGAGAACCTCCTCCGTGAGTGGAGGAGCGTCCTCCTTAGCGCACTGACCGAGATTGAGCTCGCCCAGAACTTCAACTTGTACGTCCACCGTATGAACATGAATGGTATTCTCAAATCCGACGACATGATCACCAGATTCTTCAGGATTGCCACCCAAATGTGCATTGAGAATGTTCACCAGCAACTGAACGAGGACAGAATGAATCCTCCCCCAATCGCACCTAAGAGGGACAAGTATTACGCAATGTGTGATTCGTTCATCAAGTTGGTATCACTATTGATCAAGAACACGGCTGACGGTGGCAATCCTACTCCTAAATTGAATCTTTTGAATAAGGTAACAGACAATCTTTATAAATTTAATATATTGACAGTGAAGGGCCAATAATACCTTCTGATATTTTTCGAAAAATTTACTCTTTTACCGGTTTGAATTTTTATTTTTAGTTGCAACAGCATTAATATAATTATTCTTATCTATCTAATACCTTTAAACGAGCAATTCTTGTATATGTGTATATATATAATCTGAATCTCGGAAATGACTGATTTTCATGAAATTTGAATCAAATTACTACTATACTATTATAAAACACATTAATACAGCAAAATAATTAAAGAAGTTATTATTTTTATAATAAAAAATATAATTACATCACTTTTTACTTAATTCTTGATTTCGTCAGTTACCGAGTTATTGTAATTTCGCCGTCGATATATAAGAGATATCTATCAGTTGCGATAATATAGGCTGGTAGGTATGGGCAGTGGATGTCACAACATGGTTCCATCAGCATGCTGGTCCTTCAAGTTTTTTACTATAGTGAAAGCAATGGCTCCCACTTGCCGGAGCTCTACCCCATATGCAGATAAAAAATTATATTTGTTGTCAGAAAAAATATCCAATCTGCCTCAAACTGCTACGGTTCGGTTATTAAGACGAAAGTCAATAATACCTATGTCCATTCAGGGCTTCAAGTCCTAAAGGGAAGGAGTTGCCCTATTAATATTCACCAAAGTAGCATGAGTGGTTTTGTTGTTAAAAAGTACAAATAGATAATTGGACTATAGGCCTCTCGGGAATGTAAAACTTTGTAGAGTAAGTACCCTGTATGTTTTTTTTTGTGACAGTGTCCATAAATCTGTTTTTATTTCAGATTCTGGGTATAATAGCTGGATGCCTGCTCCAAGATCACGAGGAGCATGGCACCAACTTCCAGCAACTGCCATACCACCGGTTGCTCCTCATTCTCTTCCTTGATATGAACATGGCTGAGCCTGTTCTAGAATCTATGAATTATCAGGTCAGTGCATACTGCCATTTTACAATCAAGCATTAACCATTACCAAATGTACCCATGTTCTCGCAAATAAAGACTACATTCATTCATTCATTATATTTTTATGGGATAAATTAATATTGTTACCATAAAAATACTTAAAACATTTTGTCATAGTGCTACACTTTTTTTTTTATTATTTAATAATAACTTACATTTTTTATACAAGAAGAAACATTTTGTGTAAATATCCTCATAATCATTATTGTATAATAATTCATATTATATTGTATACATTATACTTGAGTATATCACAAATTATTTGGACTTGTTGGAGTCAGTTACAGTGCGTCATAAAATGTATGTTGTCACCAGGTTCTTACTGCTTTCTGCCATACGCTGAGAATAATTCGTCCCAGTATCGCTCCCGGTTTCGCGTACGCGTGGCTTGAAGTGGTTGCGCACCGAGCCTTCATCAACCGCGTACTCGCAGTAACACCGCAACAAAAGGTATTTACCACATGCCATAACTATGTTTAAACTAAAACTTACTAATGTACTCGAAACTGTACTAACCTTTCTAAAATTTTAGGTACTTGTCTGTTTCAGAGACAGGGAAATACGATTAAATTGTTTTAATATTGTCTGTGAATTGTTATTGACTAATGTGTAGAGGGTGATACTAAATATTTCTCAAATTGTACTTTTGTAGCTAGCATTGAAGGATCCAGGCAATCTTGAAGTATTTTATTTTATTGTTGTTTTACCATTTGTTATTGTCAATTCACAAACGTTACAAATCAAGGTTAACGAAAGTGTTAGGTGACGTCTGCTTTATTTGAAAACTGCAACAAGATTTTTATCTCAATTTGTGGAGAGATATTTTGTAAGTTTATATGTCTGTGCATGTCACTTATTACTGCATGCGATATATGTTGTTACTGCCACCTTCAGCAAAGAGGATTGTTGTAGGTGCTCTAGATGAGGACAATTTGTAAGCAGATGTTTACATTACAGGGCTGGGGGATGTACTCAACACTGCTGATCGACCTGTTCAAGTTCCTGGATCCGTTCTTACGCAACACAGAGCTCGCGTCACCGGTCATGACGCTATACAAGGGCACCTTGAAGGTTCTCCTTGTTTTGCTTCACGATTTCCCCGAGTTCCTGTGCGACTACCATTACGGTTTCTGTGACGAGATTCCACCGAACTGCATTCAAATGAGAAATCTCATCTTGTCTGCTTTCCCAAGGAATATGCGCCTCCCAGATCCATTCACGCCTAACCTGAAAGTTGATTTGCTGGCTGAGATCACACTGCCTCCACGTGCTGTCATCAATTACACCACAATTATTCCTACATCTCAATTCAAGAAGGATTTAGATGCGTACCTAAAAGCGCGTTCACCAGTCACCTTCTTGACGGAGTTAAGGAGTAACATGCAGGTTTGTATTTGCTCCTAATGCATTTATTTAAACTTAAATATCTTCATCTTTATGTCAATACGTATATAACAGATAATTAACTGTAAGTGACTGTTTAGAGGTTTATGTGCACCATATATCGTCACAGTCGCAGAAAAACGGCGGATTTGATTTTTTGACGATTCTTGTTTTTGATATAATCCTACTGAAAACATTATACTTTATCGTAAAACAAAACCTTTTTCAAAGCTCATACACACAGTATTTTTTCAGATTTCATTAACAGAAGCAGCCGTTTTTTAAATATTACGTAAAAATCTTTTGAAAAAAGTGCTCTATTGTAAAGTTACTAAAAATCTATTCAGTCGTTTTTCTACGACGACGGCGATATGTGTGTATGTATAATTACAAATTATACTACATAAGAGACTTGAAAATAGACTGATAATACCGTATATAATCTAAATAAGTTATCATTAGAGAGAGATATTAGCTATTGGTTATTCATGCGAAAACAAATATCGAATATAATAATATATTCTGGTACATTCCCAACGAAAATAAAACAAACGTCAGCCAATGTTAGGGATAAGTTTCAGATGATGCTATCAATGTTATAGTCTGTTCACTTCGTTCCCCATATGCTAGTAACTCAAACATTACATAAACAATTTATTGTATAGGTTGTGAATGAGCCGGGTCGCCGCTACAACAGCCAGTTGATGAACGCGGTCGTGCTCTACGTGGGCACGCAAGCGATTGCCCACATCAGAGCTAAGGGTCAGACGCCAAACATGTCCACGATTGCCCACTCTGCGCACATGGACATATTCCAGAACTTCACTGTCGATTTTGATTTTGAAGGACGGTAAGGACAGTTTATATTTAATTAAAATATATAAAAAGCAATAAGTGCTCCAAACATAAATAAAAAAACATCTGTTCAAAGGGTGAAAATGGCTATGAGGAAAATTAGCTCGGAGGAATCGATATTCAACTCTTAATAGACTTCAATTCAGTTATTAGGGCAGTCAGTAGAGCAAATGTGATGATTGTGACTCTTCACAATTACGTTTTTGGTAAGAATCGATCGGGAACAACCTATAGAACAATATGTAAAGGTTGCGCAGTGATTCTTATAGTAGGAATTTTCGAGAAAATTTCTTGAAATTACTCTGGTTCTGTTGAAGGTAATCAAGCTCAACAAAACGTATTCCTTCATTAATTTTTACTACTTTGAATTATAGGTAAGTTTTTCACACTTTTCCGCTATTTTTAAATAAACAAATTTGTTTTTATTTAATTAGTACTATCTTGTTGCAGAAACAAAGAGGAACAAAAATAAAATATTATAACTTTGCTCTTGGAGGTTTACGCCTCGAGATAATTAAGAAAATGTGTCGAAAAAGAGGCATTTTTCGGTAATTTTTGAATTTTTGCGAAAATTCCTTCCATAAGAATCACTGCGCAACTCCTACATATTGTTCTGTTGGTTGTTCCCTATCGATTCCTACCAAAAACGTCTGTCTCATCTGTTCGCGACAAACTGAAAAACTGCAGAACGGATTGGATTTTCATGCGGTTTTCACTAATAGAAAGAGTGATTCATGAGGAAGGTTTAGGTGTATAATTCGTACCTGTGCGAAGCCGAGGTGGGGTGCTAGTACTATTATAAATGCGAAAGTTTGAATGGATGGATGTATGTTTGATACTCAAGCTAGTCTGGAATAGCACATATTACTTTATATCCTGGCAAAATGTACACATCAAAATTTCCATGCGGAGGAAGTCGCGGGCAACAGCCAGTAAATTATTGAGATAATTAAGTTCAGTAATTAATCATAGATAATCATTACAGGTATTTGTTCCTAAACGCGATCGCGAACCAG
Organism: Callimorpha dominula; assembly: GCA_949752705.1. NCBI lineage: Eukaryota > Metazoa > Arthropoda > Insecta > Lepidoptera > Erebidae > Callimorpha > Callimorpha dominula. The sequence goes on from OX456990.1 coordinate 3,609,627, forward strand.
CTGCGCTATCCGAACAGCCACACGCACTATTTCTCGTGCTGCTTGCTGTATCTCTTCGCAGAAGCCAATTCGGAGGCTGTCCAGGAACAAATCACGCGGATGCTGCTCGAGAGACTCATCGTGAACCGGCCGCATCCTTGGGGCCTGTTGATCACTTTCATTGAGCTCATCAAGAACCCGATATACAAGTTCTGGTCGCACGAATTTGTTCACTGCGCTCCCGAGATTGAGAAGTCAGTATCTTTGTTACTTTCATCACGCGTTCTATCTATCTCATCTATCTTTAATTTTCTAAATCAATCAAGGGGTCAGCCTTAAACACCCTTATTATTTTTATTTATTATGTTATTCAGTCGTACATTTTTGGGCATGTTTTTTTATAAAGGTTAGAAAATGAATAACATACAATAAAGATTATTCTATTCTATTCTAAATAAAGAATGTTCGGGCGAAGGAAGTAAGTAAAGTAAACTTCCAACGTTGGCTGCAAAGTTACAACCAACTTACATAAACAAACAATAATGTGCCTTATGCTCGCTGGCATTCTTTTGTCTTTGAAACCGCGTGTAGACCCCTTATTTAATTTAACATAAACGGCGGCTCTGCATAATGCTTGATGCTATTTCTTGTTAGATTGTTCGCGTCAGTGGCGCGATCCTGCATTGTTGACAAGACGGGTGCGGGAGGGGGGGAAAGAGAGATAGCCGAGTAGCGTCGCGCCAATTGGGAGTCTGTCCGACATCAGCACATATTTAAAAGCTTTGTCGAGAAAGGTAACTTTTACGAACAATTTTTATAAATGTTTTCTTATAACTAGTGATATCATACTTACTGTTGCACCAAGTTCAAAATAATATTAGTATTTTATTTGTTTATCAACAGCATACTAAATGTCCAGAAATAATACTTAGCTTAGTAGAAATAATGTGTATAGATAACTTGTGTTGTTGGTTCATAGGCTTCCAAAGTGAGGCGGGACCGAGCCAACCCCCACAGCCACAGCCCTCCACTTCTGCTCAACCCCCCAAACCACAGCTCTTGCAATGGAACAAACTGTTCAAGAAGTAAATCAGTGACGAACAATTATTGTACATACTATATTTACTTAGTGACTACAGAATTTTTTACATAACACGGTGTATTTTTGACAATTGATTCGATCAATGTAAACAAGTGTTTCATATTTTTTATAGTGTTGTGAATTTTGACGATTTTATTCATTTAATTTTTCAAGTAATTTATTTCTATACGTTATAAATAGCACAGTATAATTTTTTGTTTGCAATGTTAGAAGTAACTATAAAATTCAATTAATCTTTAAAAAAATAAATGTACATTCTGTGATATTTTAAAAGAAAACGTATACTGTGCATATTTGAATTGTATTAATATTTTATTCACACGTTAACCTTGTGCTAACGTCGCCATTTGTAATTTGTAAATATATTATTGTTTTGTACTTTACAATTGAAATAAGGAAACTTCGGGAGGACAGCTCTTCATTTGGAATAATATTAGAATTTTTGAATTCCTTGAAGTAGTTGTGTTTCGACGCTAGTACAGGGTTACATTTGAAAACAGTAGACTTGTATCTTAGTGATCTGACACAGTCGTTAGTAATATATTGCCCGTAGTCTTAACGGGATATTTACAATTGATGTGATTGCGGATGCTCGTTACAGGCACACAACGCATTCCTATCTTTCTATATTTGTGACACACGATGTTGCGGCAAACCCATGAACAAATGCTAAATACCCAGTTAAAAATACCATACTCTATTTAGAAAAGCGTGCGACAAAATGTAAACAACTTCTAAATTAAATCATTTCTATTGTATTTATTTACGATAGAATTATCCGATGTGAGGGTTTATTTTTGTCTCTTGCTTCGCTGATTGAGGTACAGTGATATCGGTAGGCTTGTGTTTAAAATTAATTAGCGTATGTTATGAAAGACTTAGTTCGGTGGTATGGGAGCTCGACGGTTCCGTAGTTGATCACAAACTTAGTACTAACTTATAATGTTGAGTAGTGCTTAGATGTAAGCTTGACCTGTAAGCTGCACCTACAGATTAGTGGTTCCGTAGAAACAATACATCATACATCCTGTATTCTCTCATTTGTAACAATTTTATTTTAGATTCTGCTAAAGTTTGTATTACTTGAATTATATAATATTATATTGAAAATGTTTTATGAAATTATATTGTAATATACTGTAAATATTGTTCTATGGACCGCTTCCACAGACGAAACAGTTAATCTGACCACATATTGATAAATTCGGACGATTCGCGACATTAGGACATTGACTGTGTGCTGCTATTGTGTAGTGGCTCTATAAACTTGTGTGTACATATTGTGATATTGAACAGGATAGGACATTGGACGTTAATTGCGCAACACTCGACAGCGACATTGTGGCCCTCGATATACACAAATATGTGTGGAAGAGAACTCACCAAATACAACAATATTGCACCATTGCACTTCACTTTGGTGTTCGAAAAACATAAACATAGACGTTTTGATACGAAAATTACTGTAACATGTACAAGATTTGTAATCGTTACGCGGTTAAGGGTAGTTGATGATGACGTTTCACAGTTGGGATCACTTGGCGTACAGCGGGTGGCATAGGTTCATAAGTTGAACTTGGGAATTGCTCCCCTGGGAAGCTGCGAGCGCGGTGTGGCGCGGGTCCCGACATAAGCAGCTGCATAATGCTTCTGCCCTGACCTGACTCACACCTCGCTCCCCACACTTACTATAAAGCTAAAAACACTAAGTGATAAAGAGATAGTTTGTCGAATAAGTTAAATCGACTGATTAAAAATAACCGCTAAATCGTTTGTTTAGAATTAATAACTCGTATTTTAACTCAACACGTATCTTAGTAGTTTGTATAAAACAGGAGCGCTTACGCGACAGTTGTTTAATTATAATATTTTAGTGTTAATAAGTTTTGAAGAGCGTAAGTTCAGATTGTAAAGTTTTTTAGGTGTGATTATGAACGTAATGAATTAATGATAGGTATGTGCACACCGACAGTGCTGGCGCGTCCTCGCCCGGCACCGGGCGCATGTACCCGTGATGGTGCCTATCGCACTGTCGGTCTTAGATTTTAATTTAATGCTAAAACTATTTCACTTTGACTAAGCCATGTAATCACCTTTTTTAATGATTGTGTTTAACAAAGGTATTTTTCAATACGTTGTTGTTTCTATTAATCTGCCTTCATTCTGCCTCCTTTATAATCCTACACCATTTAATTTATTTTCCCCGTAACTCGCGAGGTGCCTCTGTTTGACATATTTTTTTCCATACTAGAGAGATTTAAAATATCTCCGACTCGCAAATCCCTTCAACGATTACAAAAGGGACTGATGATCTTCGAATGGCTGAACAGACTTTCTTAAATTATATCTAAGAACACTCGGTCAAATCACCTTTCAAACGAAAAAAAACAGCACCCAAATCTGAATCTGTTTAAGTGCGGTTTTTTTCATCCATCGGTCCATTGGTTTGGGAACTACGATGCCACAGACGGATGTCAAACTTATAACACCCCTCTTTTTGTGTTGGGGGTTAAAAATTAAAATACACACATACCTATGAGTTGTATTCCTTATGTAGATATAGAAACATACCTATATATAATATTATATTCGACCTTTATTACCTATGGCATACTTTAAATTTCAGGAAGTGGCTCTGAATAGACTACTGCTAACGTAGTTTTGTTTCTGGTCGTTAATGTGACCGCCAGAGCTTTGGTAAACATTGTTAAGAATATGTAAATATTAACACTCAAAGCACGCATTACTTATAGGTACGTTTGGCAATCTCTCAAAGACCGCAGAATTCATACTGGCTCATGTCAAGTGAACCAACGACATGGTTCGACAGTGACCATTCAAGGTTTCATTACAAAAATAAAATATTTCTGAACAACAGCTTCGTTGAACCACTAACGTTCAGTCCTCAGATCAGTGGCGTAAACAATAGGGAGGCAGAGCGGGCAAAATGCCACGGACCCCGGGTATACCAAAGGTCCTGAACACTGGACGCACTAATTACAAAATGTATTAATTAATTAGCCACGGGTCTCAGATGGTATAGTTACGCCACTGCTTGCGATGTGATGCGTCTTGTATTGTAGTGATTGACTGAACGAATTCATACCAACGATGTTTATTTAAGTTTATGTAACAACTAGCAGTTCCCGTGCGGCTTCGCTCCCGTGGACGTATTTATATATTTTGCGACGAACCCTAATTACTTTTACAAAATAAAAGGAGCCTGGTATGATCATACGTGATGTCATGCACCATTATCACCGAAAATCTAAAAATATACCGTAGGTAATAGAAAATTGGCATTTAAGTAGCCCGGTGTTCTAGTAGTAGTACTTTGCGGACGAAAGGCTTATAAATTGCAGGCTCAAGTTCCCATCGAGTATTGCAGTCTCTCAGGTTGAGTGCCTAGGTACCTGGAGGTTCTTTTGTCCGTACAAAGCTTCTTCATGCTACGAAGTCTGACCTATAAATAATAAAGGCTACAGTGAATGAGATTTTTTTTATTGGTGATCGATTATATTTTGTGCTAGAAAGATTGAGTTGAGTCCAATGTCGCTGATATGATATCTATATCCTACTTCTTACTAATATTATAAACGTGAATGTTTGTGAGGATGTATGGATGTTTGTTACTCTTTCACGCCAAAGCTACTGAACCGATTGCGATGAAACTTGGTATGTAGATAGCTGGAGACCTGGATTAACACTATAGGCTACTTTTTATCCCGATATTTATACGGGATCGGGACTTGCGCAGGTAAAACCGCCTGGCGTTGCTAGTAATACATAATACTACTACATAATATATGCGTACGTAGCAGGTGCCTATCTATCGTAAGAAATGGTATTTTTTATTGTTATTTATTATATGTATAGATTTCACCACGACGATGACTGTATGAAAAATGGCCTAAAATCGGTCATCCCTTTTTTATTCATTTGATAAAGAATATGATTTTAAATGCACGAGTAGAACTCCGGAAGTTCAAATGTACTTAGATCCGGAGATACAATTTTCTTTTCGTTTTTTCTATGGAATTCAGGAAAGCCATGAGATAGTTGTTGTTCAAAAGGCGTTCAGTCTTTATTATTGATTAATAATCCATATTATTAAAGTGTAAATTATCTATAATATGCAGGCAGTAACAAGTACGTAAGTTCTAGCACTTAAAATAACATAAAAAAACGATTTTAACCATACTTTTAATTTTTGGAGTTTACTCCTTAAGAATCGATTTGCATGTAAGGCGCCCGGTATGAAAAAAATATGAAGAGTAAAATTTAGTGATCGGAGGGCAGCGTAACGCTTTATTGTGCTTTTTATGCTTTATTGGAGTTTACTCCTTATTCTCGACGCATGTTAGTAGATATGTGTATACCTTTATGTTATATATATGTGTAAATATATACAGAATATATAGAGGGAGGGATTGAAAGAGGGAGAGAGAGAGAGAGAGAGAGACTCCAGTAAATTGTAAACTCCAGTCGTGCGTCGGAGCTGACACACAAACTTTTTTTTTTATTGTCTTCAGTAAGATTCAATTCTTTAATTAGATTATAGAACAGGTCCCTCTTAACAGGCCTTTCAAAACCTGAAATCTAAGTTCCTTGGTATTCGTGACTTATGAGGATTTAAAGAAAGTATTCTAGGGTTACCACCAGAAAGTATTCTATGGTTACCACCAATTTTTTTATTGTGATTTGATATAAAGTAATGTAATGATTATAGATTAATAGAAGTAGGTATATTTCAATCTTTTGTAAAACATAAGATTGAAATATACGAACGTAGCTGGTTTGAAATTACATTACTTCTAAATTCTAAGTTTGGAAATAAATTCCGATGAAAAGGAAAATGTGGTATGCGGAAGGGGGTGAATGTGTGAATGGTGGTGATGTGGTGTCCTAAAACCCTTTTTTTTTGTGCGTGTGAAAACCCCCTCCGGCCGTCACCCCACCGGGGTTTTCGGTGGGGTGGTGTGTCGGAATCGAACCGACTAAAACCACACGGTGTGCCGTACTGCGCCTTAAGTAGGAGGGATCCGGGAAGTGTGCTAAAACCCTATACCAGCCTATGCCTAAGCATTTTTTTTTTGAGGAAAGGAGGGGAGGCACCATGGAGCCGGAAATCCATAAAAAACTTAACTAACTTAAAAAAATATATAATTTTTAACTAAATACATTCCACCTGCTGTTATGAAAAACGGAGGCAAAAATACCTGGAAATTCAAACAGGCATAACTTGTAAACGGATAGTTTTTTTTAAAATCCTATTGTAATTGCATGCTAGAGTCATGCCCTTATACATCTCCTTTATTAATTAATTTACTACTTATATAAATTACTTATTCTTAATTACAGATTTATAAGGACATGTGACGCAAGGGAATTTCAAGTCACGTTTAGGATATTAGGTATGGTCTACAAAGTACTGCCGATTAGTACTCTTTATATATAAATCAACTATGGTAATACAATAACTGAATAAACTTCCAAATATTACTATCATTGCTCACCACCAAGACAAACCAAACAAATATTATTTTTTTTAAATATACAACTATAATTAAGAATCAAAAATATTTCATAAATGTTATGTAAACCTATGACTTAGAATTCCATTACGTTACTTGCCCGTTCCACTAGTAAAACACGTGATGTATTTGACTAGCCTGTCGGTCTAATGGTTAGTGACCCTGACTACTAAACCAGAGGGTCATGGGTTCGATTCCCACCCAGGACAAATAATTGTGTGATAAGCACGATAATTTGTTCTGTGTCTGGGTGTAATTTATATATAATATGTATGTATTTAGAAATATATAAGTATGTTTATCAGCAGTCTGGTTACCATAGTACAGGCTCTGCCTAGTTTGGGATCAGACGGCCGTGTGTGAGATGTGTGGAGTTATTCTTATTTGGTTAATTTAATTTTAAACTAACAGTAAATGAACTGATGTAAATATGCCAAGTATTAAAAGGTAATCTAAATAGACATAGGTTAATGTATTCAACTTTATAAACAGAAAGTTAAAACAGTAATATTTACCTTGAATAAAACCGTCGTGTTGCGGCGTCTCATAGGTTAAAGCACAGATTCAATTAATATTAGTTATAAGTTATTCATAAGCAGTTTATTAAAGTACCTATTAAAATACGCACATACCAGTGTACGTTATGATTGCTGGTAAAATATGTAAAGGCGTTTATTATATATTTCAAATTGTAATGTAGGTCACTTTTTCATTAAACGGCTAGACTGCGTGAGGAGTAGACCATCTTTTATTTGCCTAAGTTACCTAGCCTTACCTGATTATTATACATGGTCCTTCGAGCCGGATACCTTAGAATATCCAGCAAAAGTAGTAAAATTCAAGAATTTACTAATTATATCAAAAATCAAGCAAGCAATTTGCAAGAAGTACCTACCGGAGTGACAAGGTACAACCGCTAACGCCATTGAGAAGATCGAGTGCCCTGGACATTAGGCTGACACAAATAATTAAAAAACAGTGTTTAGCATATATATTTATTGTAAAAGACCCAACATTCTAGAGGTACCTTCTACCTTTATTCAGGTAATATTACATATAGCGTAGCTTAGGATTTTATAAGGTCAGTAACATTTATTTATTTTATAATATTAAAAGTTTTGATATACATAGTTATTTACATAAATTTATTCTTACATAGCACTAGGTTGTAACTTAATTTGTAAAATATAGTTAGCAGGTACTTAATGATACAGTACAGTAGCGTTAGTGTAATGTTGCATTAGTTAACTATTTAATTTTTCATTACAAATGTTAAATAATAGTACAAACCATTATTAGCTGCACCGTAAGTCCTTTATAAGATTATTATCTTATCTTATTGTAAATAATTTATTATTCACTTACATTATTTTAAACCTTATACCTACTACCTTACTTATCACAATTAATTAAGACAGTCAGTTTAAGGACAGTCTTTATTTGCTGTTTAATCATTAAATAAACCCATATCAGTATTACAAGGAATAACATTAATAAGTATTTATAATTTTTTATTATATAGTTTCAGGTCTACGACACTCCCCTTCCAAAATGAGCGATATTAAGGAACTAAAAAAGAAGCGCGGTAGTTATAAAGGCAGATTAACCTCATTTGGGAATTATTTAGCATCTTTAAAGAAAATAGAACTAACACCCTGTCAGGTAATGGAACTACAATTGCGAGTAGATAAACTAGAAAAACTTTATGACGAATTTAGCGAGGTCCAATTAAATTTAGAATGTTTATGTGACAACATTGACTCTGAATCCCTCGAAAGATCTTCGTTTGAAAGCCAGTATTATGGTTTGATGGCCGAGGCTAAGGTTATGATCACAAATTATTCACAAACGGACAACGATTCTAAATGTGGTCATAGTGCCTCAAGGCGCCAGCTTGTTAAGTTACCCACAATTAAGTTACCTAAGTTTGTAGGTAATTATGATAATTGGCTCGAGTTCCGAGATACCTTCTCTAGTCTTATCCATGACAATGACGACATTGACGAAATCAATAAATTTCACTACCTTAGGTCATCATTGGAAGGGTCAGCAGCTGTCGTGATACAGGCGATTGAGTTTTCGGCACAAAACTACACCATGGCATGGGAACTTCTTTGTGAACGATTTGACAATAAACGTTTACTCATACAGAACCACATCACGGCATTGTTCAATGTCGAAGTCGTCGCAAGGGAGTCCTCAATTGCGTTAAAACGGGTAATAGATAATGTAAATAAAAATATTAGAGCACTAAGTACGCTAGGCGAACCTATTGAACACTGGGACACGTTACTTATATATATACTTAGTCAAAGGTTAGACTTAAAAACGTTCCGAGAATGGGAGGAGTACAAAGGGCATTATGACAAAACAAAAACAATTACATTTGAACAGTTCATACAATTTATGCGAAATCGTGCAGACTTAATAGAAACACTTGAATTATCGCGTCATTCAGTAAACACAAACAATACAAATAGTAAAATAAAAGCTATGGTGTCCACCGAAAACACTAGTCCGACGTCATCACACTGTAATTGTCCCAAATGTAGCGGCGATCATAACCTCAATTCCTGTCCGCAATTTCTATCGTTGAGTGTCGATGACAGAATGTCCTTCTTAAAAGGTAATAAAGTTTGTTACAATTGCTTTCGTCACGGTCACTATCCGAGTAATTGTAAACAATCAGGATGCAAAATATGCAAGCGAAAGCACCACACGCTTCTTCATAACGCGAATTATAAACAAAAACCGGTTTCGAGTGAGTTAGCGAACGACAAGTCTGTAATCGAGTCTTCCAGCGATGCTAATAACAGTTACGTAACACTTTCTGCTAATATATCGGCGCAGTCGCACACGGTTAGGTCAGACGTCGGTGACGTATTGCTATCGACTGCTTTGATTAAATGTTACGATACAAACAATAAGCCACACATAGCACGCGCCCTCCTCGATTCCGGGAGCTCCTCATGTTTAATGACTGAGAAATTATTTAATAAACTTAATTTACCCTATTTAAACACCAATAAGTCCATTCAAGGTATCAATAATTCTCAGTCGCACGTCAAAAAAATGTGTCGTGTAAATATACAAGCGCTGCATGAATCGTACAATAGCGATTTATTATGTCTTGTTTTACCTACTATAAGTAATAGTGTGCCCGCTAGACGGGTGCAAGTAAGTAATATACCTACTAATGTGGCGTTGGCCGACCCATACTATCATACACCGGCACCAATAGATATCATTATAGGTGCCGACGTATTCTGGAGATTGTTGGGATCTAATCAAATTATATTGGGTGATGGAAAACCTATATTGCATAAAACAAGACTTGGTTGGCTAGTTTGTGGCCCAATTAACGGCGGCTATAGCAATGCATTTCCATCTCCACAATTAAATTGTAATTTTTCAAATATTAAAAGTGTCATTAAACGTTCTTCCATTTCTTATAATTCCGATGACAATCAAAACAAATTTGCGCGTTTTTGGCAACCAAAATGTCATGAGTCATCAACTTATTCGAGTAAAGAAAGGCTTTGCGAAGAACATTATATTAATAATATTGCACTATTACCAGACGATCGTTATTGCAAAAAGTTTCCATTTAAGGAATATGTTAATTAGCTTAGGTATTTATTCAATAGTACTAAGCTATAATTTATTAATGAACCCTTTAAAGTATAAGATACTTATTCTATGTAGTTTTTTTAATTTATTTAAAGTAATTATCTAAGGGGTTGACCGAAAATTCATGATTTTTCTTTCTAATATGACTTAATTCAAATATTACGTCATTTCATTATTATTTCGGTAAGGACGTTATAAAACCCAATAGTGTGTAGCCACTAGTTACACGATGCATTGGTTTATTGTTATTCTTTCTCTTTTTTGTTAAAAATTAACCAAACTTCACCGCATAAAAATAAATATTTCTTAATTAAATAATTTTCTTAATGAGAACAAAATCATTTCGTCATCAATCGTCATTAAACATACAATAATAATACAGTCCACTGATCAGTTTGTTAATCTTTTATTTATCTTTGAGCATAGTCGATAGACGCACGCAGGTCCTCACTTATTTTATTATGTACAATTATTACTTCAGATACCCACCTACATATCGGCCGTAGGCTGCTACTTAGTTAAAGCGTCAGTGCATTTCATTTAAGTGTCTACGAGACAGTCAGTTTGGCATAAGTGGGATTTCTCCCTCTGAAAAGTCTTTGCTAGTTTTTACCATTTTTTAATATGTAGGCATTGATTAAGCGCGGATCCTTTTACCTCAGCTAGTCGTCAGGGTCATGAATATAGACTGGTGAAAGTCTATATGGTAGTTTTGTGTGTTTCACCACTACAGTTTATTTGAAGCTAGTGGGTGACCTAACCAGCTTTTGTTAGACTAGCTTTACGGTGGTTTATAGTAAAGAGAAGGAACCTCTGAACTTTTCCGACAGCGGAATATTATTATAAAGTTTCAAATTGTAAGCGCAATTAATTGTAATTCCTTGTCTGAGAGTGTGGCCCATTTATTTTCCGTGTTTTTTTTTGAAGGCGAGTGTCAAATCGACCAACTTTTACTTAATCAGACTGTTGGGACATTGTCGCTTACATATATATAGCTATCTAAAGCTAAACTTGGTTTAGGTTTAAATTGAAGGGTTTCAAATTCCCTGCCACGCCTGTATGTTGATGAATGACTTTTCTTCAAACACAGAATATTTACTGCCGCTCACTCCAGGCCCTTTTCCAATTGGACGGCAACTGACATCGCTCCCAGTGAAGCATATGCGGGATTTCTCAGTACATCACCTTATTCGTCATCAACATGTTGAGCAGTTACAACATTTGACAATATTTTTGACAAAACGGAGCAAAGAGTACATGATCTGAACTCTAGTAGCGAATCAATTGGCAGAGAAGCAAGAACTCCTTGAACCTCGATGAGCTTGGTATTATCAAGGATGACCACTTGCAGCCGCTTCCCTCGAGAATGGATTGTTTCGTTGCTCTTCATCCTGGTACCGATGGAATCAGCAGGTGGCCGACATCAAGACTACATATGGCGTCATAAGAAGAGTGGTTTCGAAAATTTGTTCATTAATAGAGGTTAATACTATTGTTGAAAGGCAAGCTCTCAACGGCCGGGGGCATGTTGCGGCGTCTCATAGGTTAAAGCACAGATTCAATTAATATTAGTTATAAGTTATTCATAAGCAGTTTATTAAAGTACCTATTAAAATACGCACATACCAGTGTACGTTATGATTGCTGGTAAAATATGTAAAGGCGTTTATTATATATTTCAAATTGTAATGTAGGTCACTTTTTCATTAAACGGCTAGACTGCGTGAGGAGTAGACCATCTTTTATTTGCCTAAGTTACCTAGCCTTACCTGATTATTATACACGTCGTGTAGGTGGAACTAAATTTTGAGCACGTGAATATTTCTTATATTGATATCTTCCAAACTAAGCTAAGTACTAAAATAAAATGGCGATTGTCTTCACTAGAGAAAATGTTACGAAAATTCAAATACACTATTTGTTCAAAAGGATTATTATTACACGTCTTAAAAAATACCGTAGCGTAGTAGGAATAATAAAAATATACGCGATTTAGTAGGACATCACGGAATTTACATTGTATTGATGTTTTCGACCTTTTCTTGCTTATTTTAGAGCGGAAAGTAATTTAAGTTTCATTAAGGAGGTCGTGGGACACGACAATATCGCATAGCATGTTGCCTTGTTTTAGCAATGTTTAATATATTAAGCTATTTCCACAAGTTTTAAATAATACAGTTATTAGGATAATAGCTAATTTATAAGAAAAAAATTACAACTCGGGGGGAAAAAATATTCTCTGATTAAATAACTCTCAAAGTCACAGGACGTGTCAAATCTACAATGGTGCATTTTTCTGAAAAATGCCCATCAGCGACTATGCTATATGTATCAACGTCATTTTGAAATAAGTACCTAGGTAGCTATCTTCAAAGTGCAAGTCGCATAATACCACGACAGATTGTTGTGGTTGAATTTGTGTCAACAATCAACTGTTGACCCTTCAGAGTATCGAACTATAAATACGATTGTAATCAAGACATTTATGGAATACGATCTGAATAAATTTTGCAGGCCTACGTGAGTTTTGAAAATTTATACATACAGTGACCGGAAAATAATAACAGGATCTTGACCTAGAATGGTGAATTCGTGATTAAGTCATTGTGTATCAACATGATATAACGGAATCTTTTTAACGGACGAAAAAGGGAGGTTCTCAATTCGACCGTTTATACTGCCGTCACAAGAAAAAAGACGCATCTAACGTTTTTTTGCGGAATTGAGTTACAACTATCATCTCAATCAGAAAAAAAAGACGCGTATGCTAGTATTTTTATATTTGGCATAACTCAAGCACAACTATGAAAACCAAACTTTTTAATAAGACGCATCTGTCAGAATATTATGCCACCAAGAAATAGGAAAGACATTTCTGCGTAGATGTGACTTTGTATCTTAGTATTATGAAAAAATAGCCCGGCGCAAGTGGCATTAGCGTTTTTTCTACTTAGTATGCGGTTGGAGCTGTATAGTCAGTCGCGCCTAGGCAATCCACTGTTTACAGGATAGGAAAACTTATTGTAGGTAAGGTTTAATCAACAGCCACCATACAAAACTAATACCTCGAATGCCAGACTTGTTTGGTAAATATTTCAATGTCTACCACAGAAATAATATGCATTTTATGAGTTAATAATTGAATTTTATTGAATATCCTAATAAACCCCTACAAAAGCAGCAAATGCTTAAAAAAATCCTTTTTTTTGTATGTTCAATAAAAACTTTGTAATGAATCACTATATCACTAAATAAGAAACATTTTTCATCATCAATTACTAAGGTGAATCGACGTAACTAGCCAAAAACGTCTTTTCATTGTAGTATCAAGTTTCTTTTTTACTGAGAAGAAAAAGAAAATTTAATTTATTTAATATATATATATTTATTTCATTAAAACAAACATTTATATTCCGCTAGGTCACACTCACATGTAAACTCCTCCTGCAAAATGATTACCTATGTTTTTTATTTTCTTTGCCACAGCAAACATTTTAGTTTTAAAAATACTAAACATTTTATTTCTCCATATTTAACTTTAGGTAGATCGGTATTAGATATAGATTATTGTGTTGTTTGGCGCCGACTCAAAATTTTATAGTTTATGTAAATAAGCTCAATACTTAAAGACTTAAAAGGTTTGTTTATTATTTGCTTTTTAGTTATTTTCGTCGGATGAATTTTTTGTTAAAAGATTTTTATATAGTAAGGGACTGTTGTTTTACATAATTTTGCAGTTACATTTTTTTTGTCATACCTACTTATTACGACCAAATGGTTTCAAGTTCGGCCTACCTATTCTGTTACTTGAATTCAAACTTTCCTACCTACATTTCAGATAATATTTAAATAATCCTTATCGTAGTTCATTCTTTTTAGTTTTTCGATTTCGATCAGTAGGTAAGTTAAATGGTTTGAACATATGGTAAGGTTTACATTGGAGCCGATTTAATTGTACACTCGACTAAATTAAAACCTGACTTAATTTCTTCATATGAAATCAACCTTGTGTCTTTCGTAATAAGGTCTATTTGTTACTGGCATCTATTTATCGCTACGTGGTATTAAAGTTTATTTAAGCGTATCAGACTTTAGTCGACATATAAATTGCTTATTTCGATAGCGACATATGTTACCTACTAGTTTCAATTTGAAATAAGACCTTGTTTTGAAGTGTACAAGGTTTACATATTATATGAAGAAAATTTTGTGAATTTTAATTTAGCGAGTGAAGGAACAGAATTGGGACCATTGTCACCTAAGCAGTAGCATAAGTATCTACATTTAAAAAGTCCTCTGACAAAGTACTTACTCCTCAAACATTTTTTTTTGTCAGCCTGTGACCATGGCCTTTGCAACCTGGTCAAAACGTCAGGCAATTCAGAGGTATGTGCACACATCAAAAGTGTCTATAGGTAAAAAAGATTGATGTTGTACTTTCATTCCTATTCTATAAATTTGCCACGGGCCTTAGATGGTATAGCTATGCCGCTGATCATGGCGGTCATGGTACGATTCCGTCGAGCAGTATTTTGGATGTACCGGTCCGTCAGCGAGTGGTGAAGCGAGTGGTGAAGCGAGATAGTCCTCCATGTCGCTCGGCCACAATACCCGTGATACGATAGCGTGCCAGAGGCGGCCTTATAAAGCTCTGTGTAATGCCAAGAACGACAGCTACAGTACGTTGCCTTTTACCAGCTTGCAACATTCCGACGGCTCTCATCATCTCTTCACGTGTCAAATGATGTCGTCGCTCCATATTAATGCAATTTTTTTCAGTTCCGATGCAGAAATTGCAATGGTTTTGTAAAAGAGCTATTACACACTTATAGGAATCCTGATTGACAGTTGATTTTCTATTTTTAATCAAAATTTAAAGAAAATTCTTTATTCAAATAGTGAGATTCACTAAAAAGAATCAACGATCCAAAAAAGTTAAAATATACTCTAAAACGTAAGTACTTGATCCCTAGACACATTTGATGTGTGTAATACCCAAAGTAATACCTATTTCGTGATCGCGTTAATTCCCGTTTATAGAGTATAATGTATACTCCTCAAACATCATAGAACTCATGTTATTACAAGCTTTTATTTAGTTTCACTTCTCCCGTTGTCTGCACTGAGTTATTATTACTAACGCGATCTTGATGGTTGTCTGTCTGTAATCAAATCTTGCAAGTTAAATTTGACACACTTCCCGGTTTCCGATTGAGCTGAAATTTTACACGCATATGTATATCGCATGACAATGCAATATTTTGATAATATAGAGCTGATCTGATGATGGAGCTGGAAGGTGGCCATAGGAACTCTGTAATGAAACAACGCAACCCCATTGAGTTTGGACTCGTTTGATTATTAGAAAATCCCGAATCATAAATACTAAAAAGTTAAAAATAAAAATAAAGAAAAAAAAAACTAAAATAGGACTGCCAACAGAAGTGAAAACTTAAAACGACGTTTCACATTAGTATGACCATGACGCAAACCCATAACTTTTGCCCCTATATTATGTATTCTGTGCCCCTAACAAAAAACCCTCAACGCGGCTAAAGAAGTTTTCAATCACAATTCAGTATGAATTTCATAATTCTAATATCAGCGCGATAAACCACTAACTACACACACTAACCTCACAAATGTAAACCAAATAATTGTTAAAATAATTATTATCCCGTACCAATAATAACTATTAAATTAATAATGACAATTATTACGTATTAATTGAATATACTAAACACAGCGACACAACAGCGAAGAGCAGCTGACTGTAACTTTCTCGCCAGGGTATACTCGGCGGTCCCGAGTTTACCCAATCGAGCCTTTCACCTCAGAGCGTGACGGAGCAGCCCACTATGTTTTAGAGACCTCGATTTTGTGTCATGTCCTTTTTTTTTAATTCTATTGTTTGTATCATTAGAAACATCAAAGTAAAACTCCCGCATCGATACGGCTTCTACATTATTTTTAAAAAAATATCAAAGTTTACGTATATCCGGGTCATGAAATTACAAAAAAAAAGTTTGAATGCAAACTTGATGATTTTGTTTAAATTTGATTGTACTGAATAAATCTACATATAATACCACATCTTTCTTCAAATTTTCATGGATTTACTATGATTAGTAACCGAGATATAAATAAATTTATCATTTTAGGATTGTATTTTTTAATTTCACTATAACGGCGTATTAGCAAAAGATCATTCATCATCATCATGGCGTTGTTTCCCGGTTGCGACCGAAACTTTCGCTTCGGTGCCCGGGGTCCGCCTTCGGCATCCCTAATAGTGAGTCCATTGGCACGCATGTCACCCCTTACGACGTCAAGCCAGCACTTTTTAGGTCTACCCCTCCTGCCGGGACTCGGCGGAGGCGGCATGGCCAGACATTTGTTCCCCACGTAAGTAGCCGGTTGCCGTAAAACGTGGCCATACCAGCGTAGACGACACTCCTGCAATTTATCCGCAATGTCACGGACATGAAGGCCGCCGCGAATGCGGGAGTTCCTAACGCGGTCCTTCCGCGTTACTCCACACATCCACCGCAGCATATTCATCTCCTTGACACGCAGTTCCTGCTTGTGTCGCTCCAGCAAGGGCCACGTTTCACAGCCGTATATAAGGACAGGTCTAATGATGGTTTTATAGACCTGTCCCTTCAACTTAACCCGTACCTTGTGACCCACAAATGACACCAGTCACCTCACGCCATTTGGCACATGCGGCAGCAATACGTGCCTTGACATCGTAATCGATGTCACGGCACGTTGGTGCGACGCGTGAAGGCGTCTAATATCACGCTGAACAGAAACGGACTGAGGACGTACCCTTGGTGTACCCCAACGGTGATGGGGAAGGGTTTATTGTCACCAACAGCGGTCTGGACTACGGAATCGGAGTCGCTGTACATATCTCGGATGGTGTCAATATAAGCCTCAGGAACCCCTTTAGACCGCAGTGCCCACCAGATCATCACGCGTGGAATACAGTCAAAGGCCTTCTGCATGTCCAGAAGCAGACAATGCAGAGGCGTATTCTTTGTCCTGTATTTCTCCGTGACAGTTCTTAGGGCAAAAACAAAAGCATTTAGTATTATCAAAATATATATATATATATATTAAACGATAGCTTAAATGTTTCTTTACCACCAGTATTAAAACCACATGCTAATTCCGCGTTATTCAAAAGTTATAAATAACTTAGTTTTTTTTTTAGGGTTGTCACTACCAAAATATAAAACAATTTTTTAGTATTCGGATATGCCAGATGCTAGAATTAATTCTGATTTTGGTATATGATAATGAAGGAAATGTAGTTTACAGGTTTATTGCTGCTTCGCGACTTATTTTTCTGGCATGGTGTTCCCTATCAAACCTCCAGTATTTATTTCTTGTTTCTGCCCCTTGTTCTGAAAGCATTCCAATTGGTAAAGTTGAAGACTTTATTATTTTTGCCCCATGTACTAAAATTTTATGCAAGATAACTTAGGAAACTTAGTTTAGGGAACTTAGGTAACTTAGGAACTTAGGATGCCAGTTATATTTTTCCACATACTTATACGCTAGTACTTTGCAAATGTGTTGCCATATGTTTGGCAAGTAGTGTAATGAGACTCGAGATGATATTTAGTCTGATTTATTTTAGATAGTACATACTAGCCTTATTATACTAATGTGATGTGTGTATATAATTGTTTTATTTAATCTCTAAAGTTAATCTATAAATGTGACTTATCTAATTACGTGCAATTAAGTACGAGGTGCTCGATACATATTTCATTAATTTGTTAAAGTCCAAACTAATAAAAGTGCAATAAATACCCATAAAAGTTTATTACCTCTGCCTTCTTCAGTTTAGAACACAATCAAAACTTTATTTTTAATATTGCAAAGTTTATAATTGTCTGTCGTAAACTAACGCATGTATAGATTATGTCTGTGTAGGTAATTTATCATTTCAGTCAATAACAGAGCTTGCGATCATGAGAGCTGGATCATGTTCCGGAGTTATTCAAAAGTATCGGATATAAAGTGAATGGAAGAAGGAAGCAACCTACAATGAGAGCAAGCATCCAGAGGTAAGGTAAATGTGTAAGTTGACACGTAGGCTAGTTGAAAAATTTAACTAGTCAAAGAATGTAACTAGTTGATCAACTTGTTGATGAACACAAATTAACGGTCCATTTGTGTTCATCAACGAGTTGATCAACTCTAGTTTCGTCGACCTTTTTTACGTCGACCATCGACGACCCATCGCTAGTCAGAGCGCGCGACCGGCGACTGCGACGGACGAATTCAGCGTCAAGCGTCTTATTTAAATAATTTTTAACCGACGAAAAAAAAGGAGGTTCTCAATTCGACCGTATTATATTTTTTATTAACCGACGAAAAAAAGCAGGTTCTCAATTCGACCGTATTAAATATTTTTTATTTTTTTTATGTCTGTTCAGCCCTCACTCCGATATTTATGAACCGATTTTGATTATTCTTTTTTTGTTAGATAGGGTATACCTCAAGGGTGGTCCCATGTCTAGGAAGTCAGGATCTGATGATGGGATCCTGATAAAATTGAGAGAAACCCTCGAAAATTGTAGGAACGAATAGTGTTTCTGTTTAAGTTCATAAATATCGTAGTGAGGGCTGAACAGATATAAAAAAAAATAAAATAAAAAAAATATATATTATACGGTCGAATTGAGAACCTCCTTTTTTTTCGTCGGTTAAAAACTTGTAAATATTGTATATTGTTAAGGGTGAATACTCTATCTAATACGAAAAGAATGATTGAAAGCTTGACTAATTGTACTCGTATTTCCAGAGAATAGGTAGCGCGTTTAAACAAACAAACACTCAACCAAATAACTATTTAGCTTTATTATATTAGTACAGATGGCATTTGTTTACACTAATGTCTAAGAACAAAAGATATAGTTACAATCATTTAATGTAAATTAAACTATATATTTTTAGATATTATTATATATAATGTATGTATATGAGAATAATAATAATAACAACCCAGACACCCAGATACAGTAACAATAATTAGGTAGTATGATTTTGTACCAAGGGTCGATATCAGAATGTTTCATTGGTTACCAAACCAAACTCTTATGTTGTGTTATGCATTACTTGATATTTTTTTAAATAAAAAATGTTTTATACCAACACTATGTTTCATTAAACTACAAATTATTTATCTAATTAAAATTGGGTGGCCGCCTGTACGACATACCTACTCAGATTTTGTAAAAACTAAATCACCTGGACGAATCACTGACTGAAAATGAAAAAAATATTTAAATGCTCTGGGACGGACCGGCCGTGGGACAAACCATTGAATTCGTTTTCAAAGATCTACCTTTTTTCATAGCAATATAGGGCATATAGTCCAATACGGCGTGATAAATCAAAAAATCCGATGCGGCTTTCTTTCCTAGTAATCGTATCATGGTTAGTAAATCTAACATAATGTAGGTAGATTGTGGTTTTATATGTCTCATGTCGTATCGTGTCATTTAATATACATAATATCTATCTCACTTTTCTTAGAAGTCTAAATGAGGGTAGGAGCTTATTCAACCTACCCCAGGCTGTATATAATGTAACTGTAATTAACCTACTTTTTTATTACAAAATTACAAGGATTGTGGATGTTGCAACATATTTGTATATATATGCTGCAATAAAGTTGGGAGCTAATTTGCTTGATATAATAAAATAAAAGGGCGATGTAATTAAAAGTTTCTGGGTATATTGTATGGCCATTCGTATTTACAATAAATTACTCGATGTCTTTAAAATATTAAATATTCAAAGATTCAGACGTAAAGTTCTTGATTTCTTTTACAGAAGTGTTACTACTCCACAAAATTAGACTTGACTTTAATTATCTGACTGTATTATTTCACTAATTAATTGTATAATTCCTATATATTTCGATTATGTTTTCTTTATTGTATTTTTATTTAATTGTATTTCGATTGGACATTTATAATAATTTAATAATGTTGCCTTTTGTAATATCGTATATCTCCAATATTTTAGACTACAATATTTGTACGCTGGAAACATCAGAATATTTATGAACTTATCAATTTTGTATCTGCTTTTATGTAATATTCTGACAAATAATTATGTATTATTATTGTTCTCTTTATTCATTTAAATACATATAAATTATATTACTAGATACATTCAGATATAAAATATATAAAATACTGTAATTTCAGTCTCGTGTTCTAGATAAACAAACTGTATAAGTAATTTGCAACCTTATTTTACCTTTGTCTGTTACTTCCTTAATAGATAGACAAGTGGGTGAATAGTGGGTATGGGTAGCTACCTAGCTACGTACGTACGGTACGTACGTACCTACGTAACGTAGTCAGTCACAGACTGTGAACCTACCCACAAAAGAAATGAGATTCAATCGAAAACATAACATAATAATATAATACTTGCAACTTTTTGTAGTAGTAACACTGAGTTGCGAACTCCGTTTTTCTACCACAATATATTGTGAGATGTAATTATTACCTAATTACATAAGTAACAGCATTTTATACTGAAAATAAAAATAGAGTGTCTGCAATCTGCAATTGTACACGGTAACAGTATCGTCAACAAAATCTCAATTCTTATCTAATATTTAGCGCTCTGATCGCTTGATTTATGTTTGTGTATGCATAAATTTGGTTCACTAGCGATATGTCTAATAAGGACTATTTTAAATATAATCCTAATAAACTAGTAAGTTTTAGTAGATTATTCTTATGGGATTATGTTGCCATGTGATTGTCAAGTCGTTCTATTTATTAAAGAAATTAAGATATCTAATGGATACGGTTAGTTTAAAATGTTGTTAGTTATGTAATTAGTTAAAAATTAGATCTCACAACTTTATGTGGCAGAATAACTAAGTTGTGACAATTGCATTCTTTACATGTTACATTTTTGATAGTTAGGTATTTGCAAAATGCAATTTAATAAAGACATTAGATTGTCTAAAAAGAAAAATGCGTTGGGTGATTGGGTGTGTTTCCTTGCGCTCGCCGCAGTTACAGCGGTTAAAAAAAGGCATGCGAGGTCCAGACGGGTCTGGCGACGGCAGTAAAGAGGGGCGCGGGGGCGCGGCGTCCGTGTTCCCTGGGGTCGCCGCCGAGCGCCGCGGCGCCACCATCGGCTGTCACCTGTGACGGCGACGGCGCTCGTTCCGTTACTACACTGTACACTGACTCTTGCGCCGACGCGACGCCTCAGTAACATCACATTCCATATGTGCGCTATTAATCAACGCGTCCTCTATAAAAGTGAACTACTATTTTGTGTGTTTACATGCGAGACCGGTAAGTGTTTTACTTATTATTACAATAAAGGCGAGAATCGTTTGCCTGCGCACACGAGGTTTCGCTGACCGGTAACTGATGTTTTTGTTTATGTTTTGTGCATATATTTTTATTTTCTTTTATTGCGATTTATTTGTATAGATAAGTAAACATCGAGAATAAGTTTTAATTAACTAATTTTGAGCTAGTAAATGAGATGGATGCACTTTTTGTTCTTGTAAATGACAAAAGTAGGTAGACAGAAATTTATCATACCTACCTACCCAAGCGAGTGTAACTTGATCAAAGTATTACTTTATATCAGTTCTTTACTTTGAAATTTCAAGTTCGCTATTTCGAGTTTACTAAGGCTCGACTGTGAGCATGCATCAACAACACGTTTACGGAAGATAGTATTCTAAAGCACTGTGTTAAGGGTGATATTTGAGTGGTTGGTGGAACAACCTTGAGGGAAAGGGACGTCGCGCCGTCGCCGACGCGCCACCATCCCAGGTAGGTTTGCATCGTCGCTAGAGATTCTGATATAATTCTTTAACAGAATGGACACAGTTTATCAGTTACCTAAATTCTCTTTGTAAGGATTAGTGAATTAATGCAACCCAATTGTCTTGCAAGTAATCAAATATTATAATAAGTTATACATTTGTTTCATGGTCTTTTACAATTAACTATAATAGTCGATTTACTTGGTCGTCAACGTTTATTCTTTGTGGGTTACTTTGTTCGTCAAAGATTTTTCTCTAAAATTGTGGGTTACTTTACGTTTTGATTGCGGCAGTATTGAGGGTATTTGGATAACATAACAGTGTGGTTATAAAATATTATGACTTTAAAAAATTATTGGAAAATAAATTATCGTGTATGCGCATACACGGTAATTTTTTTTCCAATGTACTAAATAAGAAAAAGTTTTATAAGTACACCAAATGGTGGAAAAAGTGGAAGTTAAGACTTACCAAGAGGTCATAATCAACGCAGAGGGTAGAGAGGAGTAGTGCTTGCTCCATCAAAAGAAAGCTCTTAAATTTGAACAGTAGAAATAGTAGAAAACAAAAACTTATTGCTAAACGTCGGGCACGAGAGTATTATAACAATACGGAATAAAAGTTATTACGGTTTATTTAATTTTAAGTTCTGTAGTCTGGGAAATTGGGTAAACATTTCAAATTTATATAAATAAATATGAAAATTTTATATATTTATATAAAATATTCGTTTACAACTGTTTATAGTATGTAGGTATTTTTAAACCATATGATGTAGTTGTTCTTAGAGAAATAAACATCTTTCAATTGTATCCGATGATGCACATTAAGTTTTTGTTAGTTGCCTCCAAAAGCTGGTGTTATTGCCTTATGCTATCATCCATGACAAGGTCGCTTAATTTTGTGTATGTATTAAGGTTACATTTTTTGTAAAGTAGTTTCATAGGAAAAATTGTGACAGACAAACCGATAATAAAGATTGTTTTTAACCCCCGACGGAAAAAAAAAAGTTTTTTTTTTTGGTTGAAAGGCGGAATCGTTTGATAGTGTGATTAGCTATAATTGAAGAAAATCTGTTCAGCCGTTTGAAAATACTTGAACGGATTTTCGAGTTGGGGGTATTTTTAATTTTATATTTATGCTTGGTAATTATGATTTGGTAATAATTGGCGTTTCTTATATACGATTATATTTAGGAATTCACAGGGCTTTTGAGACACACCTTTTAACTCCCTCCCTGGCGTTGTGACTACGTTAAACTGGACAAGATCATAGTCAGACAGTTTAAGGTATGTTGTACATACCTTGTACAACATACCATAACAACATATTATTATTATTAAATTGTACCATAATAATTTAATAATAATAATAACTTAACACATCTTACGCACGTGGCCGTCTGGTTCCAAAATAGGATGAGCCCGTACTATGGTAACCAGGCTGCTGATACACATACTTATATATTTCTAACTACATACATATCATAGATAATTTATACCCACACAGAACAAATGATATTGATGATGTTCTGAGACAATATTACAAACAATATGTACCTACTAATATAACATCACTAATATGTATCATAGACCAGGAGTCCCTGAACTCTTAAGGTAACGGAACACTCATGAAATCGCTATAATTTTATGGGACACCACATTCATGGGCATACTCAGTAAGAGGGCATAATTACTTGGACTATTTTAGAAATAGAACACTTTCATTCTCCACTTTTACCTTTAAAATGAAGTATGAACTTGTTTGACTGTTACATTTCGGTATTAAGTCCGACAGTTGTATGTATTTATGCGGCCCAAACTACCCCACATGGGTAGTCATAGTCCGTTCCATATAATTCTCGCTAACTACATAAAAGTAATGGTTCTTCTCAACAAATATTTTGTGCTATTTTAAAATAACGTTTACATATAACAGTGAAATTACTCAAGAGTCAAAAATAAATAATTTCGTGGAACCCTAGTAACTTTTCTATGGCACCCATAGGTACCGCAGAACTGACCTTACGATTCACTTCCATAGACTATACTTTTTACTAGATACTCCATTTCCTATTTAATAATAACAAAACAAATTATGATTAGTGGTCAGTCATCCTGACTGCTGAGCCAGAGGTCGTGGTAGTGGGTTCGATGATGATCATCTGTTCTGTGTCTGTCCGCAATTTATCACCATAATACCACACATGAATCCCATAATAATATGAATGTATTTAAAAGTATGTACCTTATGTAAACGTTGGAGTGACGGTCTTTTCCAGGACTACCACCAATTTCTACTGTACTCTTTATTTAATATGTAGTGTCTAATTTTTTCTTTCTTTCATGTTTATTATTACTTTATCTTATTTCACCTTCTCCTTAAGTATATCTTTGTTTAATCATACTTAGATATTAACAAAAATAAAATAAATTATTCCCATTACCAGTATCATCAAACTTACTAAATATGGCTATAGCGAGCAAGGCACAAACCTATAGCTTGATGGCGTTCTGTAATTAACTTAGTCTTTGTCCATTACAGTGACCGAGCGGCGAGAGGTAGGCCTACCCGGGTAGGTTCTACAGCTATAATTTCAATTAAGTCCAAGACTTAATTAACTATTGTGAAACGTTAAGTCCTTAATTGAATTCATGTTTGTTTATATTTTTTCTTCTGTCCGTCATCTGATTGTTTTCGAAAAGAATTTTCCCTCCAAGACTGCGATAGAATTGTTCTTATTTCGTCTTTTTTACAAGTTTTGCGGTGGTCCTGCCATGTAGGTTCACAGCATAACAATTGAAAGGAATGCTGTAATTAGTTCCGCCTAATATATGAAGTTTTAGCCTGTTTTGTGCAATAAATACATACACTTTAGTGCAAAGTAATCAGGTTCCGGAAGTCTTTTGACATTTACATTATTATTACATGCAACTTAAAATAATTTGACAATTACTTTCTATAGTAGAAAGAAGAATTAACTATAGAGGTAAAATTTTTAGTCTTTAGTTAGGTACAATTTGGCATTAGAAAGAAGAAAGAAATTAGGTGTCCGGTTATACCTACTTATGAATAAAATCGAAGAACAGACCAGTAAAAGTTTTAATGTTTATAAAACTAAATTCGCCTAATGGTATGTTATGGTGGCATCTATATTGTTCTACCATCAAGCTTGCGGGGCTAAGAGCAAAAGCATATTCAACGGTTAAGTCATTTTGCCTTCACGAAGGTTCTGCGATACATAGCTTGGTTGCTTGATTGTTCCCCTCGAACATCGTAGATGGCGTTAGTAGTATCATTTTAGTAATAATATTTATATCAGAAAGATGAGGCGATGGTCGCGATGGATGGATCAGTCCATCCGTCGCGACCATCGCTGTCATAATTTTTAGAAGACGAATGATAAAATTATTAAAAATAAGTTAAATGCCTATGTGTCTATCTGTTCCATCGTAGCTCCCAAACGGATGGAACGGGTTGAATGGGTTTTAATTATAAAGCCGCTTGAACTGGGATTATTGCTAATTGTGATTGGTGAATATTCGTGTTTTTTGCTTTTTTTATAGGATAGCGGGGCAAACGAGCAGACGGGTTACCTGATGGTAAGCGACTACCGCCACCCATGGGCACCTGCAACTTAAGTGTCACAAGTGCGTTGCCGGCCTTTAAGGTGGGAGTAGGGGAAGGGGAGGAAGGGGGAAGAGGGAGAGTGCGGGTAGGTTTAGGGACTCCGGTAACCTTACCCACTCGGCGAAAAGCAATGCAACCATTGCTTCACTGACGGTTTCTGTCTCTGGAACCCTAACCACCGGTAGCTTGGTCCCTGTACCCGATACCGGTGGGACACTATTTTTTATATTTTTAAATATATTTGTATTTTTTTATATTGTAAATGTATTTAAAAATGTAATTTATATGTATATTAAATAAATAAAAAGAATAATAATAATAACTCCACACATCTCACACACGGCCGTCTGATCCCAAACTAGGCAAAGCCTGTACTATGTACTAGTAAACCTTTGGAGTTGACCTTATTAGGATGATTCGTTTGGACGATGAGAAGTACCCTATAGGCTTTAATTTACCATCGAAATGTTCAAATTTGGTTAAAACTAAGGCTTAAATGGCCGTATCTTTTGATTGCGTTGACTTAGAAGCTTGTTATGTTAACAGCTTTAAGGGACCGTAGGAATAGGTATTTGATGTAAGTTTCAAGTTGATGCCGACAAGGCAAGGCAAGAAAAGAGGCTTGACAGACAGATATAACAACAAATTCATAACTATTGGATTTTTTCCCTTATTTGTGCCGTGAAACCTTGCCAAAGTTCATGATAAAATTTGAATATTTCGCAGATAAATGAAAACCCATACTTATTCACTTACGGTACCTCTCATTGACCTAGACAATAAGAAGTACCTAGTACCCTATGGGTTTTGATTTATCTGCGAAATGTTCAAATTTGGTCAAATCTAAGGCTTAAAAACCCCAATTCTTTTGATTGCTATTATTGATATTAGTACGAAGATATTGATTTAGAATACAGGGGTAGAATTCTTTGTACCTCTTTTAGAGGAAATTTCGCGCACGGACGAATGAATGTGAACTTTGGAACACTAAAAGTTTTTTGTAGAACAAGTGCAGAAAGCTTAAATTTTTGATCATTTTATGTTGAACTTTAATAATTATGTAAAAACGGCTATAAAAAGCTACAGGTGTCCAGTATATGTTGACCTGTCATGGTATTAAAAGTCTATACAATGACAGTTCAAGTTATACTGGTCAATGATTTAAAACGAAACATTCAAAACGTAATGAAGTTTGGTCGGAAATCGACCACTAGACGATCTCCAGTTTATATTATTATCTCCACATTCGCGTGTCAGTCACAATCGTACATATTTCATTCGTCACCTTTGTAGCTCAACTTCTAAAAACAATAATCGTTTCAAATCTTATCAAGAAGCCACTAAATAAATGTAAGTATAGTTTTATTAAATTGCGTAATATTTTCACTTATTAACTAGAATAAGTATCAGAAATAGGTTCATTTATGATTTTACTACTTATTAATCAGGAAACTAATCAAGTTTGGTAATTAAAACGGCTTATGGCACCGTTCTCTGTAGTACTTGGGCCCACCTACTTAACTTACCTGTGGCATTTGTTCTTTACTCGCTAATTAGAAACTACATTACTTTATAAATAATAAGTTCTGACTTCATTATATCTTGAACTGTTGTTTTATTGAAACGGAGCTTACACATCGATCAGAGAACACCCAAAAATTACGTAGTAACAGATAAGAGAACGAAAAGGCTAATGGTAACCGAATAGGTTGACACATTACAAGGTTAAGTAATACTAGCCAGGTCAGTCTGAGGATGGGTGACAATTCTTAACACATTGAGAACTCTCCGTGCCTCGAAGACATCTGTGGCATTCGTTACGGGTAGTCAGAGCCCGAAAAAGTCCGACAACCTGGTCTAAGTACAGAACTTTGATATCGCCTAGTACTTGGGTTGTGTTGTGATGGTCTGATGGCAGTCGATTCACGTAAAATATCGAAGTACGGCCATATCGTAGTTAGAGTTAGGAAAAGGCGCGGAGGATGATGAGATAGGAAAACGAAATAGGGGAAGTTATTTTTATAACTGATTTTGTGACGTGGGTCCCACATTACTAACTAGTATTTTTGTTAACCCCACCAGCTGAGCTGCTTGTGTTAGGAGTGGGTTCACGTCTGTAGTACACTGGGTTGGGTTCGAAACACAACCACTTGATCGCTAATCCGACTTAAAAAAAATGTATTTGGTACCTTAACAGCGTTTAGTAATAGTGGCTAATATTCTTTATATCCGAGTCTCTTAGTCTTAATGCGTTTGCCATCTATGGGAATTTGACATTTACGGGGCCGGAAGAGGCCGTGTTAGCTTTCAACCAGCACGTGAAAAACATGCCCTTAGACCAATGGTCCTCATGTTTTCAAAAACGGTTTGACCGAATGAAATAGTGTATAAAATGTAATGGAGAATACTTCGGAAAGCAGTAAATATATTACTTTACATGTAAATTGTTTTATTAATGAGTTAACCAAAACTTGCAGTTGTACGTGTACAATACATCACAGTCGCCATAAAATCACGGTATATAGAAATTCGCCCCTAAGGTTTCTCGTTTATACCCAACTACTATTATTTAACTAGTGCAGTTCGTCCGTCATGATAATATTTATTGTTGGCAACAATATAATATTAAAAGGCATACGTTTATGTTCACTTAATACGTTTAAGATTACACGTTGTGAACGAGTAGATCGTGGCTTTTACAATAAATAAATTCAGTTTTGACGGTAAAATTGTATTATACGTTTTAATAAATACCGATAATAATGACAGGGCTTTGAGCGTGCAGATTGCGAGGAAACGTGTTCTTGTTTTAGGAAGAAGTTTTGTTGTTTATTTTTCGAATTGGCAATGTTGTTATGTTTAATGTACGCGTAAGCAACGTTGCCGCGGACCTGTCCGTAGATGGGTGTCTGGTTATAAATAGTCAGTCGACTTATGTAAAGCTGTTGCGTCATCATGATTGTTCAGTGGAGAGAACGGAGAATGTAGTTGTTCCTTTAATTTAC
This sequence comes from Callimorpha dominula, assembly GCA_949752705.1. Classification (NCBI taxonomy): domain Eukaryota; kingdom Metazoa; phylum Arthropoda; class Insecta; order Lepidoptera; family Erebidae; genus Callimorpha; species Callimorpha dominula. The sequence goes on from OX456990.1 coordinate 3,638,343, forward strand.
GTTGGTCAGATACCAGTCTATGGGGAAACTGACTCAGCTAAGTCCTTTACACTTTGATAGGAAAAAAAAATGTGTTCGCAGAGATGTTCAAGATACCTACCTACCAGAATAAGTATCTGAAATACAGAATACAATATACTTCTAAGTATTTGAGATATCAGATACAAGATACTTTCTAAATAGTATTTGAAATACGTATTTGATAAAAAACATATTTATACTATTTTTCGATAAAACCCATGGAGCTTCTCCCGGAGGCTTCCTTGTCGGGTATACTTACCCGGGTCCCTTGCAATTAGAGGATTTGATCCCGGGATTCTTATAGTACTTATTCAAGTTTCAGGAAAATTTTGGATTAAATTTGATCAATCCCCGGATTTACCGGATTAGCATACATTAAAAAAAATGTTGTGTAGACCTGATTTGGAACAATTCGCCGCAGTCGTAGAAAAACGGTGGATTTGATTTCTTGACGATTTTTGTTTTTGAATAAAAAAGATAGTAACATTTTCAGATTTCATTAACAGAAACAGCCGTTTTCAAACTATTACGTAAAATATAATTTGAAAACTTTAAAGTGCTCTCCTGTAAAGTCACTAATAATCAAATCCGTCGTTTTTCTACGACGACGACTAATTGATATATATTTAATGACGATACCTCCCTCAACTTTGATCAATACTTATATTAATTACTACTAAATTAAGAACTTAAATTTCCAAGTGATTCTAAACAATAATTTTAAATTAATAACTGAAGCATTGATCTCTTAAATTTTATTTGGAGATTAACGTTAAACTTTATGAAAGTTCAATATCCTACTTTGTGTCTGAGTTTATTTTATTAACATTTAATATTTTCGAAATAAAAATGGAAGAAAATATGTTTTATATGCACGCCTTTCTGTAACACTTAGATTAAGCTGCCAAGTGGTAATGCTGGAGTATCACCAGAGGTATTTTTGAGACTCAATCGATTAAGATAAACAAATCTCGGTACCATTTTGTAGTAACAGTCTGCTCGTCATCAATAGGTACTTAGTCCTTTAATTATAAACCTTTTGCCAAAGAGAGCTATGACTATTTTCTTTTTCGCAGATCGAGGTTTTTTGACAGTCGTTGGGCTGATCGTTATCTTAAAAGATCTAGATCTTGTTTTGTCTATTGTTAACATGTTTGATACAATTCATTACGGTGGTCAATTTGGGCTTCCGTTAAAAGATAGGTAAACCACAAGGTACAAACTTTTCTATATTCAAGATGGTAATTTTGTTTGTAAGTTATATATATTTCTATCTACCTCATGAACTTTCATAATTGCAACTGTTTTCTTAACAGGACAAACGAAACTTTTTAATGGGAGAGAATAATCGATACGGGAATCGTCAGACACGTTAAATGCCCTCTTTGGAATTGTTTGTACCACCGACATAACTGAGGTGCGATGGTGCTTTCTTATAAAACACGAACTTTAGTTCACCTGACACAATCATCAGCACTCAAACTACGCCTCATACAATCGTTTTAAAGTAACTTAGTGGTTACCCGCGAACGAGTTACTTATGTCGAGATGTACACCACTAAACAGGTCAATTAGTATATTATTTTTAATACTTTAACTGATTCTTACATTTGTGTACACAAACATTCTTCGTTAAATAAATAACATAATTTGGTTATCGTGAGTAATTAATATCGTAACATTTCATATCTACCCGCGCATAATAGAGGCTCGCATACCTTGATTTGTGAGTACGTATTCATTTATTGTATATCATTGTTTCGACCATAGACGAGAGCGCTCCTTATCTGTGGCATTGGTTACTTTATATAGTTTTCAATGAATATACTGAGATGTGAAAGTTACTGAGATATATACAAGTGCAGATTAGTTATGCTATGTATCTGCCTAAAACCGATACGGACAACATACGAAACACTTAAAGACATTTTGCGAACAAACATTATGAGAATAGCACAAAAATCTCATAAATAAACAAGAAAACTCATTTGTCAATCAATTTTTTGATCTGTATAACATAATTTGGAGGTAGAGTGAGCACCCACCACGCCTTAAAACCAAATTTTTATATGATTTGCAAGCATGGAACCCCGCTGGGGGATTGTATTGAAGAGTTACACTGCGAAGAACCCTCCGAGACCGCAGGGCGTGCTCTGCGGGCTTCTAATAGGTTATTTAAATATATTTTTTAACTATTTCAACCCCCTGTTGGGAAGTAATTGAAATATACAAGTTCGTTTTTGGTACAATTATTATTCTATAAATTACGAGAGTAAAGTTCTAGTACCCTTTTAAATTAAACTGTAATAAAGATTCCCTTATATTGTTAACCGACTTCAAAAAAGGAGGAGTTTCTATGTTCGGCTGTATGTATTTTTTTTTATGTATGTTTACCGATATTTCCATCATTTATTTAATTTTTTTTGTTTAAAAGGGCATGCTCCCATGGTGGTCCATTGTCACCAAGTGCGGATCCGATGATGGTATCTGAGTGACAACAAGGGCATCATCAGAAATTAAGAGCACATATTATACTGTGTTGAATGTTATTGTTATTATAAACCGAATTCAGAAAAAAAAAATTACTTTCGGCTGGATGTATTCTTATTTTTAACCGACGAAAAAAAAGGAGATACTCAATTCGACCGTATTAAATATATTTATTTTTTATTTTTTTTATGTCTGTTCAGCCCTCACTCCTTATTTACGGACCGATTTTGATTATTCTTTTTTTGTTAGATAGGGTATACCTCCAGGGTGGTCCCATGTCAAGGAAGTCAGGATCTGATGATGTTATCCAGATAAAATTGAGAGAAACCCTCGAAAATTGTAGGAACGAATAGTGTTTGTGTTTACTTTTCATTACTTTATCAGGTATTTGCGTTTAGAAATCATCACATCATGTAGCTGAGGTGATGATGAAATAAAATCATAAAATAAAAATCTTTTTAACATTAAATTATACCGACAAAAAGAACTAAAAAGCAAAAAATAAATAAACCTTAAGTCTTAACTATTGAGCTTATTTACATAAACTATCTAATTTGTTATAAACTTATTTTGAGTCGGCGCCAAATACTAAAATGATTAATTACTTACGTACTCGTAGGTACATATAAAATTTTGAAAATTAATCAGTTTGTTGTTTGGCGCCGACTCAAAATAAGTTTATAACAAATTAGATAGTTTATGTAAATAAGCTCAATACTTAAGACTTAAGGTTTATTTATTTTTTGCTTTTTAGTTCTTTTAGTCGGTTTAATTTTTTGTTAAAAAGATTTTTATTAACTAATTCAATCAAGTGCTTACTAGTTGCAATACTAGTTGCTAGACAAACGAAAAATCTTACAACAAATAAAGTGTCGGGCTTATTAAACTTAAGTTAATATAATTTAACGTACTACAGCACAGTGATGTTCTAAATACTTTGTCTACTTAGTATGTACTTAATAACTAACATTATGAAGGCATTAGGTACCTACTGGTCTGTTAGGTAGATCTGCTTGTAGTCGGAGCACAGATTACTGAGTAGTACAGATAAATCACTCCCTACAAAAATATCTATATCTATAATAGTATTACCTTTTGTAACATTGCACAAAACATAGATACACACTGTATCATAACATTTTCATAAAAGTCTTATAAAATTCATCGCATTGTTTTGGAGTTTTGGTGAGTAGCAGTGTGCAAAACTTCAAAGAACTTAATCGCGGTTTTAAATTGAAGTATTTTGTCTAGGGAAACTTGTTTAACGTTTCCCAAGACAAAATACTTGAATACCAACTTGTCAAAAAATCATACATAAAAGAACGTGTGTTGTTTATTTGGTTTTGAAGCAGGATTTGTCGTCTCAACAAGATTCTAGGAGTCATTATACGTTATACATTAAAGAAAGAAGTACATAGTATGAGTGTCGTTCTCTTATCGCAGGTAGTACACCTACTTATTGTTACTGATAAATAAGTGTGCTACCCGGGATATGAGCATGCATTGCTCTTACAAACAGTTAATATTGTCTCATCTGAGATACTCTGTTCTAATTGGTAATATATAAAGGAGTATATAAATGAATATATATAACATAAAAAAGTCAAAAGACACTACTTATTATTACTAAGAGAATCCCATTTTAAATTGAATTTAGCTCTTAAAGTATTTTTACACCACAGATTTTTATAATATACAATGCTGGTCACTTATTCATGGGTGACATTGTGGTTATAACTTTGCTCATATTGACCTCCTAACATTCATTGGGTTCGATTCCCACCCAGGACAAATAATTGTGGGATGAGCACAATAATTTGTTCTGTGTCTGGGTGTAATTTATTTATAATATGTATGTATTTAGAAATATATAAGTATGTTTATCGGCAGTCTGGTTACCATAGTACAGGCTCTGCCTAGTTTGGGATCAGACAGCCGTGTGTGAGATGTGTGGAGCTATTATTATTATTATTATGTAGCTCTACGTAATGATTTTTTAATTCCGGAAAAAATATTAGTAATTCAAAAAACGGAAATCTCGAAGGCATGTCCAGATTAACATATACAGTTCAGTTCATTCGCCCTAAGTCATTCTACCTATTATGACCGTGATATGATCGCGAGTCTGATAAACAGAAAAGGCCCTCATATGTATTATATCGTTCAAAATATGAGTGTAATATTATACTTTTGCGATACACATACGTGAAGATATGACAGAAACAATCTTACATTATCTAAAATATAGACCTGCTTTAGTTACATTTTGCTTACGGTACATTATATGAAAGATTACAACATTTAATAGTTTAATCATTATGGAAATAATATTCACCTTTTAATAGCTTGTTATTTGAGTGATCAGTATATACACGCACGTTATGAAAACTCTCAGGAATGCAGGTTTCTGCCGATACTTTTCTTCACCGTTATAATAATAAATATTTTCTAACACGCACATAAACTACTAATGTCATCAAAGACTGGTATCGAACCAGTTGGCATGAGACAAGTTATATTCACACGCAATTAAACTTATTTATGATGAAGTAAAAGCTGAAGAGTTTGCTTGTTTGCACACGATTATCACAGGAACTATCGGTCCAGTAATAAAAAGTAATAAAAGATACAAAATAATAACATTAAATACACGTGCTAGTTTTGATTACTTCACACAAAAGTGCAAGTATAAGCACAAGGCGTGGGGCTCGCTACGTCGGCCATGTATGGTTAAATCGCTCGGGTTGCAACATGTAATTCAATCTCATAAATATTGCTGCAAATAATACATATCAAGTTCAAATCGCGACTTGATTGATGTCAAGCGTTTGCAATGGGAGTTTGCGATGTTTAACTGTGTATGCAGGCGCCTGGCTTTGCTTGTATTTTGTGTAAATGTTAATAAAGTTTAGGATGATTGGATTTGAACTACAATAAATGATTTGATGAAGGAGGGAGTTGTCCTCGACATGACAGTGACAGACACGATAGTTATGATATTAGATAGTATATATTAGATACCTAGTGATCATCTAGAGCTGGTAATGGCTTGGTTTCCGAAACATAAGTATTTAAAAAAATATGTATATATCGCATCTTCGGTCATTAGTACGGACGCTTAGAGCGCCCACTATAATAAATTCACCGGAAAGGAACACAAGCGCCATCTATCGGCGTTACGCAGAATCTAGGCTGAGGGTGTTGGCGTGCTGAAGGACGAGTTCACTTTACGTTTGGTCACCGCCGCGTCAACACTAGCCCAGGAACTGTACAGTGTTTCTTTGCTTGTTTACAATAATACATAAGTGATTAAATATCAAAAGAAAGTTGCCCATATTGTGGGCCTCCTACCAGGTACATAATTATGTGTGTTGGGGTCATGTGGATATAGACTTATGTGCTTACAGGTTTATTCGCATTAAGGTGTGCCATGTAATTTTGCTGCTATGCATGTCTTAATGAAATTATACTTTATGACAACTTGGCAAAAACTAACAGGACGAATGTAAACCAACACTTGTTTTGTATAATTCAAGAAATAAATTAACAAGTGACAGTAAAACATGTAGGATTACGTAAATAGGTCTGGTCTACATGAAAATAGGAGATGCGTACCTAGGTACTTAGTAGGTAACTGTGCTAATAATTTTTGAGATGGAAACCTGCTTAGATCTTTGAGAAGTGTAGTTGTAGTATACAAATACACATCTCTTATTTTATTTTATTTGATTCAATAGGTACAGAGACAGACAACAGATCAAGATATACAAAGAATGGCCTTAGTAATAAACAGTGAGTAAACCTGAAGTCCAGTTACAACTGTACACAACTTTTAAAACAAACAATACTTCGTTTTCAATATGGGTTAAGTAGTAAAAAAGTAAAAGTGAAATATGGATTAAAAACAACTAAAATAAAAAAATATGAATAACATTTAAATTGTAATGTAATGCAGCAGGACAGATTTGAAAACACTACATTTGTCGTGAGAAATGTCTACTTGTGAGCAAATAACCTTATAATTTTTATAAATACTAATTGAGTTGCGTTTGAGGATTCAACCACTAACGTCTTGTAATTGTATTCTTGACGTGTAGATAAGTCTAAATTTAAGCTTGACTTATATTTGCTAAAAAGTATTTCTTTAATTAAAAGGGCTATTAGGTCTTCTTGTAAACCCCTCCATCTAAGCTACTAGTGTGTGAGGTTCGAAACCACTACCACTCGGTAACAATTCCTACGCCTTGGCCAATGTTAGTTACTCGAAAGTGTTCGTGTTTTTACACCATCTTAAGTAGTTCTTTTATCTCTTGCACTGTTGTCAATTACCAATCATAAAATGAGAGATAACTTCATAAACATAACTGCTGCGCAGAAAATAAAATTAAAAGATAATATTTACAAACACACGCAACAACATTTTATCAGTATACCTTAACGTGGTTGTTTCATTTGTGTTGTAATTTATTTTGGTTTGGACTTTAGTCTAGAGCTTAGAGACATGCCTAGAGGAAACTACAATCAATGTTGGAAACTTCAATGTGAATGGTTCTAAAAGGTTTTCCCACGGATTTGAACCAATTCTCACGTTATTGTTTGCAAGATTCTTAAGAGAAAATTGAGACCTTTTATTCCATTTTGGGTGTTGTTTTTTTTTTAATTTGCTGACTTTATAAAAATCTATAATTGGCAATGACAAAAGAGTTCAGTATGTTTTGTATCTATACAGTCGCGCCTGTATACTCGAAACGGTAGGCAGAAGCGTATAATTTGGTCCCAGTCACGTAATAGGGGGTAGGCCTACCGTAAACCGTAACCGTAGTATATGTTTGCGAAAATTGGCGATCAGTTGATTAAATAGCTTCTAAAATAATCAGTGCTAGTGTTTTTACATGAAAAATATTTACCCCGTATGCTATAACCACTCCAATGTATCACGGTCGGCATTCTTGCTGAAAATACTCGTTTAAAGACACTTTAATACTGGGCATTAAGTTCCGAAATTCTGTTATTAAAATGCATAGATAGAAGTCTTAAAATGGCAACAATAGTTTTTATTTGTCTTTAAAATGATAAAAGTTTTATTAAAATACTAGCAACCCGCCCCGGCTTCGCATCGCACGGGTAGCAGAGCATAATATATTATGTATATTGATTTTTTTGGGACATTATCAGCAATCACTCATATTTCAGCTATTTTACACAAAACTCACTGCGTCTATTGGTGAAAACCACATTATAATCCATCGTGTAGCTTAAAAGATCTGGCGTACAGTTCAAAAGTTAGTACAGCGCACAGAGGTCCCTCAGTACGCTGTACACGGCGGATGAAGTAACTATTACCTTATCTATGAAAGCGGGATGCAAAGGATACGAATTTGTTTTATATCTACTACTGGCTGCGCCCCATGGTTTTATCCGCGAAGTCCCAATGCCGCGGGTATATCGGGATAAAAAGTAGTTTAGATGTTACCGGATTAACATCTACATACCAAGTTTCATCGCAATCGGTTAAGTAGTTTTTGCGAGAAAGAGTAACAAACATCCATACATTCTCACAAACTTTCGCGTTTATAATATTATAGTAGGAATCGGATGTAGAGATGTTAGATCATTTTAAGAATTTATTATGTTCTATATATTTATATTGTTCGCTCTTCGATCATGCGAATTTGGCGCGAGTAGTGTTCCCCGCTGTATCGACCAATGGGCGTCCGCGTTACCGCGCTACTATTGGCGTGAGCGTGAGACTACGAGGACAGCGCCACCGATCGGAAGAAAATGGTAACGACTTAGATTATATATAAGTCAGATGCCTAATCCGCGCCCCAAAACTGAAGCCAAAAAATACAAGCGACTAATACAAATACAAGCGACTCACTCGTCACACGCGAGTGAATGTTCGCCGCTGAAGTCAGTCTAGAGCCGCTATTTATATAATATTCAAAAATGCCTGGTTGTGCAGTTACATCCTGTAAAAATTATACAAAAAAAAATCATAGGTGTCCGAACATCACATTTCACTTGTAAATATTCTATTTCCTAATGTATGTATAAACAATAGCACAAAATTTCAAATTAATAAAATTGCGGACGCCATTATTAGAGATGTTGCCAGGGATGTGAATTTCATTTACCCATAACGCATTCTAGTACTATGTATAATTTTCTTTGCCAAACTTGTTATTTATAGAAAGACGAGAAATATGCTTACTGTAAATGTTCGCGAAACTGGAATCCATCAAATATTCTTAATTTTCTCTAATTTCTCTAGCGCCCGGAGTTCAATGTGTCCGTCAAACGATACTTTGGCTATAGGATTGTACTCGTATTATAACTTATTATTACTACTCCTAACGAACACAGCTATAGAGCACTTAGGACTTGTAAAATTTTGCTAGTTTCTTGATAGTTTATAAAAAAAAATATACTCAAATATAATATGAGGGTGGGCCAAAAAAAATCTTTTGTTTTTTTTTATTAGTTACCATGAAAATATTGTTCAAGATTGTATAAAAATAAACCTGTGAAAACAGCAGCTCTTAATATTACTATTAAGAGGTGCCGCTTCGTGATTTTTGATTTCCCATTTAAATAACGTGATATTTTTTCTTTTTATTTAAAAAAAATTATATATGTAAAAAGCGGCGGTAGCGTAATGGCTAAGGCGTCGGATTTGCGATCAAGTGGTTGCGAGTTCGAACCCCACCCAGTGCACTACCGACGTGAACCCACTCCTAACACAAGCATTTTAGATTAGCTGGAGGGGTTAACAAGAATACTAGTAATGTGTGACTCACGTTACTAGTTTTCTTTAAAAAAAAAAAAAAAATGTTGTAAATGTCTTTAAATTTACATGGTTTGAGTGGTTGAATTAAAATGCAATAATATTCGGACACAATGCCCCGGTTTCCTGATACATTGAGTATATAAATAGTTCCTACTAAGTAGCTTTATTTTTATTTTACATTTGTCTTTTTAACTAAACGATTAAATAAAAAAAATTATAATCCAATACTTGTAACACATTTAAATACATTTAAAATGTCTTTATTTAATATTACTTACATAAAAAAAAATTATGTTTCATAAAAAAGTCCCTAAATTTTGGGGTAAACTCTAGTCACTGGTAGCACAGAATACATAATAGTACTAGTACAGAAGGACCTCTTCGCAATACCATTTAAATAAATAGCGACTCTTGCTCCGACACAATAAGGTGCAATTCAGATCGCACACCGCTAATTCCAAATGGGCTATATTAACCTAAAACTTGCCTCTCTTTCTATCGCATAACTCTTATCTGTTCTGATGCCGTTAAGGTTGTCTTCTGTAAGAAGAATTAATTTAAATATTTAATAACCAGTTATGTGCCTATTACTTTACTTCTGTAAACAAATGAATTTTTAAATAAACCTAGGCTAGGTATTTACTTGAAACTATTTTATTTCACAACCTCTGCATAGATACTTTAATCCTCTAAGAAGATAGACATTTGCCATACGTTAGTGTGTACTATGGAATGAAACTATCTCCTTTAGGTGTTTAGCTAGGTAGGTATATGCAAATCAAATCGCAGAACCCTACTCCTTATAACACCAGCTATTTGCCAGTGAAAGTCCCATGGAAATCGGTCCACCCGTTGCGGAGATTAGCCGAACAAACAGACAGAAAGACAAAATTGTTGTAGTCCTAAACTTATCAAAGCTAAACTTGACTAAGTTACTCCTTATAACACCAGCTATCTGTCAGTGAAAGTCCCGTGGAAATCGGTCCACCCGTTCCGTTGATTAGCCGGAACAAACAGACAGACAGACAAAACGTGAAAATACGTGAAAATTTTTTTTTTTTGGTATAAGTACCGTGTAAACATTCAGTTGCATTTAGTAAAAAAATTGTCCTGTTCCCGCGCGGCTTCGCTCGCGGGGACGTATTTATATATTATGCGTGGAACCCTCATTCTTTTTCCAAAATCAAAGTAGCATAAATTACTCCTTTTAACATCAGCCATCTGCCAGTGAAAGTTCCGTGGAAATCGGTCCACCTGATCCGGGGATTAGGAGAAACAAACAGACAGACAGATAGACAAAAAATTGTAAAACATGTTGTACCGTATATACATCCAAATGCACTTAGTAAAAAGGGGTTGATTGAATACTACAAACAGACACTCCAATTTTATTTATTTCTATAGAGTATAGATGTATAGATAGAAGATGTGTATCAGTTGTTGTGGTCCTAATAAATAAATATACTTATCATAGCTAAACTTGACCTTGTAAATATCTGACTATACTGATTATAAGTAATAATATGAATATAAGTAATATTATAAGGAAACGTAATTCGTAAGCGACGAACGGACGAAGCGACGTAGCGCGTGACTGAGTATCGAAGTAACGTGCTACCTGGCCGGCGCGTGGCAGCCCACTGAATTTCGTCTGACTCGTCGCCGCTGCTAGGTACCTGCATCTTCATACCTACTGACCGGAGTGGGCCTAGCCTGCTGGTAGTAAAACCGTCACGCACACAAGCGCAGAAATTGTACGTTGACACTCGCGTTGGGCGGGATTCACTCACACAGCTCCAAAAAGTGGCTTCAAAGTAAACGATGACTTTTGTACTGGTCACGGTATCTGGACCTATATATAATCTAAGCAAATCAAATCAAAAACAAATTTTCCAAAAGGATTATTTATTTACAAAATTACAAAAGGTTTATGATTTTTCACAGTCGGTGTCAACGAATTTTATACCACAATATTTAGCACAATTTTCCGGGTTAGAAAACGTAAGAACTCGATTTGAACAAACTAATATAGAAATAATACAAATTGAATTACAATCAGTTTAGATCGTGGGAGAGCCTTGCTTCGGCACGTATGGGCCGGCTCGACCGGAGTGATACCACGGCCTCACAGAAAACCGGCAGTAAAGCAATGTTTGTATTCCTTTTCGCTGAGTAAGTGAGGTTACCGGAGGCCCTAACCATTCCCTCTCCCCCTCTTCCCCCGGTGACGCGTCTGCTTTTTCACCCACTATACTATAAAAGAAATCTACACTAGAAAATTATTTGAAGAAAGTCGTGATCAAGACACATTACCGATTCACTCAGAGTTGCCATCTTTCGTAAATAATCAAATTAAAGCACTTGAACGAACGTATGTTTCTAGAACTGTTCCGGTACCAACAGAAAGTAAACAACTCATTGTGATAAAAAATCACATGATTTATAGATGTGAATCGTTTCGCAACTTATTGGTGGACGCAAGGACTTGCCGTGTCAATTTCTTAAATTTATGCACTAATTGTGTAAAGGCTAATCATGATGTCTCGTCCTAAAAGTACAATGTGTTGTGGTGTATTTTCGCGACTTCATTACCATTAGGAAAGTAAAATTAGCTAAACCTGGACATAATTCGAAAACTGTAATTTTCTTTTTCTAGGAGAAAGTATTATTGGATATAGTTAAAATAAAAAGCATTAAACATTTTAAATCTCCGCGTCAATATAGAAAAACTGAAAAGCTGAATTTTCAACACACTTCGATCACATAAGTACAGCATAATAAATAACTTTGTAAAAGTACCTCTGTTATGATATATTATGACTATTTATGACGCATGCATTCCAATTAGAGAAAACAAAATTAAACTATTTAATCATTCGGGACAGTTACAGATATTTTGGATTATCTTACCAGAAATTATAGATAACCGTGATTCAACAATTTATTCTAAATAATTTAACATATTATACTATTAAAAATTAAACAGATTCTCTTTGCAGATTTGTAAAGTCACAAATATTTGTTATTTTTGGAAAACCAAAATGCATAACTACTTAAAAAGTGTTTAACTTACACCTTCAAAATATTATTCGTACTATAAACAATAAATTAAACAATAAATGTCCACGTTCATCAATAAATTTATATTTTTTCTCAGTTACGTTTAAATATAAACGTTATTTTTTTGCTAATAAGGTCGTAATTTCTTAGTGTACCAAGTCCCGACCTCGCTCGCGCTGGTGCGAGTAGGTAATTCTGTAATAAGGGATAGTTAGAGTGAATGATTTTCAAACTTTTGTGAACACGTGGTACCACGGTGCGAGTAGGGATTTAATTGAAATATTGTGTTCATTACATCGATGCCGTAAAATATGGCTACTTTGCCCTTGCGGCATAACTTTGCCTAGCTGTGCATTTTTTAGAAAATTTGATGCATAACTTATTTGTCTATAGGTAGAAGTATTTTATTGTGTAGGGTATAAAGATGATCGTATTTCTGGCACCACTAAAAGGCGAAATGTCACCTATGTACGTAGTAACTACTTAATAATCTGTGCCTATGTTACTCCAGTTGCTTTTAAAAAGTTATGGAAGTTGATGCTGTTTTTCGCGGGCAAAAACCAGTTCGAAAACTTTATCGAAAAGTGTTACTTCTCGTTTCAGTAGTAAATTAATAACATAGACTAGTATTTTACGCAAAATACTTCAAAAAACCCTTCTATGGTTATAGGTTCTATGTTCCACTGCATATAATTTTTATGTTTGTTCACCGATTACTCAAAGACGCCTGGACGGATTTGGAAAATACGTCTTTTGTTTGAAAGGGTATACTTCCCAGGTGGTCCCATAGTCATCAAGTCAGGATCTGATGATGGGATCCTCGAGAAATCAGGGGAACTCTTCAAACTATATAGGCACACTTGAAGCGATTTGGGTATTTTGAGGCGCATTGAAGTCGGTGATACTTTTTTAAAAAGATAATTATGTTAAGAAAAATTTAAGGATGGTTTTACTCACGTGTGTATTTCGGGGATGCACAACTAATTTCGGACCCAACAGGTATTTATTAAAATCTATACTAATATTATAAATTAATATTAATATTATAAATCTGAAGAGTTTGTTTGTTTGTTTGGTTGAACGCGCTAATCTAAAAACTACTAGTTCGAATTTGAAAATTATTTTAGTTTTGGATAGCCTATTTATCGAGGAAGGCTATAGGCATATAACATCACGCTACAAGCAATAGGAGCGGAGTATCAATGAAAAACGTTGCAAAAACGGGGAAAATTTACAAGCGCAGACGAAGTTGGGTCTGCTAGTATATGATACAACCTCTTCAACTTTATAATATTAGTATAGATAATCTTATTCATAATTATCTTAGTTCCAATAATTTAAAACAAACGTTTTATTATTAGACTGTCCGTATGTGGTTTATAATTAAATATTCTCCTTTAAAAAGATTTTCAATTTAATTTAATTGTTAGTTGTGTTTACTTATGGAATGGTGGCAGCCCTTAAACAGTGGTCGTTATGGCACAGATTACTAAGTAGGTAACTACTGTTTATGTAACAGATAAATCACTCCCTACAAAAATACCGATACCTACCGTTTTAATCGCCTACTCTTTCCGGGCTTTAAAATGTGTGTAGGGCCTTTTCAAAATATTATTATTTAACAAAAAATAAAACAAGTTAGGGAACAAATTCAAATTCACAAACATTTGAGACAGTTGACATTGACAGTGAGACACATTTAAGTGACATTTATGAACGTTAAATTGAAGCTACAGTTAAAAATCATAGATCGGCGCAAACAGTCGCAACAGCCTGTTACCATACTGTGTTGCACCCATACTACGTTACCCGTTCTGGGGGGGAGGGCAGTCTTCAAAATACCACGCTTGGTCACAGGGGTGGAGGGGGGCTTAGGTTTTCGTCACGTAGTCAATATCCTCTAGGGAAATCTCGTGCTTTTTTGAGCTATATTCAAATATGGCCCTCAGCGTTTGGCGCTTTTTTAACTCACAGGTAGGAACAAGCAAGCGTTTAGAGCTTTTTAACTTTCTGTCGGCAAAAAATGATTTAAAAAAATATTTTAAAAAGACTACGTGAAAATTAGAGGGGTAGGGGGCGGGTCTTGGCATAGTTACTACGGTTGGTCACCGAGGGGGGGGGGGGGAGCGAGGAGTATAAAAAATTGTAAAAAATGGGTCACGTAGTATGGGTATGTTCCCTTAAGTACTTAACGCGTATTTTTCATTTCTAATGTTTTAGTATCCATTCCTACATGTGTTTTATTTTTGTATAAAGATTAATAAACTTCCCTTTCTAAAATCTCAGTGATAAAACTGTATGGTGGAAAATATTCTAAATCTTACAAAAAGTTTTAATAATTGATTTAAGCTAAACAAGGGCAAATAGGGTTAAAAGGATTTATTTTAAAATTTCGTAAATAGTGCTGAAGAGTTTTTTTCTCTCTCATTTTGTCTACATTTTTATAATGCACATAAAGAACCATGTAAATTTTCACCGTAAATTTTACAGTATTTAATGAATATATGAATTCGATTTCGAATTACGTTTTTGTACTTTTAAAATAAAAGCTTGTGCGCACGATACAGCTTTCGGCAACCCACTACGCGAGACTGCATGTAAGGTCCGCCGGCGAACCAGCGGCCGGTAGGTATTAGCGCGCGCAAGTACATCGAGTAGCATAGGCCTGGTTATGTTCAGAAAATAGTTCTCTGTGGCTTTTTAACATTGCCCACTCAATTTTGAAGTTAAATACCTGACTACATAGCCTTGTATTTTTATACAGCCATATTTATAACTAGCAGCGCCCCGCGGTTTCACCTGCGTAAGTCCCCATCCCGTGGGAATATCGGGATAAAAAGTAGCCTATATGTTAATCCAGGTCTCCAGCTATCTACATACCAAGTTTCATCGCAATCAGTTCTGTAGTTTTGGCGTGAAAGAGTAACAAACATCCATACATCCATACATCTTCACAAAATTTCACGTCTATAATATTAGTAGGAAGTAGGATAATGATAAAGTCCATAGTAACGGAGATATAGTAAGTGGGCAAAGTCACCAAGAGCATATCATTTTCTGACCACTCAAATGATCATTTTTTTCACCAACATAGGCACATATGTTTGAATATTTTTAGTATTTAATACGAAGAGTTAAACATATACAACATTTTATCCAATATCCATCATAATCTATATATATCCAAATTGTGTTTGTACCACACAAACATGTGTGGTACAAACACAATTTGGAATATCTTCACGCTTATTAAAATCATTCATAAATTCCCAAAATATTTTGATTTCTTGGACAAAGTTATCATGTTTTACGGTAATAAATAAATTGTTGAAGATAAGATATATGATTTCCGTGGAATCACGTTTAAACCTATGTATTTATAAGATCTCAATTTTCTGTATACAATAATTATTTAAAGCGCAATTCACACATAACGCTGGCGCGGGTCATCGGCGGGTCGGGCGCGGGTATGCCATGCTACGGCGGATGGCGACACATGCAGTGTGATTGAAATTCGAACCCGGACGAAGAGTTATTATTTCTACTTATTTTGAAAAGAACAACACATGTTTATAGGTTGCTTTAACAATAAGTTAAAAATAAATGAAAAAACGCGAATCACATTAAATACATGCAGGTCCGCGAACACTACAAAACATATTAAAGGATTCTATAGGTATAGGTAGTTTGCCTACGTTTCTCGCCCGCCTCAATTTTGTTTGTTTGCTGTCACCTTCCTACACCCATACAGAAGACTGGTGCTATCTTTCCGGCATATAACAATATATCCATGTTTCATCTTCAGTCATGTCAATGTCATACACAGCATTTGAACGTCCGTGATAGTACTTTAACAACATTTTTTTACACCAATCAACACGAGTCCGATTTTGTTCTGGGGTGAGTTCATGAGGAATCCATCGGCAGCAAAGCTTTCTAAGATTCAATAGTAAGATTTTTTGAATTTCGTTAATACCAATGCCCAAATGTCCTCGAATCTCTTCGTATGTTATACACCGGTTTTCTTCAATTAGATGCCTGACAGTAGCCACATTTTCCTCAGCGATCGCAGTTGAGGGCCGACCTTCACGAATTTCATCATGGAGAGAAACACTGCCACGATCAAATTCTGCGTACCAACGCCTTACGGTGCTTCCCTCCCAAAAGCATTTTGAAGACGAGCAGTGCAGTCTTGCGGAGTCAGTGAATTTTAAAAATCATAAAAAATTATCGCCCTAAAATCTTTTCGCGTTAATTCCATTTTTGCTACGGATGACGAACTTCAACTTGTGATAAAAAACAATAGTTTCTTATGTTTAAAAAAATATAACATTCAAACATTTATGAGCGGCCAGGAGCGCAGAACTTTCAGTGTGCCCTATGTATAAGGTATGTGGTAGATATAAAGAAAAACTAAAAAAAAACAAAGACTGAGGGTTTTCTTCAGATTTTTAAATAATTGAAGAAATATCCAATAATATTCCACTGCCGGATCCCATGCAGAAAGTGAAAGACATTACTTGAGAAGCAGGGCGTCGTTCTAGTTTGTTTGAAATCATCATATCTCACTATCATTTCAACCTTTTATCTAATGACAAACCAATTCCAAATTAATGGAATAGTTAAAAATAGTAGTTTGATGAATCACCTGCTTTTTATGTACCTGCGACATAATCCTGCGCAACGTAATGCGGGAAACATGACAGAGGGTGAATTGGTAGTCATTAAACAAACCGGTTCTCTTTAAAGGTATTAAGTAACGACAAGTTCTTGTTTTCTTTCTTAACTTGTCGTTGACAGCTGAATAAAACCATTTAAGTGCCAAACAAAATAATTAGCAAACGCGCTTGTTAAACTTATGAGGAACCGACTTATATTATAGGGGTTGGCCTTTAATAGTAGGTACATAAAATAAGTTAGTCTCTAGAGAATATTCTTTATTGTACACCATTTAAAATTACAATAGATCTTAAATTTTATTTTAGTGTTAGGTATCATGGGCGATCTTATCGCTAAAAACTATCTGTGCCAGAAAGTTACATTGTTTTTGACTTTAGAGTTGTACTGACTTTCGTTACGGGTAGTTGGAGCCCTAAAAAGTCCGACAACCTGGTCTAACTACAATACGATATGGCCTAGTACTTGGGTTGTGGAGGTCTAATGGTAGTCGCTTCACGTAAAATATGATGAGTTGTACTGATACAAATGTATTTTTTTTTTCACTAAAAGGAGTGCTTTACCTATAGGTAAATGTTGTAGCTATCAGTAAATTAAAATAAGGAAGAGAAACTACTGTAGTCTATACTTTGAATGAGTTACTTTTAGAAAATACTACACTTACTACCTTTGTATTTTAGCTGCGTATGTTGTGTGACTTGTGTGTATAGCCATTAGGAATTATGAATCGTACTCGATGGAATGTAAGAAAATCATTAATTTTTTGTACAAAAGTCAGACGTCGACGTAAGAAGATCAAAAGCATTAGTTAAACGTTCTTGACATTATAAAACTGACAACGTGTCATCTAAATAATGTTACTAAAAACTTTGTTTACCTATTTTTCCACCACAGATGGAGTTTTCTTTTCTGTTACTGTTTTTTCTTCATTTTCCTTTAATGCTGTGTGCTTGTCTGCCAACTAAATGGTCTTGTGCGTCAAGATAAACAACAATGACAAACGAAAAAAACTACTCATTGGAAATCAATGAGGTACACTTCAACGATTCACAAGAATGATAATGAAATAATAATGTCTTATGCGTTTCGTACTGTGACTTTTCGGCTGACCATACTAAAGTAACCGTCTCCAGTAGCTAAGAGGGGTGTGAAAAACAATAATATAAAATGTGTACAGTTGACTGGTAATTCTCATAAAACTGATACATACCCCATGTAAAGATCAATTTGACGCTGCCGATGGCAACGGAGCGCTTGCTCAAGCGCCTCGAGCGGACGTACTCCCTTATTAGGAATTATAAAAATATAATATAACCCTGTAGTTGGTACTTTTTGTTTCGGTAGCTGATGCCCACCACAAAATTATCATGTATTAAAATAGGCTGGGTACGATTGACAGCGAATTTTTCATGTTTTCTTAATTGTATCAAATTATATGTTTTTCTTTCTTTTAACTTTTATTGTGATTATTTTATGAGGGTAGCCATTAAGGTGTTGTGTATTTTTTACTAGTTGACACCTTTTTGTATTATAGTTTTGCTTTGTGTTGGGCTCGGACAAGCTAAAATAGTTTTAGTAATGCAAAAGTGTATCTATAGATAATAAAGTAAAAAAAATAAAATAATCCTACTATTATTATAAACGTGAAAGTTTGTGAGGATGTATGGATGTATGGATGGATGTTTGTTACTCTTTCACGCAAAAACCACTAAACCGATTGCTATGAAACTTGGTATGTAGATAGCTGGAGACCTGGATTAACATATAGGCTTTTTATCCCGATACTTTAACGGGATCGGGACTTACGAGGGTGAAACCTCGGGGTTCTGCTAGTGTTCTATATGTTTATATTAATACGTGAGGACAATTCTTTGTACGCATTTTTCAAGCAAACGCACTCAAATCGTAATTGGAATACTGAAAGTTTATATGTAGAAGTGCAGACTGCTAACATTTTAAAAAAGAATTAAATATGTGTTACAAATTTGAAAATTACGCGAAAACTTCTACATCAA
Organism: Callimorpha dominula; assembly: GCA_949752705.1. NCBI lineage: Eukaryota > Metazoa > Arthropoda > Insecta > Lepidoptera > Erebidae > Callimorpha > Callimorpha dominula. Next base: position 3,657,396 of record OX456990.1, read on the forward strand.
GCTACACGCGTCCAGTATATATGCTCACCTTTAATGGTACGTAAGTATTAGGTACGTTGGCAGTTCCAGTTACACTGTCCAATTAAATTAACCAAAAATGAATTATGGTCGAAATTCGACTGCCAGGGGATCTCTAGTACAAAATAAAACTCCTTCTTTTCCCTAAAGTATAAGAACATACACGCCACACGTATCCATTTTCATTCCCGCTAACAGAGAGACGCCAGCTTTAACCGAAGCGTGAGCTTTTATAACTTTGTTTAAGCGTAATTACTTTTTTTAAATTTTTATTTCAATATTTTTAGTGAGGTATTTAGTGTTAAATATCAACGATTCGAAAGCAACCTGTCTTATTTATAAATACCGACTAGAAGGCAGTACATTTATAATAAATACATAAAATTTATGTAATCATTAAGGATGTCGATTTTAAAACCTATATAGTCACTTGAAATCTTCAATTGCACAAGTTTAGTATGTTTCTGCGAAGCACTTCAGTGAAATGGGGGCAAATGAAGGAAATCTATTTTACTTGGGGGGTTGTAGGTAGTGGCAAGGCCAACTACTTATACGCTCACACAGTATATTCCTTAAGGTAAGGAATATCTTAATATGCTCTTTTTTAAATGAGTGTACAACCATGCTAAAATTTTACGGACTCTTATCAAATAAGACGGTTTATTGTGGCTATTTATTTTTAGGGCTATTAATAAAATAAATAGCTCCCTAATGATCAATTATTTCAGTCTTTCCTGTTTCTGTTTTCATGTTTTGTATTCCAAGTCGAAACCATTTCATGTAATGCCAATTCAAAAGTTAGCTCCACAATGGAAGGTGAAGGACCCACCACAGCCGAAACTAGACGCGCACCTCTTAAACATATATATTTAAAATAAAAATTAACACCACTCACTGATGTTTCTATTCTTTTTCAGAGTAGCAAAGATACAGCCAATGGTGACGATTCTCTTTAAAAAAATACCCGTGTACGCCATTACGATATTGGTTTATACCAACACTTCATGTTTGAGCTCGGAAACGAGTACAATATGTAAAATTACCTGATGCTTGGACACAAATATCTATAATATCTATGTTAACGTTGCTTTGTTCGGTGCTAACGCGAACTGAATCTGATCTGTGTTACCGACACTTAAATCAATCTGATGTTTCCGCTGTAAACATTTAGCAGTTGCTTATTATATTTACAAGTTTAAATTAAGAATTATACTGTCTTGTAATTAAAGAACCCGCTTGTAAATATATTATATCTACGGTTAAGTAGTTTCTGGTCAAATTTGAGCCGGAAGACGTTTTCAACAAAAACTTAGCTTCCAATTTTCTCCACTTCTTTATCTTGTAATTGATAATAATAGATAACAGTTTCGTACAGAAAGCTCACTCGTAGAAGAATACCTACACCTCAATAGCTACTTTCGCTCCTAGGTAAAGTTTTTATTAAGGTACTAGGTACATAAAAGTAATATTTATATACGAAACAGCCGTTGACAGAAATGACAGTTGTCAAACCATAGTGACAGAGGTCGAGGTACTAGGGAATAGTTATTTATTTATTCTGTGGCGGTGCATAGTTTGTCTCATTCTTGCGTCATATCATTTGACAATTTATGTTATGCTTCGGTTGAATGCTATTATAAAAAGATGTAGATATTAAATATCATATTAAAAGTAGGAAGCCCTCCCAAACAGGTCGCTTCGTACTTTCCTATATAGGGTATAAATACATGTTCATGATTCAGGAGCGTTTGAGACTTTTGAGTTTGGCGATTCGTCAAGGGCAACCACTTAAATAACATACAATTTAAGTGGCTATTAGGAACACTTTTATGCACCAACGAAAGACCGTAATAAATGTAACACTTAGCTATCTATCGGTACTTATTTAATGTATTATTAGGTAGGTTATATGTTAATGTTTCAATGTATGCTATTTGTACATCGCGGTGTTGCCTAGGGAAGAAATAGCAAACACAGGAACAAAGCATTTAGTCTCATGTTGTTCTCTTAAAAGATTTAATAATATTTTTAAGCACTAGTACCTAGTGCTCTAAAATAGAAAATTAACTATTATATAAGCGAACACTATATTGATTAATGTGGGGTAGGCATACATACAACAAGCTTCAAGCCTTACTGAATTCCCTGCAATTTAGTTTTTCCATGGAGTGCCTAGGCAACATGTGAAGTCTTCAGTCTGCATATTAATAAGATTTTGCACAGTTTGGTCGAGAGATAGGATAGTTTTTATTTAATGAATACGTCTTAGCCATAGCATAAGAACTGGCACCACATATCGATTGAGATACATTTTCAAGAGTTTCAAGAGTGTTGTGTGTGCTGTGGTAGGTACTTATTAAGTTATTAAAAATATTATTTTACAAACACATCGCCGATCTACAAATGTGACTTAGATGACTTTGACTACACTAATAATATTATTATTGGTTTACATAATCGTTAAATTGATTTCATAGATATCACAATCTGTTGACATATGATGCTCTTCACCACAACATAAGATATGGACTGTATAAACTCCAGGTTTGAGAGGTCAATTTCTCCTTCTCACGGGCGAGGGGACTTGAACCTTTCTTTGAGGGAATGGGTATTGATAGAGATACCCAAAACAAACCCAAATCTGGGTTTTACGATGCACATATTATACATTTTCTCTACTGTCTCTTTTAATTTCCGTACTCAATAGATATACAATCTGAAGAGCCGCTACCTAACTTACTCTCTTGGACTAGAATATTAAATAGAGAGCACCTTGATCACAATTTTGTAGGCACCTTATATATTGCTGGTTGGATGGTGTAAAAACATAATTATATGTATAACTAAGTATGTAAAGGGGGTATATGTTTATTACGAACTGGTAACCATTAACATGTGAACGTACTTAAAACAGCTCCCTATCTTGTACTATAAAGAAAAAAGTTAATCTCCTAGCCTATCTGCAAATCGTGAGAAAGTCATAATAAACATATCAATTTTAAGAATCGACCAGCTTTCTCGTGAGTCCTAACTGTTCATTAGTACCCTATATAAAGGTTCCAGTAAGTATACCAGCGTCCCCCGGTAGCCATTTATTTATTGAAATTACTTACAATTTGATTGTGGAGTGTAATAATGGCCTGCAACTCCGAGACTCCGTTCGCCTTGATATTAAGCCAGTGTTTTGTTTGAAACGACTCGAATTAGACGGTTTATATGTTAACGATTCGTTCGGGCTACGGATCGCGATTCACGGAGATATATATACATATCTACAGTTTAGGATATCAGGTCGTGCTTTTACACTGTGACGCGCTAAAGTGTGGGAAATGGGATTATGGGGTATTGCTCGCTTTTGAAGACTAACAATTGTTGTTAGGTACATTTTTAGTAAAAAATGTTGAAACAGTTGCAAAATCTAATGTCTCTACGTAACCGAAGAACTTTTCAACAACAATATTAAATAATACGTGTATAAGTACCGATATTAAACACTGAAACAAAGTTTTTTTTTTGATAAAATTATTTTGAAGCGAAAATTTCTTTAGCGGCGTTGTGCACTTTTTGGGATGGGTAAAAAAAGTTAAACTCGCGTCAGGACACGTGACCCTGATCGAAAATTCGTAAGACGGAGCCGAGTTTCTTATATTAAAAAAATATATTCGAAATTCAAACATTTATGAGCGGCCAGTGTACCCTAAGTATACATTTAAAAAGTAGGTGAAACTTCAAAAAGTAGGTAATAACATTAAACATTAACATTAAGCGGCGCAGAGAGCTTGCGCGAGTTTGCGTGTGTTTGTACTACAGCCTGCTACGCGCATCCACGGATGGTGACTGCTGATCGCTCGACCGTCTGTTTACTTGTAAAATTCGTGTATATAAAGTGTTTAAAATAAAAAATGCACAACGTTAATGTTCAAGTTTTCACTACTGCCGGCACTCCCGGAGTGCAATCCGTTGTTTTTTTTTTATTCATCAACGTACTCTCCTTCAACTGCGATACACTCCCTACAATGTTTTTTTTACATTTCTATTCCATTTAAGTAGAACGATTTATCTTTGGCTTCAAAATAAGCTACCATTACTGCGATTATCCACTCTGCTGACTGCCGATTAGATGCTGGAGTGAAATGGTGAATCCATGTTTCATCCATTGTCACATGACCTGCATAGATGTCGTAAGAATATCGGCATAAAAAGTCGCCTGTGTTAATCCAGGTGTCCAGCTATCTCCATACCAAGTTCAGTAGTTTTTGCGTGAAAGAGCAACACACACCCATACATCCTCACAAACGTTCACGTTTATAATATTAGGGTATGCGCCATCTCCAAGTTAGTCTCGGGGCTTATTGATCTTTTCTTTTAATGTCCATTATGTCTTTTATAAACCGAACTTCCGAATCAGACTACATACGGACTTCCTTTTTACTTTATCCAATACTGGTACTATTATGTATTCTGTGTCCAAGTCTAAGGCTTCTACGTCAGACAAAAATAAAGATCACCCATGCTTCACCTAGTATTGGCCACGATAGTAGGTGTATTGGCCAAAATATCGTATTAAGATTAAATCGCATGCGATACAGTGATATACGTATTAAAATTATATTAAAAAAGTATATTCGTAGCGATGTATTATGTACCACAAGAGTGATTGAGTGATAGATTATTTTTAAACATACATATTTTTAACACTTTTATTGGTTTCACTTGTAAACAAAATTAGGAGGTCAATTTTAACCTACTTCTAATTATTATCGTATCGAAATGAAACTGTGTATTTATATGTAGTTCGGATGATGTATAATTTGGAATCTTGGAACTGATCTGATGATGAAGCCAGGAGCTGGATATTAGAATTCTTCAGTAGCTTCTAATAAACCTCTTGAGTTTGGAATCATAAATATGATTCGTTATGACGTTTTTTTTTTAGTTTTCCTATAATATAATTATATTATAGTTATTGTTAGTTATATTATATTATTGTTAGTACACTTTTACCAAATTACAGTTAGTAATGATTTGATGATAAGCTGTATGTAATAGTGCTACGTCTGATAGAAGTGGAGTAGTATAAATCAAGTACTAGACACTCAACACCCCCATTAGAATGTCATGTTATAATGACAATACAAAATCAGAATTCTTCGGTAGGCGTGTACCATCTTCGTCTTCATCGTCACTTTAAAAAAAAAGAAAATTCTAAATTTTAGGTTTAAGTATATAATAGAACATGATTTGATGGACTGGTTTGTTGGCCTATTGGTTAGTTTGACCTGACTGCTATGCTACAGGTCGTGGGTTCGATTCCCACCTGAGTCTGGGTGTTCTTTGTGTCCGTTGTTTGTATGTTTGTAAAGCGCCCGCGACACAGGAGTAATTCCTAATGCAGGAGTTGTCTTTAAAAAAAAAAATTTACAAATTTGTTATTGTGGATTATTACTATTATTAGTTTTGGTCACATTACACATTTAAAGGTACAAGTCCGAGACGAGGTGCAGACTGCAGCCGCAGGCGGCCTGCAGAATCGACTGGATTGTTGCCTGCGGTTGCGGCTGTTTCTATTCCGAGACGGACTACAGGCCGCACATGCTGCAGCTGAAGGCCGCAGTCCGTCTTGTACTTGTACCTTTAAATGCGTGCCGCGACCTGAATTTGTTTCGACTGTTTTGCGATAAGGTGACAATAATTAGCTATGTTTGAATAAATTATATATTTAAATTATTAAATTTGCCGACGTACGGCAGTTGATTTACGAGCACGGTTGGTGTTTCACGTTTATACCGAAAAACTGGAGTAATACAGGTTTGTTTCATATTTTCCTAGATATTGAGAGTCGAAAGAATTACTGGCCATTGATTGGCAATTAAAAACATCCCTCTGTGGTTTTGACGTTACCGCAGCGAGATGTAAAGTGCAAATTGGAGTTTTACCTTATATTCTCTTTATGTCTACAGATATCTTCAGCGAAATTCAAATTTGAAAATATGCTTTTTAAAAGATAAATTAGAAATTGACTGTTTTTAGGGTTCCGTTTCACAGGAAAGGAAAAAAAGGAACCCTTATAGCTTCACTTTGTTGTCCGTTTGTCTGTCCGTGCGTCTGTCAAGACCTTTTTCTCAGGAAGGTTAAGTTGAATTTAACATCAAACACCAAGCGAATATCAACACCAATTAAAATATCAATCTTCTAAGTCAACGAAATCAAAAGATACGGCCATTATGCCTTCGATTTTAACAAATTTGAACATTCGCAGGTAAATCAAAACCTATAGGGTACTTCCCATTGACCTAGAATCATGAAATTTGGTAAGAAACAAAGGTCTGACAGCAAAAGTAAAAAGAAAAATCCGAAAGTGGTTAGTTTGTTGTTATATCACATGAAAAAAAAAAGAAGTTTTTGTGATTACAAACTTATATTTTGCGGTTGGAAAGTTGGCTTTGTCTTAAATCGATGTATGGGAGAGTATTTTTAGAACTGCAAAGTTAAGTTTGTGTTTCGGCAAAGACGGGCAAAATTCTTCAAGGATTGATTTTAGAGATGAAAGTACTATCTACTATCTAGTCAGATTTGCACTTGTCCGCTATTGTTTTCAATAGCTTCTAGTTATGTAGGCTTGTGTGTGATTTTTTACTCTATTAGTAGCATTCCTATGGCTTGGACTCTCGAAATCACTTCGTACACGCTCGAAATCACTTCGTTCGTTCGTTTTAATAAGATTTTTTAACTTGCAATGTTTGTTAGTTTGTGTCAAATTGACGACTAAGAATTTAAAATTTTAATATGTTGGTACAGTTCTGATGACAATATATTTTTATGATAAGCGTGAAGTGATTCAGCACCCAGGATCTGCTCCAGACGTGGGAACTCCGGCGAATAGTACAGATATGAAACTTAAATATGCATTGAATTATAACAGTCTGTGCTAAAGCTTTGTTATATATGTTATAATTATATATAATTAAATAATATATTTTCTTTTTATTAATAATTATTTATTATAAAACTAAAATGTTAGCCATGAATCGCTAAATAGGGGTCTGCCAAAATCAAAAATACCATGGCGTTTTCATAGCGGCGTTAAAATTAGCGGGGGTGACCCCTTGTACACGTAGCATTGCCGTCGGTCGGATGGGCGAGACTGGCCTTGTCTTGCTCCCCATTCAATTCTACCGACTACGGGGCGACCCTACCCATCAGTAAAATCACAGCAATATGCTAGTAGATATTGTTACTGTAGCATTGTTCAGTGAGTCCGAGGTTTTCATTTGAACCAACATCTCCTGTGTCCCACTTCTATATTTTTATATAGACAACAAGCTGTTCCCCGCAGATCCACCAACGTTTATGATCCCTGCTCTACTGCTAAGGCTCGTAGCGTGATGTCACATAGCCTATAACCTTTCTCAATTAGTACTCTATCCAAAACAAAAATAATTTTTAGAATACAATTGGTAGTTCTGGAGATTAGTGTTTTGAAACAAACAAACAAAGAATCTGTTCAGCTTTATTATATTAGTATAGATGTGTTACTTTCCAACTATATGTAGTCATCACTTGGGTACATAACTACATACCACATTCCCCCCAAAAAAAAAACGAGTGACATCCCCGATGCTGCAGTAGGCCACGACACACCGCCTCACCAAAAAACCCCGGTGGGGTGACGGCGCCTGGGGGTTTCAACACGCACAATAAAAAAAAAGGCTTCGATATGATTTGATGTGCCGTAGCTCGTAAGGTACCTTAAAGGAATCGGACAAATACGAGTATTAACACATTCGCGGTCTGAGGGTTCCGTACTCAATTTTTTTCATTTTTTTCTAATTTTGTTTTAATGATTTCTGAGGAATCTTGAGTTTCATTAACCTAGAAGAATTCATAAATGAATAGGTAGTATGGAAAAATGTTCTCCTTTACAACGAATTACATGATCTAAAATGAGTAATATAGCCTATAGCCTTCCTCGATAAATGGGCTATCCAACACTAAAATAATTTTTCAATTCCTAAGATTAGCGCGTTCAACCAAACAAACAAACTCTTCAGCTTTACAATATTAGTATTGGTTCAGTAATATTACTTTTTGAAAGTGCTGAAATACGAACTGTGCCCAACAGAGGATATGACATTGTTGAACTGTTTATGATGATAAGGAAATATCAATAATGTTAACGTTAAAAAAAAAACGTTAAAAAAAAACATGCACCACTGTCACCGTTACGCCACAGGATATAACACTGGCGCTTAGTTCATTTTACACTGGGTCTGCGGCGGGTCTAGATGGTATTCGTCCTGGACATCTAAAGGAACTTACTTCTGGGGCGGCTGGGGAAAATGGGCAGCGCTTGGTGGCCGGCTTGACCAAGCTGTTGAATTTCTTGCTTGGCGGTCATTTAAATCCCGACGTGTGCCCGTTTATGTTTGGAGCCTCGCTCTTTGCCTTGACGAAGAAGGACGGTGGAATCAGACCGATTGCTGTTGGTAGTACTTTTCGGCGTCTGGCTGCTAAGCTGGCCTGTCGCGCGGTCAGGGAGGAGATGGCTGAGTATCTGCAGCCACACCAGTTGGGGTTTGGAACACGCCGAGGGTGTGAGGCAGCTATCCATGCCACACGGGCCTTCGTAACAGATGCAGACAACTCGCAGGGCGTCGTTCTGAAGCTCGACATTCGCAACGCTTTTAACACCCTAGAAAGAGATGTTCTATTGAGCGCTGTCAAGGACAAAATTCCTTCTCTTTTCCCTTTCCTTCAGCAGGTCTATCTATTCCCATCAAATCTTTTCTTCAACAATGACCTTATACTTTCGCAGGTGGGAGCCCAACAGGGGGACCCGCTTGGGCCACTCGTATTTAGCCTGGCCATTCACGAGCTAATCTCTGAGCTGAAATCACCTCTGAACTTATGGTACCTGGATGACGGCACCATTTGTGGAAAACCTGAGGTGGTTGCGCAAGGCCTTTCAATTTTGGTCCCACGCCTCAGGGAACTGGGGCTGGAAGTGAACCCGACGAAGTGCGAGATTTTCCCCTGCAGTGCTGAAGCTCGTACACACTGCGCCCAATTCAGCACACTTCTTCCCGGTCTCACCGAACTTACACCCAGTACTTTTAGCCTGTTGGCCCTCATTTCTCGAAAACGTCTTCTTCTTGGCGCGCGGGAACGTTTGCAAAATCTTTCAGCCCACGTTGCGATGTTGTTGCTGCGTATGTGTTATGCCGCTCCCAAGATAACATACTTGTTGCGGACTACTCCGACGTGGCTGTGCCCGGAAGCTGTCTCCTCTTTTGACGGCGCTTTAAAGGATACAGCTGCGTCAATCCTCAACGTTTCCTTTGGTGAGCAGCAGTGGCTGCAGGCGGCTCTGCCTATAAGACATGGGGGGCTTGGATTGCGGCGTGTACAGGACGTCGGCCTTCCGGCTTTCTTGGCATCGGCTCATGGGGTTGCGAACCTTGTTGCTGTCATCCTTTCTACTAATGGTGATAGGGCAAGCATACCCTATGTGGCTGAGGCACTGTCGGCATGGTCGGCTTTCAACGCAGATATGACGGTTCCGGCGACCCCACATGTCCAGCGGTCATGGGATGACGTTGGTGTTAAAGGAACCTTGAAACTGTTGATGGACGGGGCAACGGGTGCCGATTTGGCTAGACTCCGGGCTGTATCGCAACCAGAATCAGGGGCATGGTTGCAGGCACTTCCCTCGCCACATCTGGGAACCTTACTGGATGACGACTCCTTGCGTGTGGCAGTGGCTCTTCGCCTGGGCTGCAGGGTGTGTGAACCCCATCGGTGCACTTGCAGTTCCATGGTTGAGGCAGATGGTCACCACGCACTCAGCTGTCGTCGGTCCGCCGGTAGGTTTCCGCGACACCATGCCCTCAACGATATAGTCCGGAGGGCCCTAATATCGGCCAATGTGCCCTGCGTACTGGTACCCCCAGGTCTCAGCAGGTCGGACGGAAAGCGACCGGATGGTTTAACTTTAGTGCCGTGGAAAAACGGCAAGTGCCTGGTGTGGGACGCTACATGCGTCAGCACTGTCGCGGCCACACACCTTGGTCGAACGATCCACGCACCGGCTGCGGCGGCAGAGAACGCTGCAAATAAAAAGCGTGTAAAGTACGCCGCAATGGAGGCGCGATACTATTTTGTACCTATTGCAGTGGAGACTTTGGGCAGTTGGGGCTCTGAGGCGAAGGGCTTCATCACGGATATTGGCCGCCGGATTAGGGATAGGAACGGTGACTCCCGTTCCGGGTCTTTCCTGGTGCAAAGGTTGTCCATTGCCATTCAGCGAGGCAACGCTGCCAGCATCATGGGCACTTTTGCGCCGGGAGTGATGCGGGACGGGTTACTTTAAGGGGATTAAAGGGAAAAGATAAATTTGTAACCTAATAAATTATATGTGATTTATCTTTAAAAGAAAAGAAAAAAAAAATCTTTAAATATATTATTATATAGTTCTTAAATGTCTATTGTTAGTATATAATTATAAAAATAACTTTAGGTATTTGTATAACTATATTCACTACAATATCTGTAAAATAATGTTTTAAGCTGTAAATAACTTTTAATTTAAATAGACATTCCAAAATGAGTTACATTTTGTGCTTATTATTATATTTTTTGTTAACATTACATTATTTGGTGTTGAGTTATGGTTTGGTGAACTGAATTATGTTGTATTGTCATAATGCAGACCTTCGTTTGCGATTTCATTGGCAGAAATTATCTTTATTCCTGAGTTGATTATTACGGTGGGATTTGTTTGTTTAAAGCAACGTGGAGTCACTAAACGAGATGCTATAGTCTTAGCCGTTCTGTTTCGTTCACATTTTAAATCAAAATACATATGAGGAAGTATGGTGCTGTCTTTACACAAAAAGTATTAAATTAAACAACTAACTACAATAAATAAACTTAACTATAAGCAAGTAAAACTTAACTAAACTTAACTTAAATAATTAAATTGTTCCGCATATGAAAACCAATTTATTTTCACGATTATCACATTTATATATCCTCCCCCGCCTCCCTACTTTGAGAGAGGGAATAGGCCGGACTAACGTGCCACCACAGGCTATTATACATTAAAGTTATCATGATTGCATCTTGCTTCGATGATCGCGTTATGCCTCGTTATATACCGCTCATTGTGAAGGTCTTAGAAGAGGCCTGTTCAACAGTAGTCTCAGATAATGAAGATGAGTCTAAAGTACTAAAAATTAGTAACTAAAAATCAACATACGCGTTATTAAAATACACAAAACACTCTTAGAAACAAAAGCCTTACAATAAAAATCAATCCACATTCCAACTAAACCAATTCTGTACAAAAACTATTACACAACACATTCAGTATTCCATGTTCGCGCGGCATTCTGTCTAATACTTATTCTTATTTGTCTCGCTAGCTCGTTGAAAGCCAGGCATGCCGAGCGCGGGCCACAATTAATCATTGAGATAAACCCTACCAATGAAGGAAGGAAGTATGCTACATTTATATTTTGTATGACAAAATACCTAGCGGTTTGATCCGGACATAAAAACTCTAACAGTCCTTATTGTAGGGATGCTAAGGATTGTAACGATTATCGATGTTTTTATTTTGTGAATTAGGTACAGGGAAAAACAAAAAAGAAAGATATACCTATATACATGCAGAATTATGAGATTGTTTGTAGGGAAATAGCGAGAATTTTTAGTCACTGGTAAAGCTTATTTGGTGTAGCGTTGATAACTTATACATTATTATGTATAAAAAACAATATTAATAATAGCACAATCAATCAATAATTTATATATTCCCATTCCAAGGGTTTAAAATATATTTCTGACGAGACGCTTCCAGTCCTATGATCTTATGACAGTAGACCATAGTCCCCAATGACCTTGATGGGCCCAAATATGCCATTTCACTAAAAACTGTTACAAGTACAAAATTTGAGGAGGTATACCTAATCGATAGAATCGTAGTGGCTTACGCATCAAGAATCAAGGGTGCTCTGTTTTCGTTTAAAGAACATTTTACAGGTTACTAAACACACGCACACATTACAATTCAATATATATTTTAAAGAAATAATATTCTGCGTATGGCTTCATAGGTAACTTGATTGTAAGTTCGCGTAGTTTTAGTTATGATTACTTCATCAATTATCAATTAATTCACCAACTAGTGAACCTTATCATATTATTAAAATACAGAATAAGTAAACCATCGATATATTGTGATGACTCGGCGAGTTCGTCCCATCCCTAGCGTTTCACATTTGAGCCTTTCGCGTAGTCGCTTATCGGTGCCGTTTTACATTTTTATTGCAAGCGGATACGGGCCGCGCTGCGCCGACGTTATTATTCCTCCCCGCAATTATTGCTTAGAGAAGTCCGGTCGACAAGCGTGGCGCGATTGTCGTGCGACTGTTGCCGTGTGATGTTATTTTGCGATACTTAATTGCTTAACTCTTACGTGTTAATTTTTTTTGTGACGGCTTTAACCGAAAATATTCAATCAGCCAATATGCGAAGATAATTACATTGAAAGCATAATTTTCATTAGATGTCTCTATACTAAGGAAATTCATAATAATGGCCAACTACTTCATTTGGTGGCCTATGATCATCATTCATCATCATTCTTAAAATTATAAATGGTTCTTAGGTAATTTATTGTGTATTGCACCGAATGACATATCTAATGAACCCAGTTGTTTGGAAACCAAACTGGTACTAACTTTATTCTAAGTTGGCAACATTGCTAGTACTAACTGAAGTTTTGTAATTAGGTACATAATTTGGATACCAGCTTACTCCACTTAGTTCACACTAATATGACTTTTCCTGATCTCATTAATCGTAGTTGATGAATTAGACCGGCCCACTGTCAAAGACCGGCTTACTCTACAGCAACGGACTCCCCTTATTTCTCTGTGTTTGGAACACTGCTTTTACTTACGGAAGTGTTGTTATTTATTTACTTTTCTCTCTTTGTTATTATTTATATTTCCCCACAAGTCAATGACTTTATTTTTATACCATTTAAGATACCATCGTTTTTGTGAGTCCATCGCCTTTAAGAACATATGTTTTAATAAAATTTATATTTTAAAGAATTAGTTTGCCCGGCGTCTCTTTCCACTCTTCCTGAGGACCGTGATCGACAAACAAAGTCTTCATCATCATCTCGTCGTCATCAGTCGTCACCTAATTCAAATTCAAAATCATTTATTCAATTAAGACACTAAGTGACATTTATGAACGTTAAATTGAAGCTAGAGTTAAAATCATAGATCGGCACAAACAGACGTCACAGCATTTACTGGATTGTCAAGGTAAATTAGGTGAAAAGACCAAAATCTACTGCCTTAAATACTGCCAAAATGCGTAGAGCCTTATGAGAAGAATACTGGCAAAGAAACTCATGGCCACTCTTTTTAAAAGTCAGATCTTCAGGTACAATAGTGTTAGTGTTACACGAGAGGTAAACAGGATGCAAGCTGATGCCACCTGAATGCCAATCTCTTCAGATGAGTTATAATAATATATCAGAGGCAAGTGCAGGCACTTGCGTAGGTCTGTAGCGTGCGCCTCGTCAACTCGAGAATGTCAGCCACTTACCAGCTGATATGGATTTTCTCGGGATGTGCTTTGCGAAATACCTGTTGCAACCGGGTACCAAAGGTAAATTACTTCAAGATGAATATGTTGTCACAGCTCAAATATATTGATCTATTCGCTTTTGCACCTTTGCAATATACTTACAAGCTTAAAGAACACTTTAAGGCACATCGTTTACGGCTTTGTCCATTCGTTTGTAGAATTCTTTCTTCCTGTTAAAATACGATAAGCTTTTTATGGTATAGGGAGCAAACTAGCAGACGGGTCACCTGATGGTAAATGACTCGTAGCGTAGCCCATTTGCACCTGTAACTCAAAAGTCACAAGTGCGTTGCCGCCCTTTAAGGTGAGAATAGGGGAAGAGGGGGGAGGGGGGAAGAGCGGGTAGACGGGAGAGTCAGATTAGAAACTATTTTCAACTTAATAATATTCCAAAGTATCACTTTTTATCACTGCATAACCCAAGTTACGTTGAATTCCTCCACAATTCTTGTGTAGAAGTTACAATGCGATACATAGCCTTTACAGGTAAGAACTGTTATTATTCATGCATACTAATATTTCAAACGCGAAAGTAACTCTGTTATATGTTTGTTACCTTTCCACGACTAAACGGCTGAAAGGATCGTACTAAAATTTGGCAAGCAGATCGATTATATCCTGGGGAAGGACATAGGCTACTTTTTATCCCTGAAAAAATGTACGGTTCCCGTGGGGTAAAGCACAATGTTCATGCGAATGAAGTCGCGGGCAACGGCTAGTATGTATATATAACATACTTAACTATAACATAACTTGGGGTACACTGCTAGTTATTTGATATGTGTAGTATACTCTCACCGATCCGAAGATCAATGGTCTTACTTTACTGGTAGCCATGCTCATGTAAAATGGAACTCACAATAAGTTTTTGTTTAATTTGGCTGTGAACACAAATTAACTAAGATCAACATGCATCGGGTTAAATGTTTTCTACGGTCAGGGAGTGTCAGTAGGGGCGACAACGCGTAGCTGAGAACACGCACGCATGGCAGAACGGTATTCTACGTAAATAAAAACAAAATGTCAAATCGAACTTATTATGAATTGGACGTGTTTTGTTATTGCTTAATAATGATAATAACTCCACACATCTCACACACGGCCGTCTGATCCCAAACTAGGCAGAGCCTGTAATATGGTAACCAGACTGCTGATAAACATACTTATATATTTCTAAATACATACATATAGATAAATTACACCCAGACACAGAACAAATAGTTGTGCTCATCACACAATTATTTGTCCTGGGTGGGAATCGAACCTACGACCTCTGGCTTAGCAGTCAGGGTCACTAACCACTAGACCAACAGGCCAGTCATGTATGTAATGTGTTTATTTATTGTTATAAAATGTATTTATTTATTAAATTGCGTTATTGGTAAATGTTAGTGGTCTGTTAAATCCTTTAAAAATAAGATTAATAAAGAAGAATAATGATTTTAGTTATCACTTATTTTGTCAATATAATTTAAAAAATAATTTAGGTGTTTATTCTTTACTCGCCATTGTCGCGTGGCTGTGCTAATAATAAATAATAGTTATCTTCTCAACAAAAAAATAAATGTTATTTATATTATATACAGTCTGCGTTCCGATATACACTGAGAGCACTGTAAGGTATGACGTCAATTCAGTATACTGCGAAGCCGTTCTTTTATAGGTAGCTATACTGGTTACTGTTTATCACTGAACGCAGTCCAGTATACTGTCAGTTGTCAGTTCAAGTCAATTGTCAAATCACATAATAAAAGTGACAGTGTGTGACAGCCATGTGAGAGCACTGAGAGCACCTTGCCTCGATAACTCCAGTGCAAAAATGGCGACATACATTTATGGCGTCATATATTTCCCTACGATACTGCGGCAGTATACTGTTAATCTATAACGGAACGAATTTCTCCCTAGTACGACCACTGAACAGTGCTCGCAATAATATCGGAACATACAATGTATTATACAAATTGTACTAAGTCAGGTTTTGAGTGATGGCCCAGGGTGGATGTTGTAATAAATGTAGTCTATTAAACCGTAAATAATAAACCTATTACATCTAGGAAAGGTGACGAACTTTGTAGGTACGGAGTGCCCGCGTATTCATTTGTTGTAGGCAAGGTAATAAAATCGTAGTAAAAAATATAGTGAAAATAATAATAAGAGCTACTGAAATGTAAAACATATTGATAGCGCCACGGATTGAGGTTTTTATTTGAGTAGGTAGTTATTTGTTATTTACTGAATACTTTTGTCTAACATAATATGTAATACAAAAGTATGAAATTATCAGAGTATCTTTCTCCCGCCTACGCAACAGCCATTAGTCCTACTAATATTATAAACGCGAAAGTTTGTGTGGATGTATGGATGTATGGATGTATGTATGTTTGTTAATCTTTCACGCAGAAACTACTGAACCGATTGCGATGTAACTTGGTATGTAGATAGCTGGAGACCTGGATTAACATATAGGCTACTTTTTATCCCGATATTCAAACGGGATCGGGACTTACGCGGGTAAAACCGCGGGGTGCTGCTAGTATATAATATCTGTACATGTCTACAGCATCAATATATTATGTTACTTTCGAAGGTTTAAGAATATTTTAATATCCTATAAAAAATAAACATAAATATCATAGGGGGGAAATAATTTTATTTATCATAAACTACATATAAAATAAACTATTTAATTATTTGTGTAATTTGTACAAACCTAGAATGTCTGGCAGTTCGGCTTCACACACAGACGAAGGTCTCGCGGTGGGCAAGGCGTTCTCAACTTTCGATTAGCGTAAATAAGATATATTTCTGGTCGCAGCTAACGCCATGTATTATTATTTTAAATTTATTAGTTAGTGGTAGTAGTTGTAAGCTGTAATAGCGAAGGTATTTTCACTTTTGTATGGGAGTATTATCTTATCTCTGGTTTGGCTTTCACTCCACATACATCTCCGATGAGTGAAATCACTTGAGACATGTCACACAAAGCCGTCTGATCCCAAACTAGGCAGAGCCTATGGTAACAAGACTCACTAAATCATACAATAATATCGATACCTACCGTTTTAATTGCCTACTGTTTTACAATGTGTTTAGGGTTAACTCTCCGAAAAAAATAAATAAAAAGTGGTATGTAAATTAAGTACTTAACCCTTATTTGTCATTGGAACCTAAACACTCCGGCTGTGGAATAAGCTCACTGCCGAGGTTTTCCCGAGGGACTACAGTATGGGGTTCTTCAAGAAAGGATAGGTTATTAAAGGGTCTGCAACGCGCATGCGAGTCCTCGGCGGGCCGTATGCTTCTTTGCCACCTACGTAGTATAAAAAAACACAATTAATTGTTCTGGGTCTAGATCGAACCCACGACCTATGGCTCAGCAGCCAGGATCACTAACCACTAGACCAACAGGCTAGTCAATATTGGTGGCAAACTTGAAAATCTACTCAGCGTTGTGTCGAATTATAAAAACTATGTAGAAAGGTACCTCGATTTAGGATGCCGTTTGATTGGTCAGCGTGCTACATCAAGGCATTTGCATCCAAACAGAGTTCATAATCGATACAGGGGCTAATTAAACAATGTTGAAATTGGGAGTTTGCTTCCAAGTACCTATACATGCATGCGTGCGTGCCGCGCCGCTGCTTGCATTGACTGATGAATTGGGCTCCATAAATGTTGACTGTGGATGTTTCCAGAGCTAAATTGTTGAAATTCTGTTTTGCTCTAACTCGACATATACATATGTCACTAATACAATATGTATAATACTATACAATAATTAACCCGGCCAATTAACTATTATTGTACTTCAAGGTATATTATAAGCATTTAGTTGGAGAGATTAACAAGAATATTACTGAGGTCGCGTCAGTAAGTCGGTAAGTTGCTCTCCGATTTTATGTATTTTTCTTTTCAACTATTTATTTTATTTCAACTCTGTTAATGATATCACTACGATTTAAGGAAAGTGACGATGTATACTTCATATTTTATTTTAAATACCAAATGATGCTTGCCGTTTTCTTTTTACATAAGACTTACATACATTAAAGTACATACAGAGTTCATACTAATTAGTTAATATAAGGAACAGTTCAAGTAAATGATTTCGGGAGCTGGTGCCTAAGATAGGTATCAAATACCTGTGCCATACATCACCAAGAACCTCTTATACCAGTGGGCAAAGGTCCTAATTAGTTACAATGCTTGATATTATAATAATAATATATTTATATATATATATATATTCAATATCTCGGTTAAGTTTGGCGATCTCAAACAGTTTAGTAATCTATATATTATAATCCTGGAGCGTTCAAGTGTAGAGTGAATAGGTTGCTCTTGGATAGGCGTGTACCATCTTCGTCTTCATCGTCACTTGCCATCAGGTGAGTTGGAAGACAAACGCCTGTGCCATTTCTCAATAATAATAAAAAAATATGTTAATAGTTAAGAACCGTTTTATCTATGTTTGTCAACAGATATTCTTTATTTTTTTTTAAACAGCTATAGGCGTCCATTATATATATATATATATATATATATATATATATATATATATATATATATATATATATATATATATATATATATATATATATATATATATATATGTTAAACTAAACAGTTTAAAGTTTGTACGAAATACAATATTGTTAAAATGCATATTTAATCAAATAAGAACACCGTATACCTAATTAAACCTGTTAGATATTCTAAGGTTTTCTAATCATTTATTCACAAATTCATTCATTCATAAATTGTAATTAAAAATTATTAGGCGGTTCAAAATTATATACATATGTATAATTTATGATCTTAAGATTCAAAATATGCATACGGCGGGTAAACTGTCACCGCCTTGTAATGTCCCGCGCGGAAGCCGACCAGACCTCCCCCCATACGTCCATACGTATGTACTACGTACGGCCTATGAACACGAATTTATTTACGAGTCTTAAGCTTTAACGAATATTTACCATAGATATTATTTACCAGATGTAGGAAACAAACTGTAAATGCCAGAAGTGTAGTCACTTTCACAGGGATTTCCTTTCTATTGTAGATACACCCGAGACCCCGGCCATAAGACCCGGTGACGAAACACTGTGAGGTTATAGTCGGTTCGAAACATACCACCTTGCCGTTTAGCCCTGGTGAGGTGACGACCCGTGAGGGCTTCCACACATTTAAAAAAAGAAGTGTAGTCACTACTCGCTATTGCCCGTATGTGGCGAGTTATTCTAATATACCTATAAAATAATATACCTGTATGAAAAAAATTAAGTATACAGTAAATTGTACTTGAAATCGTAGGAAACTCATTACAATTTCAATAATCATGAAGACACTAGGCAGGAGCCAGTGCAAACATTTTTTCTTAAATATTATAAAGGATTAAGATGCCAAAATTAAATATAATGTTTTCTTCATCTATAACTAAAACAACAAATATACTATCGAGAAAGTGCAGGCGGACAGCTATTGGTACCGGGCCCAAGTACCCTATTATTGACATAGTATGGACACTAAACTAGGGATTCTCTCTTACTGCTAGTGGTAATTTTGTACTGATAAGAGGTTACGTCCTATCCCTTTAATATCGAGATACCTATGTCCACGGTCACAGGCTGACTCTATTATTGTTATTATTAATATAATATATTATTGATTCCCGTAAATACGTAGATAATATTATATCATGGAACGCGAAAGTTTAAAAGTTATTTTTTTTTTATATAATTATTAATTTTTTTAGTTTTTATTTATTTACTTACAGCATCAAGTTTTATTTAATATCATCTAATTTTCCTAAATAGTAACGATTACATAATGATTATCGAGTTATGTAAGAGCAGACATGTAGATATTTTAAAATCATATTCCCGATTGAAAGTTTTTATGTTTTTTAATTTCAACCCCTTCACGTACATTTATACGTGGGAGAGCCATGCTTCGGCACGTATGGGCCGGGTCGACCCTGCTCGATACCACGGCCTCACAGAAAACCGGCTGTGAAAGAATGCCTGCATTGCTTTTCGCCGCGTGAGTGTGGTTACCGGAGGCCCTAACCCTTCCCGCTCCCCTATTCCCGTCCTTCACCTCTCCCCCTCTCCTCCCCTCTAATCCACCTCTCCCGTCTTCCGCCAACATCAGTGCGTACATTTTAGAAAAACATGTCATAAGTAAATATTATCAACCACAAGTTCACGGCAACAGAGAAAAAGTTAAATTTTGTGTACTAGTGTTATATATATTAATATAAATATAATAAGTAGACTGAATAGGTTTCTCGATGACGTTTCTATTACTCAATAAAAAAAAGTGCGAGTCTGAGTCGCGCACCGCGGGTTCCGTAAGCAGACAAGCTTGTATGAAGATAGTGCGTCCATCTCCGGAATCAATTCATGAAGATTACTGTCCGTCTTTTCCGAAAGACAAACTTAACCTTGTAGTTCTAAATATCTCCCATACATCGGTTTACGATAAAGTCAACTTTCATATAACAACAAATTAACGACTTTCGGCTTTTTTTCTTTATTTGTGCTGTCAAACATCACTTCTTACCAAACCAATAGGTATTACATACCTTTGAATAGCCTGACGTTTCGACCAGGTTGCACTGGCTGTGGTCACAGGCTGACTGGGAGTAACGGATAAGATCGTGTCCGTGTTTAAAAAAATACTTTATTCGTACAGTGTACACACCAGGCATAAAGGTTTGCCCCTATCCTTAAAAAAAAAACTTACTAAGTTCCATTTAGATACCACAATTTAGAAGTAAGTTAAAATGGACTTCCAAGATTTTTTTACATAGTTATGTAACAATTGTAAAATCAATAAATTCGGTAATAATCAATTGGCGAATATTGGAATCTAACCAGTATGGATAAGTACCTAACCTATTAGAGTATCGTTCCATTTACCCTAATACGCTACGTGTACCCTAACTAAAAAAAAAGTAGGGAGTCGTGGGACTGCCAACAGAAGTGAAAACATAAAATTACAATTATGTTTTTCTTTATTCTACCTTATGAATTAAGCACACAATAAGTACTTTATTGAACTAATTATATTTTTAAAGATTAATTACTAAGGAGGTGACAGAACTCAATGTTTAGATTAGCGCCCTCTGGTGGATCTATATAATGTACTCTTAGCGTGACGGTCACGAGTTCAGTTCTTTTTTCATATAGCAAAAGTGCACAATGTGGGTAAAGAAGTTTTCACTTCAAAAAACAGTAAACGAAAGCTTTAAAACTGTTGTAAGACTGATGACTGCCTCTGAAATACTACCTTTTCTTACTTACACCACATTTAGTGATGTACATATCTGTAAAGACCAATTCGAAGTCGACCAAATGTTGATCGACGCGACGTTACAAGCATACTAATAGTACGATTCCAAACTAGTATTTGCGAAAAGCCAGCTTAAATATCAAATGTCGATTGAGCACAGTGGTCAATTAAAACAGAGTTGCCAGTCAATTAAAACATTTCAGAAATACAAGCCTCCTTTGGTAGGGGGATATCAATCGTACAGATAGGTAGAAAGGAAGAACGTAGATACATATGTATTTGTTTGTAATTAGAAATCTAACTGTGTTCTTGCCTTCTTTACAGTAGGTATTTAAAAAATATACTTTTAGTTTTTAGGGTTCTATTCCTCAAAATAAAAAAGAAACCCTTATACGATTACTTTGTTATACGTCTGTCTGTTAAGACCCCTTTTTCAGGAACCCGTGGAGCTGTAATAATAACACAATCAAAAGGTACGGCCATTTAAGTATAAGATTTTTAAAAATGAAAACCTATAAGGTACTTTTCTATTGATCTCTGAATCATGAAATTTGGTAAGAAGCGAGGTCTCGCAGCACAAGTAAAGGAAAAATACGAAAGTCGTTAATTTGTTGTCATACTTATAACTATTTTGTGATTGCAAACGTGTTTATATTTAACGGTTGGAAAGTTCTTTTTTTTTGGATATTGATTTTAGATTTATAGGTAGGTAGGTAGGTAGATAGATAGGATATTGATTGGGAAAGTAATTTTAGAACTGCAAAGTTAAGTTTGTTTTTGAAAAATATCGGGCAAAAATCTTCAAGAATAGAATCTCGAGATAGCCGTACTACCTACAAACAAGTTTGCTTGTAGGTAGTACGTACACTTTTCCGGTTTTCATTGTTTTATAGAACATTTGTTAACATTAAAAGCCCTGTTTGTATTAACACGTCAAGTTAGAGAGTCTTAGTCTGCAGTATACATTTAGGCACCTATATGTATTTATAAATGTGCCTACTATTCCCCCTCTCAGCTATATGTATATAAATTCGAAGAACCATCGACACGTAACACCATCTAATATCTGTTTATTAATGTAGGAGGTAGGAGAAAATTAAATAATCTTCCCCACGAAAGTAAATTGCAATAAGGCGAAAACCGCCGCCGTCAAGTGACAATATTTTAAATTATATCAGTTTATCAAGCGCCAATGGGAGGACGGTAAGCGTGAGAGCGCGTGTCATCTCACCAATCGGATAGTAGTATTTGAATTTGGAATTTTACGCTTTAAAGCGCGGATTTCTGTCGGTAATTGATGGTATCGAGTGGCCTTGGGGCGAATCAAATTGTTGGAAACATTCGGAGTTTTATTAATTTATTTTCATATACCTAGCAATTTTAACGTATGACATAGGCATAGGGCTAAATTAAAGACACGCTAAAGTAGCGAACTGAATTAAAAAGAAAAAAAAGATTTCACTATCCACCTCCAGGCTTTACCAGCACCCCATCGTTACCAAGCCCAATTATATGAGCCCAAACTCGAGGGGTTTACTAGTAGCCACTGAAATGTTCCATTTACCACCACCTGGCTCCATCATCAGATCACTTCGCGGATGCAAATTATAGTATCGTCATCCGACCTACACATATAAACAAAGTTTCATTTTGATACTACAAATAGAAGTAGGGTAATTTTGATTTCTTAGATTTGTTTACAAACATAGTTAGCTACAAGTGACGGAATAAAACCGTCTTAATAAACAGCTCGACTTCCAGGCCCTTGAGAAATACCTGAGAAATGACTCCCAGGCTACCTTAATCGCAGATGGGCAGGAAATATCTGGAAAAGTCATCTGTCAGGTAGCGACTCGAAGTCGCGTCAGTAATCACTATTACAATTATAAAACAAAGTCCTCCCTCTATCTGTCTGTCAGTTCGCGATAAACTGAAAAACTACTGAAGGGATTTTCATGCGGTTTTCACCAATAGACAGAGTGATTCAAGAGGAAGGTTTATATGTACTATACATGCATATTATAGTAGAGAAAAGCCGAGAAATTCAAAGATTTGTAATGTGATGTCGCAACAAACATATTTTTGTGCACTTACATTGCAAAAGCTGCCTAAACCTTACTTTACTTACCTAACCTTACCTTACTACTTACGGAATTGTATTGGATAGAACAATGCGCGATTTGCGCAGCAAAAACTCACCAATGGGTGGACGCTCAATTTTGTTCTCAGGTGACTTTCGTCAAATTCTACCAGTTGTGACTAGAGGTACGATGCGGACACGTGCTGATTAAATAGGTTTTTTTCAGAGATCTTGCTCAAATTTGGCAATGGAGATTTAACACAAAATAATGAAAGAATTAACCTAGATAATCAAAAATTAACCCTTAAAACTTTCATCATAGAGTGCACAATACTTACCGGATGTGGTACTGAAGATGTTTAGTTAGATGTTAATGTCTCTAATGCCATCGGATTTACCGTTCTTTTGCAATGACCATTAATAAGTCACAGGGTCAAACGTTCATCGTTCCAGGCTTAGTTATATGTCGCGCTTTCGCGAGTAACCTTTAAAGAAAACATGTATGTACTGTCTCATCAAAATATAGCTGTAAATATTGTATATAAAGATGTCCTGTAATGTAGACTAATCATAGTAACAATATTATTAATAACTCCACACTACTCGACGTCAGTATCTACATTGCACCCGTGCGAAGCCGGGGCGGGTCGCTAGTAATAATAATAATTCTTTATTGACAGTAGTTGTGTTACAATAATTTTAGAATTCTCTGACTCCTGCACTAGTAAATACTGTGTTGCCAGTGACCTCCCCTTTTTATGTGAACATTAATTATTTTTGTTGATTTAATTATATATTGTTTTTTTTTGTTAAATTAAGGAAATACAGATAAATAAAGTGAGTGAGTGTGTGTGTGTGTGTGTGTGTGTGTATGTGTATGTGTGTGTGTATGTGTGTGTGTGTGTGTGTGTGTGTGTGTGTGTGAGTGTGTGTGAGTGTGTGTGCGCGCGCGTTTGCGTGCGTGTGTGAGTGTTTGTTTGTTTCTGTGAGTATGAGAGTGTCAGGATGTGGTAATGTGTGCGTGTATGTTGGAATGTATGCACATATGTGTGTCAGGGCATAACTTTGTTTATTAATTTGCCAAGTTATATCACTCTAAGTTCATTTAAATCAATACGGGTAAGAAATGCGTGCATCAAGCTATACGTGTCCAGATATAATCTATACAACGATAGTTCAGCTTATACTAGAAATGAATAGCTCGACGTGTAGTCGGATGTATTTAAAATTTCATGAATTCCTGTTGAATGTCGACCACCAGGCGATCTCTAGTACCTGTTAATATGTAAAACGCAAATGCCTAAGTATTTCATTTCTGTACCTACCAGCGAAAGGTGAATAAATTAGTAGGGCTTAATTCAATGTTTCTGCATTTGTCTTTACATTTGTACGCAAGCGGACTTAATGTTATGTTTAAAATTATAGAATCAATGGTTTTTTTTTTCAATCCTCGCAATAGAGATATATCTTGAGACAATTTTCTCAAAACCACACAAGCATCACAGACAATTTCGTGTTTTATGAATTTCAGCATCGCAATTTTTTTTAAAAGGAACCATTACTTTTGTGGCTTACGTTAACGAAATACATGTAAAACGTAGATGTGTATTTCTACGTCGTTTCCCGTTGTTTTAAAGCGCTAAGAGCCATTGAGTGAAGGCGGCGCTAGACTCTATTAGTATAACTATATATTAAATAATTATATTTCCTTACTAGTTATGACCGTTTAAAATTTCCAGGTATTTTTGCCTCCGTTGTTATAAAAGTAGGTTGAATGTGTAAAGTAATAGATTTTAAATGGTAAGTACACATATTTTTTTTATGAGAAACCGAGGTAAAAATATCTGAAAATTCAAACAGTCATAACTTGTAAATGGATAGTTTTTTTACCTTTTAACCTTTCACTGATTTAAGTAGATAAGTATTATATTTTCAAATACATCCTGTATATTAGGGCTATTGTATTAGGTGAGTACCAACACTCATATTTTGCTATTAGACCACCTATAATTTTATAATTATTTATTTTATATTTTATTTTTTTATCTTTAATTTTTGTACTAGATACCCTTCAGTTTCAGGCACGCTGGATTTCTATAGTTAATACTCCGATCTCTTCAGAATAATATAATTTATTGGCCTGTTCATGTTGTTGCAAGCTGCACAGACACTCACAATGAGAAATAAATAAGAAACATTCTTAGCCATAAAGTATAATATAAAAACATAGTTTTATCAATATTTGAAGTGCAAAGCTTAGAACGGACACGCTAAAGTATCATGATATCATGCTCAACTTTGGATGTACGGTTTTTAACAGCGAAGTAAGTAACCTCTAAAGTTTAGATGAATAAAATATAGGTCGATACTTTTATTATTATTAATTAATATAGTATGCTTAGAATTACACGCACTTAAGTATATACGATACGATATCAACAAGTCAATGAGTGCTTGACAATCGAATAAACACATTAGCGTGTAAGATATAGCGTTTATTTAGAGTTACCGTCCTTACACTCACATAGATATCAACAATTATCGTTGTGCTGTGCAAAAGCAATTTATATTTCACCAGCAGCGCCCCGCTGTTTCACCCACGTAAGTCCCGATCTCGTGGGAATATCGGGATAAAAAGTAGCCTATATGTTAATCCAGGTCTCCAGCTATCTACATACCAAGTTTCATCGCAATCGGTTCAGTAGTTTTGGCGTGAAAGAGTAACAAACATCCATACATCCATACATCCACACATCCATACATCCATACATCCTCACAAACTTTCACGTTTATTATATTAGTAGGATATACGCTAGTGATTTCAATTACAAAAATAAAGTATATGCGCTTGAATTTTTTTTTTTTAATAATAGTGCATCCAATATATTTTTTCATTACCGCAGCAACATTAAGGGTCTTTATTAGACATTGCTTTTTTGTTCGAAAACCAGTTTGGGCCCTGGCCTGTAACATTTATAAATTTATAGATAAGCATAACCTAAAATGTGTACTCGACTCTACTTTCAGGCATAATAAAAATATCGTAAGAAATAAAAGCAACGTATCATGGGCACATCCCTAGTTTACGGGAGCCAGCTACGAGATTATCGTGCTAGTGAGAGAATCTGCAAACAAACTCATACATTGCGTCGCTAACAGAATGATTTATTATGTAAGCCGTACTAGGCCAGGAATGGTTTTTGTTCGAATATTATGGCGAATTTAATATTTCATCATCATAAATATCAGTGTACCATATTTACTTATTGATTATTGTGGCAAACTACAGTTTAATTCTTGTAGTTACGTATGAAATAAGATGTCATCTTTCATATAATTCACTTTAAAGCTGTTATTCCCTTTATCCCCACATAACCCCTTTAAGTAATACAGTTTCAGTTTCTTTTCATGAAAACGCTTAAAATGAAGCGGAAATGCAATTTCTTATGGTCTCGTCTTTTTACGTGTGGGTGCTTGCAGCACGTACCGAAGTAAGAGCGTGCGCATTCGTTTCTGCCTGTTCATTATAGAGTCTATCCCTTTCTTTCACAATGTCAGGTGAGACAGAGTACATTGTTGTTTTCATGGATTCTACGCGTCTTAACTTAGTGTTTACCTATGTATTAAAGATTTTTTGTTTTATAACCGACTTCAAGAAAAGAGGAGTTTCACAATTTGTCTGAACATTATTTATATGTACAGTCATAATTTTATACCACGTTATCCAACCAATCTTTTTTTTAATAAAAAGGGATAGGTACCTTAGTATAGTACACTTAAAAGAAATTGATACCCTAAGGGTTGGAAAAAATTAAGTTTGTAATCATGCAAGATCATGACGTGATGTGCATTGAAAGCGGTTGTATTATTATTTTAAAGATAGCTATCGGTAATATACGAATGCGATAAATTGTGATTTGATTGATGTATTTTTGTTGCAGGTTTAAACGGAGGTTTCACAGTCAACTGACAGCGGGTGAAATTCTAGTTGCAGGCGACTGAGGTAAGATTATATTTTTATAATAACTCTACTTTTATAAATAGGTACCATTGAAGTATTTGTAACATTTGAAGTCAAAGTACTCTGCAATACTGTGATAAAAATAAAATCATTATGTTACTTTACTTTTACGTACTTGGGCCCAAGACTGTAGAACACCTGTTGTACCCACCAACTTTATGCAAATAAATAAATTTTCTCTTGCTGGTGATGTCCAAGTACCGCCCGCCACTGCCTTAATTTCGTCGACCCATCGCCTGAGTGGTCTGCTTTGTTTTCTTTTCCGGTTGCCTGTGTACCAGTTCATCACTAATTTCGACCACTTGTCTATTCCTCTGATAGTAAGGCTGGCCCATTTCCACTTGAGCTTTTTGATGGTTATCGTGACATCTTTTGTTCTTGTGTGTTTCCTAATCGTTGTAGTTCTTATTTTGTCTTTCAGTCTTTTCCCCATTATCTCTTTTCTCGGCATAGCGTTTTGACGGGTCTCGATTTCATATAGTGCGATTTGTTGGGAGCCCACGTTTGGCATCCATATGTGAGTACGGGTAGTACGCATTTGTTGAACAGTTTACGCTTTATACTCATATCTTTATTTTTGAATACCTCTTTCAGGCTACAGAACTGTTTCCAGGCGTTTGCTATGCGCTTGTCAATTTATTATGAAGTTACATCTGTGGTGGAGATTATTTGGCCTAAAAAAACATATTCGTTTATATATTCAACTTCGTTGTTGTTTACATATATAGGTTCTTGCTCCCCATTTGTAATGGCGTTGGTCTTTTCCGTGTTCATGCTTAGTCCTAACTTGCGGCTCTCTTTTTCTAGGTCATTTAACATTGTCTGAAGCTCTTCCTTTCATGTTCAGATTACTACAAGATCGTCTGCGAACCTCAGGTGAGATAGATTCTCGCCATTGATTGTTAGCTCATATTGTCTCAGTCCAACTGGCGAAATGTTTCTTCCAGCACAGTGAATAGCTTAGGCGATACTGGATCGCCTTGGCGGACTCCTCATTCGATTCTTATTTGTTCTCTTTCTTTTTCTAATTTGATTTTCGCTTTACTGTTGGCATATAATATATGTTTTTGAGAATTCTAATGTACTTCTTTTCTATACCTTGATTCAGAAGTGCCTCCCATATCTTATTGTGTTCCAGTGAGTCAAAAGCCTTGGAATAGTCCACGAAACAACAGTGGATGGTTAAGTTGAATTCTTTGCTTTTCTCGAATAGTTGATGCACTGTGTGGATATGGTGTACGGTTGAGTAGCCGCTTCTGAACCCAGCCTGCTCTCTTGGTTGATTTTCGTCCAGCGATTTGGTTATTCTATCGAGGATGACTTTTGCAAAAACTTTGTAGACGTTAGACATTAGGCTGATTGATCTATAGTTGTTTATGTTGATTTTATCACCCTTCTTGTGTAGAAGTTTTATTGTGGAAGTTGTCCACCGGTCTGGTATGTTTCCGCTTTGCATCACTTCATTGAACAGGTATGTAAGGATTGGTACAAGGGCGTTTTAGTTTTCTGAGAGGAATTCGTTGTTGATGTTGTCTGAGCCGGCAACTTTGGCTCTTTTTTGAGAAATGGGAAAGTTTGTAATCATGCAAGATCATGAGGTGAGGTGCGGGTGATTTTTAATAGCTATAGGCAATTATTTAAAAAATAAACACATAAAATTCAGAAAAATGCATGAAATCTTTATTTGAATCGATATTACGGTCCATATAATTTAATGTTTTGAAGATTATTTCATGCAAATGTTGACCGCGACTGCGCCTCAAATGGTCCATCCGCTTAGTCAAATTATGGCATACTCTTTCCAACATTTCGGCCGGTATCTCACGAATAATGCTTCAATGTTGTCTTCCAATGCGTCAATGTCGCATAGACATGAGCCTTAACATAGCCCCACAAAAAATAGTTTAAACGCGTTAAATCGCACGATCTAGGCGGCCAATTGACCGGTCTAAAACGTGAAATAAACAGTTCACCTCTCAATTGGTTCATTGTTTCGCGTGCTGTGTGGCATGTGGCACCGTCTTGCTGAAACCACATGTCATGTCATTGGTTAAGCTACCAATACCATGTCCAACAATGTAAATTTGGTGCGAAATTCATTTGGTCACAATAGCCCGAATAGCCGCTTCAGTGGGTCGATTAAACTGACCATAAAATGGAAGAAGTGCGCGATGAACTTTCTTAACAGAGCACGCATTTTGGTAATAAAATTTAATGGTTTGCAAGCGTTGTTCGTTTGTAAGACGATTCATGGTTAAATTATATACCAAACTGAAGATGTTGGACAGTAACACAAAACGCGAAAGGTGCGTGAGCTGTCAAAATCACCGTTGCCAAAAAGAAAATAGCTAAAAAATCACCCTATAAGAATGAGTTAAATTGTGATTTGATTGGTGTATTTCTGTTGCAGGTTTAAACGGAGGTTTCACAGTCAACTGACAGCGGGTGAAATTCTAGTTGCAGGCGACTGAGGTAAGATTATATTTTTATAATAACTCTATTTTTATAAATAGGTACCATTGAAGTACTTGTAACATTTGACGTCAAACACCCATCATTTGCTTTCGTTAAGAACATTATATTATACTCTCGAACTTGCTCTACCGTCATTAGGTTTTCATACAGGCCCGTTTCACATAATTCTGATCTATGTACGTTGTGGAAAGCGACCCTTACTGACTTGCCCTCTGACACTTGTCTTATTTACTTGACTAAATCTATGTCAACTCTTGTTACCACATCTATTTTCAAGCCACGCCACTCACGACTGTGGGCATTCTTCTATGTCTCAACCAATAATTGAGCCTCATATATATATTTATCTCTTTATATCATTTCAACGCAGTGCAATACTGTGATAAAAATAAAATCATTATGTATTCTGTGCAATTACTATATTTTTTCACATTCAGTAGTAATAGTCTAGTTCCGTACTAATTGAAGAATAGTTCGTAGAAGAAGAAGAGTAAATTTAAGGTTTTACTTTGGATTTATAATTTTAGCTTCATAATTTTAATTCAAATTGTTATTTAGGTATTTTGTCAAAAGTGTTTTTAACCAAGAGTTACACATATCAGGTAGAATATTGTTCTGTTTTTGAATATTGTCAGCCCTTGGCGTTAGATACGATTACTTTAAAGGGAATTAATGCAAAGGTTTGTATAATGTAGCTTTGACTTGCATGATCAGTCAGTCTATGCGTACGGCAAGTTTAATCTGGTGGATATGTCAGACAGTTGACAGGTTGTACGAGAATGTACCTACATACGCAAACCATCACGTTCATTCCCGTTAATATAAACATATATGTATCTCGAGTCCTTGATATTTTAGTTTATTATATTTTAATAAATCTTATTTTATTCGTTTAGTATAACTAACCTTTACACGCAGTCCTACGAACGGGAAAGTCTCTGCTCGGCTCCTAGGGTTGTATCGTGATGTTAAACTTCTATAAACTTTCTCCGAAAATAGGGGATATCTAATGCTCTTTTAGTTTTATTTTTAACAAGTTAAAGTCAATTTTAAACTACTTGTAATTTTCGTATCGAAATGAAACTTTGTGGGTATATCGCTCGTTTGCGACAATAGCGACATAACTAAAAATTAATGATTTTAGAGAATGGCAATGTTTTGTACTTCCTTTATCTTGCCGTAATTGCAATATATTCTTTTCAAGGCTGATTGTTTTTCTTTTGTAAAAAAAAACATTAACAGAAAGTTTCAAAGGTTAACGTTTTAGTATGATATGCCATAACCTAATTGCATTCGACTACATCGCATTCGACAAGCTTCCATACTCTGTTATTTTGACATTAGCAAATAAGCTTTCTGAGTGTTACTTTTAGTATGGTATTAAAGTTCAGTTTCATTCAAACAATTCAAAGATTACCTAAGATTCTCAGGGCCCCTAATATAAAATATCTCGATAACTGTCGATCACTGCGCAGTTTTCGATTTCCGCCGCTGTACCTCACTTAGAATATTGAGTTGCCGGAATTACTTCCCTCATCTCCTTACTGTTTGATTTCTATATACATCGTTCTCTATCACCCAATCGTAAACTAGAAAGAGACAACGTGTTTCAAAGCTTTTCTCTACTCCTTTCGCATGATCTCAGTGAATATTATGTATGAAAATGGGAATTTTTCCTTATGCGATTCATACTAGTTCATAGTATTGTTTATTAATGTAGGTGTGTTTGTGTCTGTGTTTTAAGTTAAATACACACAATAAAAATATTTGATACAGTAACACACGTTATACAGTAATACACTATATAAAGTTTTATTGTGATTTGTGTTCTTCTACTCTGTCTATTCAATTATTTTCTTTTTTAAAGCTCGATAAGATAAGTTGCCAATTAGTAATGACCAACAATATTTGCCGATTAGATTAAAAATAATAATCGATTTTATTTAATAGAAAGGTTTAATCCTTTTAAAAAAAAATTTTTTTTTAGCTAAAACTACTGAACTTGTTTAATTAATTATACTACCCACATTTAATATGTTAATATATTTGATTATTAACATTACAAAGGACACAAGTGGCGAATCTAGTGTGTATCATCTTTCATTTCTTCATTAGCCTAAGTTTAAACTTGAATTTCAAACATTTGAAAGTTATTTAATATAATAGTAGTATAATAGTATATACATTATTATTATTATTTTATTTCACATTAAAAATATACATATTGTATTTTATTATATTGATCTGAATTCTATTTATTGATATGATCGGGGCGAAGTAGTAGGAAATATCAAAATAATAATGGACGACTTCGACAGAGGTGTTCATTTTGATCATTTCATGGACAATAAAATAGTAATTAATTTTTCCAGTAGTAGTAGTGAATAAACAATTTTTTATCCAATACTTTTTTTTTCATTAATATACCCTCAAAACACTTGTTTGCCTAACAGAGAACGCAAAGAAGCGTCCTATCTAAATAACTACAATATTTATGGTGCCAAATCGAAGAAAATAAGGGAACTAACATTAATGAAAATTTTAGTTAGTTTTCAACATAATACTTCATGAAAATTAATTATTTTAAGTCAAATTAAAATATGTCACCTCTGTTTAAATGTACTTACGTCAACTTCACGCATATTACTAAGACCCAACCCGCCTATCTTGTGTAGTGTATATGTTGCTGTAAATCTCCGAACTTCAGTAAATTCTAAGATTTTATAGTAAAACCTAAAATTTACCAACTGTTTATGGCAAAAGTCCGAACTACTCTTTGCTCATGTATGTGCACAACAAGTAATGAGAGCGGTCGGTGAGTACCAGGACCGAATCACTTCTACGAAAATCAATAATGTACAATGTCAATTAGGTTAGGATTTAACTAAAAAGCCCGAAAAATTATCTCTCTTATAAAATTCTGACATTTATCTAAACACTTTGGCATATATTTAGATTTACTAGTAAAATCTATGATAAACCAATATTCGGGCTTTTACTGTAACATACATAAATCTGTAAAACTGTAATCGATTAGTAAATACAAAGAAATGATATCGATATCTTCTAAGATTCGGATATTGCAGTAATCGATTTCTTTGACCCATGGGGTCTATCATCAATCTGTCAGAACTGTCAACCGGTTCTTCTTAGATTAGATGGACTATAGACATTATATTATTATTTAAGAACAGATCATTTTATTCTTATTTGACAGGAGAGAAGAAAAGGTAAATAAAAATATACCTAATAAGAATTACTACTATTGTAATAAAATATTATTTGGTACTTAGATCGATACATTATACACAAACGTTGATAACAATATATAATTAGTATTTATACAAATATGTATTTCAAGTAAAACTGTGTCGTGTATTTATAAAGAAGACGGACGTTGTCCTGCCGGAACGTAAAAAATATTAATCCTGTAACCATATCGCAACACCATCTACCGGGTCCAATTATAAATCTAAACCATTCACGAATCCACCTGAAGATACACAAAAAAATCATTAAAATCGGTCCAGCTGTTTAGGAGGAGTTCAAGTGACATACAAACGCACAGAAGAAATATAAAGATAGCAAACCCGACAGACGTTGCCCTTTTTTTTTTTTTTTGTGCGTGTGGAAACCCCCTCGGGCCGGCACCCCACCGGGGTTTACGATGGGGCGGTGTGTCGGAATCGAACCGACTAAAACCATACGGTGTGCCGTACTGCGCCTTAAATAGGAGGGATCCGGGAACAGCTTTTATTAAGACATCCTAGCGCCTGCCCGCAAAAGCGCGGGCACCACCTCCGGGTAAAATCTCTCAATTAGGCGACGTCCAGGCACACACGGACGCCGCCTCCTCGCGGGGGGCCACTATAGCGGGTGGAGGGGAAAACCCGTCCCGACCACCCGCGGCCACACTCAGGGTGGCATGAGGCGCTGGTACGCGCACCTCCGCCGCCCGGTTCGCCGGCGGCGAATTAAGTCCGAGTGGAGGTCGTCCTCCCGGACCCTTTCCGCCGCCTCCTTCTGCGAGATGACTTCCTCGCAGAAGGTTGCGACCGCGGTAAAATTCCTATCGCTACCGGCCATGGAGCGTATGACAGCCGGTAGCGACAGATCCACTCCGATGGCTGCAGTGAGGGCCCGACGCTGCGCCGCCCAACTGGGGCAAATCGCCAGCGTGTGCTGAGCTGAGTCCTCACTGCAGTCGCAGTGGTGACAGGCGGGACTCAATTCCCTCCTAGCGACCGAGTGCAGGTACTTCCCGAAGCAGCCGTGCCCGGAAAGAATCTGCGTCAGTCGGAAGGAAAGGGTCCCGTGCTGCCGCCCTGCCCACTCGACGATGACTGGCTGGAGCGCCTCCACGGCGGCAAAGCCAGCACGTGGAGCCTCCAGCCGGGACGACCAACGAGCCATGGTGGCTCGGCGAGCGGCCTCACGCCATTCGCGTACCTCTTCGGGCGGGGGCCGACTGCCGCTTCCCGCCCGGAACTCAGCCGTTCGACGATATACTTCGGCGAGCACTTCCGCCTCCAAATCCCACGGGGGAGTACCGGCCAACGCGCACGCCGCCTCCGTCGACATGGTGCGGTATCCACGTATGGCTCTAAATGCCATAACCCTCTGTGGGCGCCAGAGGCGCGCCCTATTCTGGGCGGTCAGAGCCTCCACCCACACCGGTGCACCGTAGAGTGCCATTGACCGGATAACCCCCGTGTACAGCCGTCTCGTAGCGACGCTGGGCCCGCCCAAATTGGGCAAGAGTCGCCCAAGGGCGGACGCAGCGCCGACCAGCTTTGGAGCAAGCTGCAGGAAGTGCTCGTCGAAGCGCCACCTACCGTCGAGGATCAGGCCCAGATATTTTATGTGGGCCTGAACCGGTACGAGGACCGAGTTGACGTCGATAGAGGCGCCAGGGGGTGGACCACGACGGGGCCCATGAAATAAAAGGACCTCCGTCTTGTCCAGGGCCACCCGCAAACCCAGCGCCTCGATGCGCCCGACAACCAGAGAGACTCCCCTGGTGGCCAGGCGCGCCGCCTCCTGAAAGATCACTCCCCGGGCTGTGACCAAAGTGTCATCGGCGTAACAGATTATGCCGAGCCCGGGGGGGAAGTCGCCTCGAAGGGCCCAGTCGTACCCCATGTTCCACAGGAGTGGTCCAAGGACAGACCCCTGCGGAACACCGCACGACATGGGCCGACAACTTAAAACTCCATCTCGGTCCTCGTACATGACGGTACGCTCCTCTAAATAGTCTGCCACTAGCCGCCTCAGGTACCTTGGCACTCCGTGATAGTGGAGTGCTTCCCTGATGCAGCTGAATGGCAGACTATTGAATGCGTTGGCGATGTCCAACGACACCGCCAACAGCACGCCGCCACAGCTCACTACCTCGTCGGTCACGGCCCTCAGGCGCAACACAGCACCGACCGTCGAACGCCCCGCTCGAGACAGACGTTGCCCTGCCTGAACCTAAAAAATATTATTTCTGTAACCCTATGGCAGCGCCATCCACCGGGTCCAATTGTAAATCGAAACCATTCTCGAATCCACCTGAAGACACACAAAAAATTTCATTACAATCGGTACAGCCGTTTAGGTGGAGTTCAGGAACATACACACTAATGGAAGAAATACATATATACAAAGACTAGCTGACCCGGCACAAGTTGTTTTGCCATATTAATTATTTCTAATGAATATTTTGGTAGTCAAATAAAAAATAACTAACTTATTGTGGGGATGGGGTCTATGACTGAAAGAAGAATGGAGCGCTGTGGTCTATTGACGGCCTATAAAAATAACAAAACACCAACCATTCATTTTCTTAATTCAAAGCACGTTAAACCGTCGGTCCCGGGTGCCATACAAACATCTGTGGCATTCGTTACGGGTAGTTGGAGCCCTAAAAAGTCCGACAACCTGGTCGAACTACAGAACTTCGATATCGCCTAGTACTTGGGTTGTGGAGGTCTGATGGCAGTCGCTTCACGTAAAATATCAAAGTTCGGCCGTATCGTAGTTAGATTGAAAGCCGACCAAAACTTAGTTGGGAAAAGGCGCGGAGGATGATGAAAGTACTTCAGTAACTTACTGACATATTTAAAGTTTAACAGTGGGAGAGCCATGCTTCGGCACGTATGGGCCGTCTCGAAAGGAGTGAGAAAACCGGCAGTGAAGCAATGCTTCGTTGTACTTCGCCAAGCGAGTGAGGTTACCGGTGGCCCTAACCCTTCCCTCTCTCTCTATCTTCCCCCCTATCTCTCCATCTCCCCTCCTCTCCTACTCCCACCTTAAAGGCCGGCAGGGCACTTGTGACTCTCGAGTTGCAGGTGCCCATGGGCGGCGGTAGTCACTTACCATCAGGTGACCCGTCTGCTCGTTAACCCCCTATTCCAAAAAAAAAAGTTTGACATCGACTTGACGGCAATCGATTATTACAATCGATTATAACAATCGCACTTTCTATTTTCACTGGGTTAAATACTTTAAAAAAATTGTACCAATGAAAGTAAAAATACTAATATCGCTATTAAAAAACAGGGGTTGATCGTTGAGGGTTGAAAATTCAGGGTTGTATGTATTTTCTAATGCTGTATCATAAAAAACAAAAATAATTTATCTAAACATTGAAAAAAAATTAGGGATGGACTACCCTTAACATTTAGGGGTATGAATAAAAAAAAAAAATATTATACGGTCGAATTGAGAACCTCCTTTTTTTTCGTCGGTTAAAAATAGATGTCCTATTCTCATACCTACCCAATAATCAATATGCACACAACATTTCATGAGAATCTGTCAAGTCGTTTCGGAGGAGTTTAATTACAAAAACTGCGACACGAGAATTTTATATATTAGATATAGAATAGAAGTTCTAATCTATGGATTCAGAAAGATTATAGTCAAATTGCAGATACGATTAGAACCAGTGTCAAAGTACAGTTGACTTATTTCGAACCGTGGACTTTCTGCATTAACCATTTTACACTTCAGTCCGCCGCTCCCACGGTGACGACTTTCTGATAGGTGAATATAAATACTGAACGTTTTTCACTTCAATACTATAAATGCCTATCCAACCCATGCCTAAACTATGATAGAAAACAAGAAAATTATTATATAGTTCACGTACAAATACTCATAAAGCGGTGAACAGAGAGCAAATGTTTAACTGGCCTAATGATTGCGAGGGCGGTGGCATAATAAACTAATACTTTATTGGCAGTATGTTTGTACGCCTGTGCGTCATAGGCGCGCCCACCGACACCTCTACCTGTCATATTTTTTTCCGTTCCTAATTTAAATAAACGTCAAATGGCCGTTTCGGATTACTAATTGATTTGTATATAGCTTTTAATAATTTTATGGCTGTTAGACCAGTGGCCGGCTGCCACCTATTAATAAAGTGGGGGCCAGTAGGTACTTTCATATACCTATATTGTTTTATTATGTAATTTATTATCATTTTATTATTTTCTGTAAAACAAGTACCTACATACATACTTCAAAGATAGTGTTTCACTGTAATGTACTAAACTCTTCCTCTTAACCTTGTAGACCAAGATCCCAGGGCCGCCAGACCTTACTTATTTTCTGACGAACAAAATGAGTATTGGGTACTATTAGTAGAGACTGAAGTTATGGATACTTGCTAGCTTGTAAAGTAAAAAAAGCATTGGGCACTTTTCATAAATTCAGAGTACTGATTTTTATATACATAGCATACAATATGATTAAAAAGTCATTATCAATATTGCCAGACAGTTTCCCTCTGTAGTTCTTTAAACCTGACCCATTGAAAGTTCGAAAAAATAACGTAAGTTTACTTATAGACTGAGGCTTGATTTTATATCTGATTTTTAGAGAACTATTTTAATGCTATTTGTAAGCAGCCAGACAAATCCTGGGGGCCCTATATCCCCTAGACCCATTTAAAAGTCGCCGTGAAATTAAATACGATACATTTTGTTCGTCAGAAAATGACTGAGGTCCTAGCGGATCTAGGATCTTTCTCAATTATAATTAATCAAGCATGTTTCTTCGTAATTTAAATCAACTACATTATTAACGCAACAAAAGCTACTACAGCTACATTATTAGGTCAACAATCATCAATACTTTATTATAGAATAAACATATTCAAATTTAGTAGTTGATTTGTTCCCCTGCATTACGTAGAATGTATATATGCAATATCGGCTATACATAGGGCACACTGAAAGTTCTGCGCTCCTGGCCGCTCATAAATGTTTGAATTTCGAATGTTTTATTTCTTTGAACATGAAACGGGAAATCGCGTGTCAATTGTTTTTTATCACAAGTTGAAGTTCGTCATCCGTAGTATAAATGAAATTAACGCGAAAAGATTTTAGGGCGATGATTTTTTATAATTTTAAAAGTTCACTGACTCCGCAAGACTGCACTGCTCGTCTTCAAAATGCTTTTGGGAGGGAAGCACCTCATTTAAGCACCGTAAGCCGTTGGTACGCAGAATTTTATCGTTGCATGATGAAATTCCTGAAGGCCCTCAACTACCATCACTGAGGAAAATTTGGCTACTGTCAGGCAACTAATTAAGAAAACCGGCGTATCACATATGAGAACGACATTTGGGTATGAGCCAAATTAAAAAAAATCTTACAATCAACATTTAAAAATTAGACAAACTTTATTGCTGCTGGATTCTTCATGAACTCACCCCAGAACAAAAACGGATTCGTGTTGATTGGTGTAAAAAACTGTTGTGTACTATCGCGGACGTTCCAATGCTGTGTATGACATTGTGACGGGAGATCAAACATGGATATATTGTTACACGCCCCAAAGAAAGCAACAGTCGTCTGTATGGGTGTTCGAAAGTGACAGCAAACCAACAAAATTGAGGCAGGCGAGAAACGTAGGCAAAAAAATATTTTTTCTCCCAGACGGGTCCTGTCTGCACGATCCCACTTGAAGAACAAAAGATAGTTAATGCTGAGTTGTACACCACCATTTGTTTGTTGTGAAAAGTTGGGGAAAAACGACCAAGAAGTCGCATCCTACTGCACCATGACAATGCTTCGGCGCACACCGCAAACAACACAAAGTCATAAGACATCATCCCGCACATAGTCCAAACCTGGCACCATGCGATTTCTTTATTTTCAAATCATTGAGAGTGTCATTGCCAAGAATAATGCGCAGGTAGAAAATACCCAATTATTTTTATTATTATAATATTTTATTGAAGTTGTCCTTCGATTTTCATCTTTCAGTTGTCTACATATTTTGCTACGTGCGGACGTATTTTATTGTGTTTTCAATTTTGAAAGACTTTTTAGGTATTTTTCGAAGAAAAGTCTATTTATTGGTTTTGTACCAGTTATCGAGTTTTCCAAAAATTTCTTTACAGGAGGTCTAGTTATGATCCCTAAACCCCAAAACCCATTGAACCTTTTTTCCAAGATGGCGGCCGTAGGACAAGGGTTGCAACCCCACAAACTTTAATTTAACTTTACACTAACCCCCCCTTCATATATAAAAAATAAAATTGCGTCCTCTGACAAACACACGCTAAGCCCAAAAATTTTTTACATTTCAATGGACTATATCTAGTTCCAGAGTTTTGTAAAACTTCGTTACAAAGTGGATTTTCGAAAAATAATTGGTTGATTAATAACACCAAGGTATTATCATAATTATTATGTGTATTCTAACACAAATTAATTACTAGATAGTATATCAGATGGCTTAGTTTAAGATGGCATTTGAACAAATATCTATCAAATTCCAGTTTCATATGTATTTCACGTACCTGTATAAAGGAGGCATTCGAATAAACAACAATTTTAGCAAATGAATATCCTGATTTTAAGCCAATATGCTATTCACTTTTAAATTATTCATATTTATATATCAAATGTGTGGTAATTCTGGTATTTCCATTAACCCACCAATGTTTGGCGAATCGGTACAAATATTCCTTTGAGGTTAATTCTAATTATGCTACTCAATATTTATCAACACGCTGTCGGTTTAACCATTATAGGACCAGGTATAAAATCTGCAAACGGACTAATAAATTACTGTGGTAAACACTGTTTTTGTCACACGAACTCCGTGATGGTTTTCGTTTATGTTAGTGTACCCTCATTAAAAATATATAATAATTTTGTTTCAATCACATCCTGTTTTTTTGTGACAGCCACATATTCATTTTTGACCTTATATATGTTTCTTTGTTTGAATAACTTCATTTAGACAACAACTAACGTTAAAGTTACGTTAGTTACATCGTAAATATGCTAAGAAAGTGTTCTAACAACCCCGACAGTTTTTGTTAAGTGTGTGGAGAATTAACTTTTACATCTCAGCGTCGAAATTTCACGTCATAAACTGAACAGTGCTATTTAGACTATTTTGAATTTGTGAGGCATCAGGATAAATCCTGGGTTCCACATATATGTTGTGCACGTGTTTGAGACTCCTATTAGGTCGGGGTAAACAAGAACCTAGACATTTGCCACTTGCTATACCAATGATTTCGAAGGAAACCAAAGGATCATGTAACTGTTTTTTTTTGTTTGACTCAAACAAACGATATTATAACCAAGTTTAAACACACTATCCAGTATCCAAACTTATCTTTGGCCAATAGACCCATCCTACATAGTGCCAAACTGCTTATGCCAAAGTCTCCAAAAGGAAAAACTCCACTGGAAATGTTGTCCAAAATTTTCTAGAAAACCATAAAGCAGAGGAATTACAAAAAAATTAATAAATGAACTTATAATGTCATATAAAAAAATAAAAGTTTTGGGGTGTAATATGTCCTTAAAAATACATGTTGGCTTCTCATCTGGATTTCTTTCCGGCAAATTTGGGTGCTGTGGGTGACGAACAAGGGGAGAGTTCCCATCGGGACTTTTCCTTAATGGAGATGCGCTATCAAGGGAAATGGAGTCCAGGAATGCTAGCAGATCATTGTTGGAGACAGAATGGACCTACCAAAAGCCAAATATTCATGAAAATTATAAGTATTTATTGTACATTAAGCAGTAATTATGCATTAAGCAAGGGTCTAGATAACGATGTATAATATGTAGGTATATCCCAGGATAATATTATATCAGGGCGTTCTTTGATGGATTTCCAGATTTTCCATCTCCATCATCGGATCAGCTCCAAGATGTCAAACTATAGTCTCGTCATCCGGACTACATATATATACAGTTACATTTCAGTATGACAATTAGAAGTAGGTTAAAATTGACTTCCAAAGCGGTCACTAGACGATCATGCGGCATGACATGCGTTACGTGCTGTCATGCATGCATGACTGTTTAATTGGATTGATTGTTGCAAATGACATGCAAACTACGCGCATGACATGCAAACTACGTTCAGGCTGGCAATTGATTGAGAATTCCTTACATTTTTATTAATATATTTATTTATAAATCTGCCTTTGACAAAGACCAGCGTAGAAGATCTCTTCACTGTATTATCTGTATAGACTTAATAAAATGATTATACCAAGCGAATTATCATGCTGCATGATAGACTCTCAATAGGTCCTTCATGCATCATGATGATTCAGTATGTCATGCCGCATGATCGTCTAGGGACTGGCCAAGGTTTGTTTACATAGTTAATTACAATTGAAGTTAATAATAGCGTGTTAAAAATAAAGTGATCTACGACAATAATGCAAGTAACAGATGAATCTATCTGTTTGTTAATCTTTTTATTGATAGGTATGTCACTGGCGACTTCTTGTACGCAAACTGATAAAGGATCAAACGATCAGTGGTACACGCTTGTGAGCCATTATAGTCTTCAGAACCTCAAATGCGTCGTCCTATTGTCGGATTTGCGTCAGGCGTGTCTGTGCACACTCTAACAAATTTATCTGTACACGATAAACAAATGAAAGTGTACTTTAAAGTGAAACAGATAAGGTCCTATGCGTCGGCAGATTAGCGCAGTAATATTGACAAGACAGGTAGTAGGGCCCACACACGTTCGCCTTTCACGGGTCGTGAAGCAAATCACGACAGTCACGTGTAATGAATAACAAGAGGGTGACCATTCTTCGCCACGAAATGATTTGGACCTCGATTGTCTTCGGGTTTCACGTATTTGTCATTATTATAATGTAACCTATAATGCTTAATATGCTAGAAAGTTTTTTTTTAAGTGAAACTTTTTAGAATCTTTGTAATTTGAAATTCGATGAAACGAAAAACTCACATTAAAAAGAG
Source organism: Callimorpha dominula (assembly GCA_949752705.1). Lineage (NCBI taxonomy): Eukaryota > Metazoa > Arthropoda > Insecta > Lepidoptera > Erebidae > Callimorpha > Callimorpha dominula. Next base: position 3,699,205 of record OX456990.1, read on the forward strand.
ACAAACAAGACAAACATTCATAAATAGGATTTAGCCTGCGAGAGAATGAGATAGAATACAAGTAGAGTAGAGACCAACACATTCATAAATAGGATATGAGTTTTGATTTGACATGAGTTAAAAATTGTTGTGCAAATATTTTAGAATATTGGTTTAGTGTTTAAGATTTTGTATTCATTAGTAAATTATAAGTGCGAATCTAATTGTTTATCAGTATTATGTCACTGGAAGAAACTGGTGTCTAAGATACAGGCTCGGCCTAGTTTAGACGCTAGTACGCAACTAATTAAAATAAAATGTAAGTGTTTTAGTTTTGTTTAGTTATTAATTTGTAAATTTTGTTAGTGCAATAAAGAAATAAAGGATTTAGCCTGCGAGAGAATGAGATAGAATACAAGTATCAGTCTTTCCGATAATCTTTGTCTTTGCGCCTGCGTACTACGAAGCCTTCAGAAAATGCGTCAATGTCAACGTTGTCTAATTTTTGTGCATTTGCGTATTAAAATTCGTTGGTTAATTAATTTATGTTAATTATTTAACACATCTGTATTAATTTGACCAATAACTTTTATATAAATGATCTAAACTTAAATTTATTAACATAACTAAATTGTTTGTGTTGATTTTACTTTTTATTTCTCATTCTCTCGTAGGCTTCTTTTCTGAAGTTTCACTTCTGTCGTGTGTGAATTGCACACACACTCTTTTTTTAATACACTTTATAGAGTAGGGATTATACTTTTTGTGCTTATGCTCAAAAGGAAAACGTTTTATGAGTTTTTTATTTTTAACAATTGGGTCTAGTAGGTAAAAGCATGCTCGATGACAAGGGCTAAGAGTGCTTATAGTCGCAACAGACAGTCGACCAATAGAGCGCCTCCAATTTGAGCAGGTATTTTCTGCGCACTTCAAAAACTATAAATAGAGTATGGTTAGAATTCATGTCGCTTACTCTATGGTGTGTATTAAAAAAAGGATTACTATGCAGCCTTTGAACTTTGCTGAAGAAGTATTTTCAGTGTGCATATGTTTTAATCCTTAATCAGCGAACAGCTCGTGCTGTATTGAAAAGGGCGTTGAACTTACTCTTGACATTTCCTATGAAATCTAACGATAATAAATGCAATATGCTATGACAGGAATTCGATTTTAAAAATACGCTTCATAAATTTTTCTATTTAGATTTAAAGCGGGAAATCTGTTAGATTGCGGGTCGCGCGACGTCAACCACGGTGGCCAAGGCGAGTGCTAATGATTTTATTAACACAGCCGTTCTCTACGCGAGGTTGATTGAAAAATAAAGTTTTAATACCTTTTCCATATTGAGAATATCTTGGTATTGGGTGCCTGAAAGTACGAGTAAATCCCACTAATCCCACTAATAAATGAGAAAGTTTCGATGGATGGATGTATGTATGTACGGATGTATGTATGTATGTTACTCTTTCACGCAAAAACCACTGAACCGATTGCGATGAAACTTGGTATGAATGGTATGTAGATAGCTGGAGACCTGGATTAACGTATAGGCTACTTTTTATCTCAATATTCTTACGGGATTGGAACTTACGCGAGAGAAACCGCGTGGTGCTGCTAATTTTTTAAATGTGAAAGTTTGGATGGATGGATAGATGGATGCTTGTTACTCTTTCGCGCAAAAAACAACTAACCGATTGCGATGAAACTTGGTATGGAGATATGCGTTAATCCAGGTCTCCAGGCCTGGATTAACACATAGGCTACTTTTTATCCCGATATTAATAACTCCACACTCCACACATCTCACACACGGCCGTCTGACCCCAAACTAGGCAGAGTCTACTATTGTAACCAGACTGCTGATAAACATACTTATATATTTCTAAATACATACATATTATAGATAAATTACACCCAGACACAGACCAAATTATCGTGCTTATCACACAATTATTTGTCCTGGGTGGGAATCGAACCCATGACCCTCTGGTTTAGTAGTCAGGGTCACTAACCATTAGACCGACAGGCTAGTCAAATACATCACGTGTTTTACTAGTGGAACGGGCAAGTAACGTAATGGAATTCTAAGTCATAGGTTTACATAACATTTATGAAATATTTTTGATTCTTAATTATAGTTGTATATTTAAAAAAAATAATATTTGTTTGGTTTGTCTTGGTGGTGAGCAATGATAGTAATATTTGGAAGTTTATTCAGTTATTGTATTACCATAGTTGATTTATATATAAAGAGTACTAATCGGCAGTACTTTGTAGACCATACCTAATATCCTAAACGTGACTTGAAATTCCCTTGCGTCACATGTCCTTATAAATCTGTAATTAAGAATAAGTAATTTATATAAGTAGTAAATTAATTAATAAAGGAGATGTATAAGGGCATAATTTTTTTTTTCCCATTTCTTACCCTTCCATACGGCCACCCCAACCATGCAAATGGGCAGTTTAACCTACCTTTGTTATTAGAGATATATGGCGTGTTTACACTTTTAATATCTGACGCGCTAGAGTAACTCCCGTTTTAATATTTTACTCTTCAAACTATCCCGAGGAAGCATAAAACGGCACCTTTTAATAGGACTATAGGCCGCGGCCAAGTATGTCCAACCTTCAACCCAACACAACCACTGCTCGGTTCTTCTATTCTAATGTGAATAGAATAGAATCATCTTTATTTCACACCAACGAAACATTGCTTAAAAAATACACAAAGTGGATATGTACAATGGGCTAAGAGCGATCTCTTACAGGCAACCTTTGTGGATGGACAAAATCGATAGTAGATAAATGAATAATGGGTAGTTTCGGTGTAAGATAGAAGCAAAGAGAATTTTGCAATTGGTTACGGACATTAGGAATAGGATATAACGACACAGAAGAAGATTTTATTTACCTAGGTCTGTAATCTCAAACTT